>VZTX01007013.1:2953-23231 GCA_013400915.1 Pardalotus punctatus | reverse complement strand
GGGACCTTTAATGGGAATGCTTTGTAGAATCATGAAGTCATTAAAGCTGGAAAAGCCCTCTAAGTTCATGGAGTCCAGCCAGTAACCCAGCACTGCCAAGGCCACAACTAAACCATGTCTCTCAGCACCACATTCTACATGGGGCTTTTTCCAACATCTTCAGGGATGGTGACTCTACCACTGCACTGGACAGCCTGTGCCAGTGCCTGACCACCCTTTCAGTGAAGAAATTACCCTAAAATGAAATCTAAACCTCCCCTGGCACAACTTGAGGTTGTTTCCTCTCACCCTGTCACTTGTCACCTGGAAGACCAACCCCCACCTGACTCCCACCTCCTTTCAGGAAGTTGTAGAGAGCAGTTTACTGCTGAATGCTGGGGAATGGAGCTTGCTCACACAGCAAGGTGTAGCTCACACCTTTGCCTCAAACCTGCCCTCTGCTTGTGCCACAAATGCCTTTTCCAAAATGGTGTTAATGCCTTAATCCTGGTGTGCCCAAATATTCAGCTCTTAGAAGCAGCAAACCAGCCCTAAGGAACAAGCCTGCCCAGGAGGAGGAGAGGTAATTCCCAAGGGAAGTCTCTCCATGCTCTCTGAAAGTGCCCAGGAGATAAGCACAGGAAAGTGCCTCTTGGAAATTACTGGAGTCCTTGTCCAGTCTTTTCCAGGTGGCTTGGAGTAAAACTCAGATTGTTTCCAGCAGCAAGTGGCTAGCTCCCATGTTTCAGTGATATTCCTGTATTAACAGGAACACATATACTGTGTCTGTTAAGTAACTCAGCACAACTTTCAATGGAAGAAGAAAGTACCTAAATTTATACTCTGAATAGTTAACCGAAGCAAGAGGACTGTTTGTTTTGAATAACAAATGCCTGTGTGACTGCAAGGATGGACTTCCAACACCTCCAGTTATTTTCAATATGCAGAAGCTGACTTCTTCTGCCATGGCCTTAGCATAAATACAGCATAACCTGTGTGGTCTTGGTGGAGAAACGTACAAATGCTCCAGAGTTCTCTGATTTGGAATTATGGAATGGGTTGGGTGGAATGGACCTTAAAGCCCATCCCATCCCACCCCCTGCCATGGGCAGGGACACCTTCCACTATCCCAGGGTGCTCCAAGCCCTGTCCAGCCTGGCCTTGGGCACTGCCAGGGATCCAGGGGCAGCCACCGCTGCTCTGGGCACCCTGGGCCAGGGCCTGCCCACCCTCCCAGGGAACAATTCCTTCCCAAGATCCCATCTATCCCTGCCCTCTGTCATGGGAAGCCATTCCCTGTGTCCTGTCCCTCCATCCCTTGTCCCCAGTCCCTCTCCAGCTCTCCTGGAGCCCCTTCAGGCCCTGCCAGGGGCTCTGCGCTCTCCCTGGAGCCTTCTCTCCAGCTGAGCACCCCCAGCTCTGCCAGCCTGGCTCCAGAGCAGAGGGGCTGCAGCCCTGGGAGCATCTTTGTGGGCTCCTCTGGACCTGTTACAATATGTCCATGTCCCTCTCATGTTGGAGGCCCCACAGGTGGGTGCAGTACTCCAGGTGTGGACTCCAGAATGTATTCAGGACTGTGTGCTGTACTGGCTTTTTAGCTGCAGCTGTTTGCTCTCCTTTCTACTGTCTTGGAATCATCAGACTTCATGACTTCTGCTGTAGGAAGGCTGATGCAAATCCCCGTGGAGGCAAGAGAAACAGCTTATTTAAACTAAAAACCAAAAGCTCAGGAAGAACAAATCCAGCAGAGAGAGAGGTGCCAGCGTGGGAAAAGCTCTGTTTGAAGTTCAGTTTGATATTTGTACAAGAACAGGTTGGTGTAAACTGGCCTTGAGCACCTTCACACTGAGACTTAATGGACGGTTCTCCCTGAGTAGAGGACTGAGGAGCACAAGGAGAGCTTGAAAAATGAGGTTCCAGAGAGGACTTGAAAAGGTTGGCTGTGAGAGCAGGAGGCTGGCTCAGCAGCCTGGTAGCCCTTACCCAGGTCTGAATAGGCAGTGCTTAAGAGAATACTTGGTATGAAAAGTGCCTCCAAGTCAGGGAAACAGGCCTGATTTTCCCACACACTCCTTATTGTTTCTCAAGTGTAGTGATAAGAAATGAATTTTCTGAAGTAGACCTTGGAGAGGTTGCAACATGGAAAAACAGTCTCTAGACAGTGAGCAGACCTTCTTGGGAGTTCTCCTTTCCCTCATGGCACAGCCTCAGGCTGGTCCCTGCCCAGGGAAAGGACTCAGGGTCTCCACACCACTGGCCTGGGACCGGCACCATGTGATTTTCACGTTCAACAGGAACTTCCTCCTCTTGAAGATACCTGCAGTAAAACATCCTTGCTGTGCTCACTGAGCTGGCTGTGACCAAGAACCAGCCCATTCTTCCAGTGTGATTGCCCCAGGGTTTGCTGTGAGGATCACAGGTCTCTTGCCTTCCTCCCAGCCCTGCCTTGGCAGATCTGATCTCATCAGGGACACAATGAGCTCTTGGGCTCAAGGTGGAGGCTCATGGTGCTGGTGTGCCTGGGACCCCTCTCCTTTTCTCTTACTTCCCTAGGTGTTGAGTTTCCACTTCATCCCTTCTCTTTTGGGGTTTGTTGGGGTCTGCTGGGCCAGCAGCTCCTGACCACATTGCTTCAGGGCCTCACTTTGGGGCCAAAGAGGGGCATTTGTGTCTGGGAGAGCAGAGCACTGGCCTCCAGGCACTGATGGGGCAGGAGCAGTGTGCAGCCACATCATGGTGACTGCAGGGCTGGGGAGGAGTGAGACATGGAAACCCGGTAGTGTTGCACCCTGCAGAGCCAACTGGGGCAGTCTGGAGCCTGCTGTGCTGCAGAAGGATTTTTGTGTTAGTTGTCACAGCGTGGGGTATGGTGAAAAGTATTTAGTGTGCTTAAAGGTGCTGAAGAAATCTTTTTTGCTCTTGGACTTCTGCTCCTTTTCTGCTTGGCTTCAAGGTCTGAGTCGTTCCAGCAGAGCTGGCTCATTGATCTCGCCTGTTGTGAGCAGCTGTGGCTCTTCTGGTAGACGTGAGCAAATGCAAACTATTCCAAGAGTCATCACAGAGGGGAGAAGGAGTTGCCGTGGTGCTTCCTGATCTAGCCAGGAAGAAGCAGTGTTAGGATCATTCCTGATGTCCTCATATGCCAGTGTTTCTGAAAATGTGGCTTGCCAAACTCTTCCCAGACAGTGTGATAAAATGCTCCCATCTTGCAGTAAAGCTGCAGCCCTATAGAAATGATGAATATTGTTGAGTTCTGCTTAGGCAGGTGGTTAGAGGAGCTGCTGTTTATCCTGCTCAGGGCTTCTTAGTATGCAGGAAGGTGGTGGATTTTTGGCAGCTCAGCAGACTCAGGTGGAGGGTCAGCCCTCCCTTATGGCTTTTTTGGTTGCTGCAAATACTTCACCTGCCTTGCGTCATTCGGACGAGATTGTCCAGCTGCTGGAGGAGCCTGCCCTGCCTGCCAAAATACTTATCAAAAGCTCAGTGATAAATACCCCCACAATGTGCTGTGCTGTTGGGAAATGGTTTGGCAGCAGGATGTCACTGCCGCTGAGCTGAGTGAGCCAAGGTCCGAGGTGCCAGCTGGAAAGCCACGACCAAACAGAGCTGTGAAAGAGCAGGCAGGAGACACAGAGTGTTCTGGTTCCTGTCAGCACTGGACCTTCTGTTTATGGTTTACTTTGTCCTGTGGGACAGAAAACCCACTGTGGGGGAGGGCACATCATCAGCTTCGTCAGCAACAGCTTTTTTCCATCAGTGGAGAATATCAGCGAGTGACACTTTCCTGGCCACCCTGTCACCTGCCTGCATTGAGCTGAAGTCCTTGGCAGTTGTGCAAGTGCTCCCAGCAGTTTCTTGTGTGCTGGAAGCCCCTAAAGCATCTGGGAAGCCTTTTTGGACAAGCCTGCTTTGCACTGACAGTGTACAAGCTGATTTTCTCTTACCGTTGAAAGCTCATTGCTTATAAACCTGCTCCAAACCTGCTGCAAGCAGGCAGAGATGATACTTCCCCCCACCACCTCGGTTATGTGGACAGATCTTTGTGTAGGCTCCTGCTGGAATTAAATTTGGGTTTTGGCAGAGTAAGCGTCCACATGTGCTGCTGGATACACTAAGGGGGGATCTCTGTGTTCCTTGTTCACTACACAAGGCACCGATGTAGAAATTGCTGTCACTGTTATGCTGAGGGTTGTACCAATCCCAGTAGTGTGGAACAAAACCAGAGTGGAAAAGACCTCTGAAAATACAATTATGAAAAGACCCTAGATGGATCTGGGGATGAGTCCAGTCATCTTCTGCCTACGCAGACTGAGGAAGAAAAGAAGAAAGGCTGTTGGAGACTTGTGCGGGGTCCAGAGTACCCTTGGTCTGAGAAGCTGAGTGTGGAGCTTTTCACTCCATGCTGTGGGAACCTGGGGTACATAATGGCACAAAAGGGCTTTGTGAAACTAAAAATTGAGGGCTGTGGAAATAATAGGGTGTTGACAGCCATCTAGGCATTTAGAGAACAAATTAGGCTGCAAATGGGAAGCTGTTCATTTGTTGAGTTGAGGAAATTAAAATTCTGTGCGTGTTATTCCAAAGAAGACTTTAAGAAAGCCTGACAGATCTTACTTGGATCTGTCAGCAGAGATGGAGCCAGCTCCCTCTCTGTGTGCACGGCTCAGTTCTGTTCTCTTTGGGGCAGAAATGGCAATGACAGAGTGGATTTGGGATGTGTGCTCTGGAAACGTGCTGTCTGCAGCATGCCAGTGCTACTTGGAAGCAGTGTGAGGTTATCTGGCAGCACCAGGAGCTGGCCAGGGGTTGAGCAGCCTTCTTCCTCCCCCTGCTGAGCTGCAGCACAGCTGGGCTCCATACCCAGCTGGGCAGGAGGAGGATGGAGCAAGACACGGGCAGCTGGGCCTCAGTTCTGACCTTTGGGAAGCTTTTCTGGACAATCTGCTCTCTAAATTTGTGTGCTGGAGCTGTGCTGTGGCTTGGAGGCTCAGGTGGCAGACAAGATGTCATGTTTTGCATTTAGAAATCCTGGTCTTGACCTTCCACCCTGCTGAGAACATAAGGGTGTGTTTTTGCTGGAGTTTTATCCTATTCAAAGAACATCCAGGCAGAAGCTGCCAGCAAGCTTAAAAACTCTCTCCTCCTCAAGCATATTGCTGGCAGAAATAATCATCACAAACTAGGTCTTGGGTCTGTTTCTCTTGGCTGAAGGAACTTGTCAATCCAGAAATTAAGCAAGTAGACTTTATTTATCATGCTGGCCATTTGTCTTGGAAGGGGGTCATCAAACCCTTTGCTTCATTATTTCCTGACTCATTAATTCTCACACACAGCCATGGATGTTGGAAATCAAAACAAATAGAGGAAAAATTAGAAGAAAGCTCAGAGTCTTTTTTTCCCCTAGTATGCAGTTAAAATGTGATGTGTCGTGCTAGTAGGTATTTCTAGATTGGGTTCTTGAGAAGCAGTATCTTTGGGTTTGTGGGATTTTTTAATTATGGAAAATCATTACTGCATTCTTATTTTTCCTCTCTAAATCTAGGAGAAACTGATCCTTTTCTCCTCCAAAACAAAAGCAACCTCCATTTGTTTTTGGACTGTTGTAGAAATGAAACTATAAAAAATTCTGGTCTCTAGGTGTGAGCTCCAGACTTTTCTTGAAGGAAACTGAAGATGCTCCTCCCACCCCGCAGGTGCTTCTGCCATTATGAAAACTCAACTTCAGGTCCTACAGAACAGCCTTAAACCCAGATCCTGAAGGGCTTGCTCTTCGTGTTGGGCTGTCAAAGATGAAAGCCAACCCACCTGACTTGCCTCTTGTGCCCTCTGCCCTTCTGTTTTTGTACATTGGAGCAGTTCTGTGGAGGTACAAATGCAGATGTGGAGATGTTGGAGGGCCAGCAAGGACAGAAAAAACGAACTTCACCTGGAGGGTGACTGCCTGGGGTGGAAGCACTGGGCAGTGAGGTTGGGGATACAGCTCAAAAATCAGAATTATTCTAGTATCAAGAATCTGAATTGTTCTAAAGTTACAAAGTTGATCAGGTGTTGAGAGCTGCTTACTCCAAAAGAGCTGACAGAAAGGCAGACAAGGTCAGGGCACACCCAGCCCGTTCCGGGAACGGCTGTTATTCTGTGATGGGGGGAGCAGTGCCAGTGCCAGCTCCAGAAGTGACTTTTTTCTGAGGATTCAGGTGCCTTTGTGGCCCAGATGCCAGTTTATCATCCCTGTGTGCTCCACATTTCATGTTAATGATTATTTTTTTGTAAATGTGAGGTGTATCACATACAAAGCTTCAGCACAGGCTCCCCGCAGGTCACTACAGGGTTGACAACAGCAAGGACTGTAAAGCTGGGTTTGGGAGGGCTGGGTACCTTGTGTTTCCCATTTGTGCAGCACATCTTCATTTCAGTGGACAGGTACAGGAGGGTGCTCCATGGTCCCTGACTCGTACCAGGACAGATGCTGGGAGTTTGTAGCTCTCTCCTTCCCCGTGCTGAATCCAGGCCTCTCATAGGGAGGAGGGGGCTGAAAACTGAGCCCTTTCTTTGCCAATTTAAGATCTTTTTGCTTATGCTGAGGCCCTATTATAGGGGATGGCTGTTCCTGGAGGATACCCCTGATTCAGGGACGGCTGGTTCTGTGAAACTTGGTTCTCAATGATCTGGTTTGGTTTGCCCTTAGTCTTGCTGCTGCTGGCTTCCCTTTCATCCAGCACTGCCTTCCCAGCTGGGTTCCTCCTCTCAGCACAAGATCATCTGCTCCTCCCCAGTTCCCATTCCAGGCATCTTGTACTGTGATTCTGCCAAGTCAGCTTGGAGTGCCTTTTGTCACTTGGAATGTCCTTGATTGCAAAGAAGAGTGACAAGAAGTCAAAAAAATAACGGGAGGTTTGCAGAAAGGCTCTGCCAAGGACAGTTCCATAAATGCTGTGTGT
The DNA here is from genome assembly GCA_013400915.1 of Pardalotus punctatus. NCBI lineage: Eukaryota > Metazoa > Chordata > Aves > Passeriformes > Pardalotidae > Pardalotus > Pardalotus punctatus. Next base: position 16,314 of record VZTX01007013.1, on the reverse strand, counting down.
GCCCAACCGGTACCGAGCAGCAGCTCTGGACTCGTGTGCCTGCAGGGCGTGGCACAGCCTACTTTCCTTGTGTCTGTCCCCAGAAATACTCAGATTCATGAAAAGCTCACCTGCTGGGAGATGCTGTGGGCCTGAGTGGTGGCCAAAAGCCTGGCCATGCTCCTGGGTTCTGCCAGCTGGGCTTGGGGCGAGGTGGAGACTCCTCAGAGCTGCTCCCTGTCCTCCCTGCCCTGAGTCATGTCTGTGCTGCTGCCAGCTCCATGTGCTGCACCTCAGGAGGTGACTGGGAGTCGAGTCATGGATGTGGGTGGTGTTCAGGAACAGTGGATGTGAACCTGAGGATGCTGTAGGTGCCTCTTGCCTGAAGAAAGGTTCTCTGCCAGGGTGGCAGTGACAGTGGGAAACACCTTCAGCAAAGCCTGGGTGGATCCTAGTCCTGAGAGCTCAGTCTGTGGAGATGCTGTGGTGCTTATTGGCATCATTCAGCTTCTTCCTTGTCAGCAAAGGGCTGCCAATGAGACAGGTTCTGGTGAAGAGGGGTGTGCTTGAAAATTCTGTCCTGTCCTGCAGCCTCCTCACCGCTGACTGCAGCTGTTCTGTGTAAGGGCATAGAAAAAAAGGGGTGTTTCTGCCTCAGTGAGCTTGTGTCAGATTTGTGACAGGAGAAGGGTGTGTTTTACTCCTCCAGATACAGCTACTAAGGCAGTTCCTCCTCCTGTGAAGAGACTGCAGCTTTGGAAATTATTTGGAGAATACCAAAGCCAAAACAGGTGTAAAACCTTCCCTTATGACCTGGGGTTGCACTAGCACAGCCCTGTTGTCTCAATTTTTGCCCTGTCAGCATGTAAACGGTGCAGCTGGAGCAGTGTTCTGTCCCTTTGCCTCTTGGCTCCTGCATGTGGGGCCTTTTGGGTGTGTCCTGCCCCTTTCATGTTGCCTACCATGAAACTTCCTGATTGCTTCTGATTGTCTTCCACCAGGGAATTCTCTTGGTGTATGACATCACTAATCGCTGGTCCTTCGATGGGATAGACCGGTGGATAAAGGAAATAGATGAGGTAAGTGAATGGGAGAGCATATGCAGTGATCTATAGCAGAAATACGGGGAGGTATCACCCGAGGTGTTACCTGATATGGGGACAGGAATGGCTCTGCTGTGGAGGGGACATGATGGCAGTGCAGTAATAAGTGGAGCAAAGCAATAAGTGTCTGCACTCCACCTCTGTGTACATCTGGAGTAGTAGGAAAGAGCTTTGGAATGGGCAAGAAAGTTCCCTCAGAAATGGGCTGGGAGGTGACAAATTAGTTGTCCCCATCATGTAGAGGTGGTGCTGGGCAGTCCCTCAGCCACAGAGCACCTTCTTTTCCCTTCACTGCTATTGCAGCTAAGCAGAATGCTGGGTGTGGCCATGATTCCTCCCCTTCTTCCCATGTTTCAGCACGCCCCAGGTGTCCCTCGCATCCTGGTGGGAAACAGGCTGCACCTGGCCTTCAAGCGGCAGGTGCCGACGGAGCAGGCGCGCGCCTACGCCGAGAAGAACTGCATGACCTTCTTCGAGGTGAGCCCCCTGTGCAACTTCAACGTCATCGAGTCCTTCACGGAGCTGTCCCGCATCGTCCTCATGCGGCACGGCATGGAGAAGATCTGGAGGCCCAACCGAGGTCAGTGGGCAGGATGGTGCTCCCTGTGGGAACTTTGGGCTCACTGGGAGCTGTGGGGCTGTGGCTGCCCAGGTGGGAGGTGTGGAACTGTGGGAGCTGCACCCACCTGACATGGAGAAATGCCTGGGGCCAGACAAGCTGAAGCTGAGCCACAAGCTGCCTGTGCTGGCGCAGGGATGGGCAGCTCCAGAGGGCAGTTCAGCATGTCTGGGATCTGAAGTGCTCTGGGGCATCCTCCGCCTTTCCATTTACTCTGGATGAGGCTGAGGGCAATTAAGCTCCCAGCTTGAAAGTACTTCAATCAAACGGCTGTGTGGGATAAATCCAAGTGTAAGCACCTCAGTCCCTGCCCTTGCCTGAGCCTGTCTCCCCTGTTCTGGAGGGAAGCAGAGTGAGCCCAAGGAGCTGAAAGGGACTAAATCTCGTTCCTGCTGTCAGCATGCAGCAGTGGGCTGGGTTATTCCATATATCCAGGCATGTGTGCCACAGTGAGGCAAACCACAAGCAGATTCCATGTTATGTCTCAGCCTGTTGGGTTTGAAGCAAAATAATCTCAGTTCCCATGTTTTTCCTGGCTGAAGGTAGCAGTGTATCCCATTGAAGCCTGAGCAGCAGGAGATCTGTGTTCCTGGGGTGGCCTGCTTTCATATGGGTCTCCAGCTCCTGGTTACCAGGGTGGGAAAATCCTGTTTGCCAGCCCCAGTCACCAAATTTTCTGCCTGGGCTCCTGTCCCCAACCTGGCTGCTGTGCCATGGTCTGTAGGTCATGGAGGGATGGTGGCCAGGGACTGTCCTGCATTCACAGACCTTTCCTGAACCTCTTCCAGAGGATTTGTAACTGTGGGCAGCCTGCTTGGGAACAGATAGGGCAAAAGGAAACAGGGTCAGGTTGTGCTAGAGGAGGTTTAGATTAGATATTAGGGAAAACTTCCTTACAAAGAGGGTGGTCAGGCACTGAAACAGGCTGCCCAGGGCAGTGGTGGAGTCACCATCCCTCGAAGTTTAAAAAAGATGTAGATGTTGCACTTGGGGACATGGTTTAGTGGTGGCCTTGGCAGTGCTGGGGGAATGGTTGGACTCGATGGTCTCAGAGCGCCTTTCCAGCCTTAATGATTCCGGGATTCTGCGAACGGGAATCTGCCGCCGTGGGAGCGGGGCTCTGCCGGCCCGGGAGCAGCCGCGTGGCTTTGGCAGCAGGCAGGCAGGAGGATAACGCGTGCCCTCGTGTGGCCGCTGGCTGGGAATTCCCCTGCAAGGAGAGCGGCCTTCCCAAGGCAGGCTCACATGATGCAGCGGGAATGGGAGGACGCTGGGAAGCTGGGAAGGGCAGAGTGGTGGTCTGGGTCATCTGGCTCGGTGGGGTCTCTGTGGCTGGGAGGTTCTGCAGAGAGCTGCCCCCTGAGCAGGTCCCAGGTGACAGTGTCCTGTTTCAGGAATTGCTGACCCTCTTGCCTCTTTCCCAGGCACATCCTGGTTGCCAAAGGATGGGTTGAGAAGCCAAGTGTCTGTCAGGAATGTGAGCCAGGCCCTGCCAGCCCCTGGTGCTGAGCAGAGGAGGGCTGGCATTGCCTAACCCTGCGTTCACACCAAAGCTGGTGTCTGGCAAAGCACAAACTTCCAAGAGCAGAGCTCACCTTGATTTCCCAAGCTTTTGTCCCAGCTATCCTGCTCCAGGCCCCTGTGCAATCATTATTGGCATATCTCACTGGGGAGCCAGAGCTGTGCAGCGTAAGGAATAGTTGTGGGAGGTGGGCAGCCCGGGAGATCTCCTGGCCCTTGACTGTGTGGTCATTTCTCCCACCAGTGTTCAGCCTGCAGGACCTGTGTTGCCGAGCCATCGTGTCCTGCACCCCGGTGCACCTCATTGACAAGCTCCCCTTGCCCGTCACCATCAAGAGCCACCTGAAATCCTTCTCCATGGCCAACGGGATGAACGCGGTGATGATGCACGGCCGCTCCTATTCCCTGGCCAGCAGCGGGGGCGGCAGCAGCAGCAAAGGGAACAGCTTGAAGAGATCCAAATCCATCCGGCCGCCCCAGAGTCCCCCACAGAACTGCTCACGCAACAACTGCAAGATCTCTTAGCAGGATGGGCACCCTGAACTTCTGTCAGATCCACACCCACCCACCGATGTACAGCTGTTTGCACACCAAACCCTTTTCCACTGGATCCTTTCGGATGGGCCATGGTTGCTTTTCCAATGGCACGCACAAGCGTTAGGAATGTGCTCACGTTTTGGCTTGGCATAGGAAGAAGCGTGGTGCCGGCTGGATCCCGCAGCGCTGGCGGGGAGAGGATCTGCCAAGTGACCCTCCAAGAATGCTTTGGGCTTTGCCTCTTGGCCTGGGGTGGAAAATTCAGCAGCTGCCGGGTTGGGGAGGGGGGAAGGGGGAAAAAAAGCTCATCCAGTCTCAATGGAGCAATGGATTTAATGGAAGATTGAGAGGCTTAAGGGAGTAGGCAAGGAGAGTCTGTGCTGCAACTTTAACTCTTGGCCTCCTGAACAGATTGCTGGTGCAATAGTGATCGTTGGATGTAGACAAAAAGAAAGAGGGACAGGGGACTAATGACAGTTTTCACCAGGATGTTAACCTGCTGTTGCCAAAAAAACCAGAGAACAAGGCAAGAGTTGGCCAATTGGAAAGGGGAAGGCAGTGCTCCGCTTGCCGCCTTCACTTATTTATGTAAATATTATACATATATATATATCACTTGTTTTTTAAGGGTTTTTTTAAGAAGCAGTCAGGGAAAATTTTATGCAGCCGTGTAAATACAAGCACTGGATTGACTTTCCCAGTGTCAGCAAAGGGGACAAGTGGAGGATTTTCCAATGAAAACACATAAATGCTTTAAGAGACTTTCCCCCACCCCTGGGCTTGTGCTGGCGTTTTTAGATACTACATATGCAGAAGGAAAGGACAATTCGTGTGGAACATGCCCCAAGCTGCTTTATTCCTATCATTCCCTAGAACTTGTGAGTGCCGAAGGCAGGGTGGGATGGCAGTGCATGGAGGGGCAGAGCAGAGAGGCCAGGGTCCTGGGAGGTTAGAGTGTTTTGGCAGGCAGGAGGAAGAGGCAGCTCTGGGGGCAGACTGATGCCTTGCTCACTTTGTGCTTTCTGGTCAGGGATTTGGGAGCAGGGAATGGAAGCATTGTGCCTAAAGCAGAGGAAGAATGCTGAGTTTTGTCCCTTAATGCTGCAAAGCCTCAGCCATCGCTTCTAGTGCCCTCCATCCACGACAGCACCCCATGTGACGGCTCCTGGATCCTGGCTGCTTCCAGCTTTGCTTTCCCAAAGGTGCTGCCTGAGCTCACGCTGCTGTGGCTCCTCCTGGATGAAAGTGGGAAAGGGCAGAAGTGGTTTTTCCCACTGGAGCATGAAGGAGCAGGGACTGGGAAGGTGGAAAGTTGGGGTGAGGAAACATCAATCCCTGGGTCCCTTAGTGGCAAAATCACTTGGCTCTTGGGGCAGTCCCAGGAGATCGGGAGAGCAAACTGCTTTGCTCCGTGGGATGGCTCCTGGCTCTTGGAGGTGAAAGAGCTTGGGATGGATTTTCTGTCAAGCAAGTGCACCTGCTTCCCTGGCTTCATCCCATGGCTGACCTGTGCTGGAAATTCACCTGCAAACTGAGAAATAGCACCCAGCCCTTATCCCAAAAGCTAAGGGAGCCTGCAGCGGGGCTGGGCTCCGGTGGCAGGTTCTCATGGTGGCCAGGGTGTGCAGAGTGTGAGTAGCATGGTCGGAAGGGAAGGGTACAGTGCTGCCATCTCCTCTTGGGATCAGCAGCTCCTCAAGGCCTGCTCTTGCTCCACTCCCCCTTTCCAGGCAGCCTGGGGCACTGCACGGGCAGAATGAAGCCGCTGCAGCTCCCGTGCGGCTGACGGACCCACGGTGTCCAGGCAGCAGGGACAGCAGGGACACGTCCCACCGTGGCAACATCACTTCCCTCCCTCCTGAGCTGACCTGGGAGGTGCTGGAGCCTTCCCCCTCCCCTCTCTGCAGAGCACAGCACTGGCAGGTCTCTTGGCACGGCTCTCTGGTGCTTTATCGCCCAGCTCAAGTGAGCGAGGGGAGAATTAAACCCCAGGCAGGTGGAGGGGGAGAGGAATCCTTTGTAGTGGTGCTTTGGCTCGAGAGCAAAGCTGCGGCCGGGCCAGCCCGGTGGCGCAAAGGCCGGGGGATTTGGAGAACCTGTCTGGGATGGCTGGCACCTGTTTCCCATCACTTAACACACAGCAGAAGACAATCGCTGGCTCAGCAGCACAGGGATATACGGCCAACAGGTGATCGGCACCGCCGACGGCGGCTCCTCCTGGGAATCACCCCCTGGGCACGGCGGGGCCCGGGCGCCGGTGTGTGTGGGGTGAAGAGGGAAAAAGGGATCCTTCCTGCAATCACCAAGCTGCTGCATGTCTGAAAACTCGCCGTACCTCTGCTTTGGTTTGGCTGTGCCATGTGTGCCGCCTCCCTGCGCTGTTTCCCTGTGGTTGGTTTGGGTTTTGTCACCCTGTAAAGTCTCACGGATCCTGTCTGGAGTGGGGATGGAAGATTTCCCTGGAGTGATTGCCCAGCAATGAACTTTTTTTATTTTTTAATTTAAGAGGAAAAGATTCTTGCATCTGATGTCAACACTAGTCTGTAGCTGCTCTCCAACACTTGTACCATTCCTGAGTTGGTTTTTTTGGACTATCCTTTTATTTTTTTATTCCTTTGTACAGTCACTGTTGTTCAACTGATTCTACATTGTTTTGTTTTGTATAAATTAAAGTCTTTTTGTTTGTTTTGAACTACCAGTTGAAAAGAGGAAAAGTTGTATCAGTTTTTGTGTGGGCTGGGAAGAGTTTGAAGGGAAAAAGGTGGTGGTTTTGCACATGCCTGGGGATTTGGAGCTATTTGTGGTGCAGAGGTGTATTCCCACTTCCAGGTCATCCACAAAATAACTCGAATTACATTTTCTGGGCAGCCATGATTCCTGGCTGTGGTGGCATTTTGCCCTTTTCTGTAGATGCAGAAGATGGATCTGTTCTTGATTCTCACAGAACTGCTGACTTGGGGTAGTGGAGCCTAAGAAAACACAAACTCATATCCGACAGGGCTGGTCCCGTAGGTGACTGGAGGAAGCCGAGCTCTCCAGCAGCTTGCCCAGAATTGTGCCCAGTCCCTGCTGCACGGGGACAGGACAAGTACAGTCAAAGCCTTAAATCCCTTCTTTGGGTCTGGGTGATCCTGGGGTAGCAGCGAGAGCTGTGGCAGCAGTCACCCCTCCTGCCCAGACTGGAGCAGGCTGGAAGCCATCCTGGGATAAGTGGGACTGAAATGGAGAGGATGCTGTAGGGAGCTCGGAGCACCAGTGTCACACCAGGGTGGCCTTTGGAGGCACCAGGAGCCCCAGAGAAGGGGGATTTGATCCTGGGGTGGAGGGAGACTTCTTGTCTGATCCCCTTCTCCCAGCCCACCTCCCCGTGACCTCCCTTTTCCCCTGCCTTCTCACTTCCCTAGGATCAGATTTTCCACTTCGTACCAGACTGGCCACGCTTGTTTTAACAGCTTAAGTAGTAATTGCTGGGGCTGGGAGGGGGCAGGGGGAAATGAGATCGTGTCTGCAGCCTGGAAAACCCTGGAGCTAAGGTGAAAGCCTGGTCAGGGAAGAGTCACACAGCTTTTTTTTTTTCCTTTTTCTTCGGGGGGTTCTGGAAGTGTCTGTTCCCACTCACAGGGCCGAAACAAAGGCTGTGTGTGGTTTCAGGTGGGGTCGGGACAGCCGGAGCCCATTACAGCAGAGCAGCGGGGGCTGCGGGGCCGCAGCTGTCTGCTTGGGAAGAGCAGGGCAGGAAAACACTGCAGCCTGAGCGGGGTGGGAAGGCTGGGAGAGCTTCAAGGCTCTCTGCTCTTGGAGAAGGAGGAGGGAACAGGTTGCTCTGGGATGATTCAGGTCTTTCCTCATTGTGTTTCTCTGCACCCACCTCTCTCATGTGAGGTTTCTTGGGTTGGTCCCACTGTCCCACACGGGCTGGGAAGAGGTGGTGACATTCCTCCCCTCGGGTGCATTGGAGGGGCAGGAGCCCGCCGGGTGCAGCGGGTCATGGGAACAGGGACGTCTGGCACGGCACCCTTCCTTCCAGGCCATGGCGCTGAGCCGTTGTCTTGGAGGGTGAAGATGAACCATAAGACCCTCATCTGTGTCTGGGATCTGTGAAAGTAACCCCAAAAATCCCTGTTTTAGGGTACAGTTAGTGCCTGGACACATGGAGCTGAATGGTTTTGAACTGTTGAGATGGTGAAATTATCATGGGCTTGGTCAGGGTGGGAAGAGTCACTTCATTGTTCACCATCAGCTGAAGAAGCACTCGAAGAGGCTGGGTGGGGGTCCCCAGACAGGGTGAAGGTCTCAGGCTGGATGGGGGTCCCAAGGTGTGGGTGAGGATCTCCGGTTGTTGGGAGCTGCATTTCTGACCACGCAGCAGCTGCCATTCCTCCATCCAGACTTGCACCACTGAGGTGAAGGTTCCCGGCCACTGCTTGTCCCTGCCTAATGACTTCTGATCTCGGTGACACAAGGAGGCACCTTGGGCTTCGGTGTGAAACACGTGCCACCCTCTGGGGCTGCTCCTCTGGCCTTGGAGAGGGGCCCTGGGGCAGGAATCAACCCAGATGCCAGTGCTGGCATCATGCTGTGACCACACGGAGCTCAGCATGGGGATGTGCAGAAATTGGGCTCCAGGTTTTGTTCCCCATTCCCTTCCCTCCTATACCATCACCCTTGGAAGGACCCTGGGATAAGGTGGCTCTTTGTCCCTGGGCTGCATTCCTGGGGACCAAGTTGCCCTGCATCTGCCTGTTGCTTCCCAGCTGGAGCCAGGTGGGTTTGTGGATCAGGGATCTGCAGGCAGCAGGTGCCTGGGGTCAGCTGGGCAGGTCTGCAGGTTTCAGGCTGCCAGGGCACACAGGGTACAGGCCCCGGCAGCTCCTGGCTGGGCTATCCTGGTGCAATTCTCTTTTTGCAAAACATCGGTCTCCCCACGAGTGTCCCGGGGCAGCATAACCTTCCCCAGCATCTGCAGCTGGATGGACGCTTGGGTGGCTGCTTGGCTGTGGAACGGCATCCAGGACACAGCCACGGGACACACTCCTGCCCTCCATGCATGGTCATGGCCAGCTGGTGACAGACCTGACTGTGCTTTGGGCTTTTGGGCCCCAGGGAGCCCCAGAATCGCCATGGGCAGCCCAGAGCACAGCAGTGCAGCCATTTGCTAGCCTGGGCAGGGAAGTGGCAGGGGTGGCCGGTCACAGCACTGTGTCAGGGGTACTGGCTGGAGGTCATCGTGCTGGAGCACTGTGGCTGCACCCTGCTCACACCAGCCTAGGGTTGTCGAGGGTCCCCCAAATCACCTGGTCCGGGTCAAAAGGGCTTCCCCCAGGAGCCACAGATGGGGGGAACACCAAGCCATTATGTGCAAAAGCAGCTCTGGGGTGAGGGTGGGTTGGATTCCCCCAACAACAACCAAAAAAAATATATAAAGAGCTCCTCCCATTTGTTTTGTCTCCTCCACCACCTGCCCCCCAAGAGGGGAGGCTGGAGGTGCTCAGCTGTTCCCCCGGGGCAAAACCCCCTCAGGCTTGCCGTTTCACGGGGGCTGCAGACCCCCCTCAGCGCTGAGGCTCTCACCAGAGCCGGAAGAGTTAATGCTCCCAAAATGCCATGCAATGTTCCTGCTGCAGGTCAGTCTCCATCAGGGATTAGGGGGATCTGGCCGGGGAGCCGAGGCCGACTCCTGCCGGCTCGGGGCTGGTGGGGGACGTGCCGGTTGAGCCCAAGCACGGTGTGCCGGGGTCTGGTGTGGCTCAGGAGACATCCTGGCTGTAAAACATCGGGGAGGGAGGTCTGGGAGCCCCAGGGGGCTGGGGGAACACCCATCCTGCCAGGCAAGACAGGGTCCTGTGCCAGAGCACGGCACTCGTGGGATGCGGGCTGGAAAGCGGGGATGGATCCGTGCCGCTGTCCCGCTCCCGGGCACCTTCGGCTGTGGTGCCGGTGGGTGCCCCGAGATGCGGTGCGGGGTGAGGGGCTCCCGGCCCAGCCCGGCCCCGGCCGCCCGCAGCGTGGGCTCCGCGTGCCTCCGGCCGGCCGCCCCGTCCGAACGGACCGGCTGTTTTCTCATCCTGCAGGAATTCAGCTCCGTGGGCCGGGCGGGTTTTTGTGTGTCCCCCCCTCCCTCCCTTCACTCTCCCTCTTTGGAGACTTTCTGCATTCTGCCTTTGATCTCCCCCCGTGTTTGCCCAGGGATCGCCGGGCTCGCCGGGGTTAGAGGCTGAGGTCAGCGCCTTTCCCATTCCAAACACCCAGAAACATCAGTGGGAAGGGAGGGGATTCAGATTACAACCTTCCCGTCCTCCCCTTCCACCCCACTCGCCCCGCTGGCCGTGCCGGGGATGGACTGAGCCCCGAGGGACACCCGCCGCTGCCGCCGTGTCCCCGGCGCCCCGAGAGCCGAGCGGCGGCGATGGATGGAGGCGGCGGCCGGCATCGCCGGTGGTCCGGCGGGCGCCGGGAGTGCTGAAGGACAGAGGTTTGGTCCTCTCCTCTCCTACTCCTCCTCCTCCTCCTCCTCCTCCTCTTTGTCCCCCCGCCCGCCCGCCTTCTCCCTCATCCCTCCGTCCTGAATGTGATTTATCCCGAGCCCTCGCCAGCGAGTCAGGCCGGCGGCGCGGGGTGGCCGGATGGCTCCTCGCGGGAGTGGCCGGAGCGGGGCCCGCGACCAGCGCACGAGTGGGCGGCAGCGGGTCCCCGTGGGTGTCGCGCTGCTCCTGCCCGTGCTGGCGGCGGCGGCCGGGCTGAGCCTGCAGCCGGGCCGGATGCGGCACCTGGGAGTCTGCCCAAATCAGCTGAACCCCAACCTGTGGGTGGACGCCCAGAGCACCTGCGAGCGGGAGTGCCAGGCCGACCAGGTGAGCGGGGCCCTGCGGGGGCGGCGGGGGTAACAGGGTTTGGGGGGCATCCCCAGGTCCCCGAGGGAGACGCTTTGGTGCGCGGGTCCCGTGCCGGGTGGTACAGCCGGTTCAGTTCATTCAGTGCAACGGGGTCAGCCCTGCTGCAGCTTTGCCCCCTAAGCCCCTGCTGTCGGCTGGGAAGGGTGCCCATGACTGCTTCCCAGCCCCCACAGACAGAGAAACTGCTTGTTGCCCACTCATATCACCCCCTCAGATCACGTCCCGTGGTCAGAACATCCTCTTCGTGCACCCCCAGTGTGCTCCCACCCCGTCAAAGGGCTGGCTGAGATGAAGGGAATGGGTGTGCTGGGACACGGACCCCATCAAGCAAAGGACAGAATCCTCTCCCAACTTTTTCCTGAGGGCATGACCCCACCCACGGACCGGGTTGTCCATCCCAGAAAGCCCTCGCTCTGGGCTCCACCAGGGTGAGCAGGGGCACCTGCACTCCCACTCCAGTTAGGGCTGCCCGGACCCAAAGGGGAGACTCCTTCACAGTTAGTTCATCTCTATGACGAGTTCTGCCTCCCCTCAACCAGCAAAAGCTGAGAGGGGCAAGTTGTTCTCTGATATAAGGAAGAAGGGACCGTGATCGCTGCGGTGAACCCCTAAATATCCTGAGGGTGGGATAGGGCTGCTGCAGCTGTGCCGGGCAGGTCTGGCTCTTACGCGGAGCCCAGCGATGCTGAAGGTGCGCAGGGCTGCGCGGGGAACACCTGCCCACCCGAAAGTCCCGCAGGGGTGGGAGCAGCACCCACAGCCACCGCACAGCGGCGACCTCCACGTCCCCCCCCGCAATCTCTTCTCCCTCCCCGGCCAGGACTGCGAAGACTTTGAGAAATGCTGCACCAACGTGTGTGGGCTGCGGAGCTGCGTGGCCGCGCGCTTTGCCGACGGCAGCGCTCCGGCGCTGGCGCTGGCTCCCGCCGCCTCCTGCGAGAGCTTCGTGTGCGCGCAGCAGGGCTCCGACTGCGACATCTGGGACGGGCAGCCCGTCTGCAAGTGCAAGGACAGGTGCGAGAAGGAGCCGAGCTTCACCTGCGCCTCCGACGGGCTCACCTACTACAACAAGTGCTACATGGACGCCGAGGCGTGTCTGCGCGGCACCCGGCTCACCACCGTGCCCTGCAAGCACATCTTCACCTGGCCCGACACCAGCCCCGTGCCGCAGGAGACCACGGCGCGCCCCACGCCCGGCGCCGGCCCCGAGGTGCCGGTGCCCCCCGCGCTCTACACCAACCCCTTCCACCAGTCCGTGCGCGCCGGCGGCACCGTCAGCTTCCGCTGCGACGTGAGCGGGCGCCCGCAGCCCGACATCACCTGGGAGAAGCAGAGCGAGCGGGAGGAGAACTTCATCATGAGGCCGGATCAGATGTACGGCAACGTGGTGGTCACCAACATCGGCCAGCTGGTCATCTACAATGCCCGCCACGAGGACGCCGGCATCTACACCTGCACGGCCCGAAACGCCGCCGGGCTGCTCCGCGCCGACTTCCCGCTGTCGGTGGTCAGGCGGGAGCCGGGGGGGACCCCGCGGACCGGCAGCCCCCAGCCCTTCCCCAGCGCCGAGTGCCTGAAGGAGCCGGACCGGCGGCGGTGCGAGGCCACCGAGGTGCGCTGGCACTTTGATGCCAAGCAGGGCTCCTGCCTCACCTTCCGCTACGGCGGCTGCGGAGCCAACAGGAACCACTTTGAGACGTACGAGGAGTGCAGAGCCGCCTGCCTGGGCAGCGCCCGCCCCACCTGCCTGCTGCCCATGGTGCAGGGGCCCTGCCAGAACTGGGAGCCGCGCTGGGCATACAACCACCTGCTGAAGCAGTGCCACTCCTTCGTCTACGGCGGCTGTGAGGGCAACACCAACAACTTTGAGAGCAAGGAGACCTGCGAGGACGTGTGCCCTTTCCCCAAGAGCCTGCAGTGCAAGGCCTGCCGCCTGAAGAGCAAGATGGTGCTGAGCCTCTGCCGCAGCGACTTCGCCATTGTGGGGCGGCTGATGGAGATTGTGGAGGACCAGGACTCCGGCATCGCCCGCTTTGCCCTCGAGGATGTCCTCAAGGATGAGAAGATGGGCCTCAAGTTCTTCAACATCAAGTACCTGGAGGTGACCTTGACCGACATGGACTGGAGCTGCCCCTGCCCCAACATGACGGCGGAGGACGGGCCCCTGATCATCATGGGCGAGGTGCACGACGGAATGGCTACGCTGGACCCCAGCAGCTACGTCCGGGCGGCCAACGACAAACGGGTGAAGAAGATCTATGAGCTGATGGAGAAGAAAACCTGCGACCTCCTGAACCGCTTCCAGGACTAGGGGAGAGCCGGGATGTGCCGACGGGGGGAGCTGCAGACACACCGTGGAGGGGGCAGCCTGGGGGAGCCCCTGCAGCAGTGCCGGTATCTCGAGGTTACCACTGTCATGTAGCTCCCCCCAGTGCCGTGCTGAGCCCCAGACCAGCTCCCACCTCCCCTGTAATTTATCTGCTGCATGTTCCCCCCACTGTGTGACCCTCCCCAGTCTGTCTAGCAGCAATAGAGAACTGGGTTGGGTTGGGGGGGGGTGGGAGATCTGCCAGGACCATCCCACTCATAAAGTCTTCCCACCTCACCAAAGCCTCTGGGCCCAGTGTAGCACCCCTTGTTCTGGACCTGACCCCTTCATTGGTGCTGGAATTCCACCTGGAATTTGGGACCACCCCCCCCACCCCCCCC
>VZTX01007012.1:0-156018 GCA_013400915.1 Pardalotus punctatus | reverse complement strand
CAGCCCACGAGACCGGCCACAGGGAACATGGAAAGATTGAAAGATGCTGGTACTTGCAGTGGGTTAGATCCAAGCCATGATAATGTTAATTTGCCACAATGAATCTATACTGATATTCTGAAACTGTTGGGTGGAAGGTAGTCTTACATATATATGTTAGATAACATTCATATTGCAAGAGAAATGTGGGCATCCAAATCTGCCAGCAGGATGCTCAGTTCACTACTAGTTCAAATATTTTGTTGTTAACAGAGGCCTCTTGATTGATAAAGAAACAAAATGCCTTAAGAACTGGTACTGAATATAAATTGAAGTCTCTGCTTTTTAGGTGTCTGCTTGGTTTCATTTTTAAAAGGGAACAAGTATGAATGAGGGAATTGATATTAAAATTTATATTTAAGATTATTAAAGTTTCTTCACAGACTGCAGATATTAATATCTAGACCATGGTAGCAGATAATCTCCCAGCAGGGAGTGCTGTTTGAACCATGAAATGTCAATGTTCAGTTGCAGAAAGAATGAACTCAGGGCTTTGTAGTTCCATGTAGGAAAGTTTAAGTTCTTACTTGTGAATAAATATAAAATATTAATTATTGAAGGATACTTTAGAGGGAATGTAGTCTGACAGTGGATGGTTGTAAAGCAGTTGCCCCATACCTTCAGAGAAAACACAATTATAAAGGAATTGTAGTGGGCAAAGAAAAAATGTATCTAATATATTTTAAAATAAAAATAAATCCTTAGAAATTAGATATGGCTGTCAATACTCTGAGAAAATCTCTAACCAAATTAATGCCATGATAAGTATATTTGTTGTGGGTTTAGTGGATTTTACAAGGGAGGCATGCCTAAGAATTTGTAAACACTATTTATTAAATCTGATGGAGGGGAAAATTTAACCATATGATGGTAAGGCATGGAGGGAGCACACTCTGGCATGCAAAGCATTTCATTAGCAAAGTTTTTTTCCAAAACACACTCTGGTGTTGGGGAGGATGTGTAGATGGCTTGGCAAAGTTAGAAAATGGGTTAAGAGCTGGGGTTGGGAAGGAGGGATGAGGGAGGCAGCAGCAGCCCTGGCTCTGCGGGTGCTCTGGGCTGTGTGCAGAGCAGGAGACACAGCAAGGGTGAGCTTCATCCAAGGCTCCACAGCCCTGCTGCTGCTCAGCTGCCCTGAGGAGAGAGGGACAGCGGCAGTGGAGGAGCTACAGGAGCTTCATCTTCCCTCTGCAGGCCATCAGGAGGATTCCTTGGCTTGAGCTGATCCAGCCAGAAAGTGCTCACAATCACAGAGCTGATGCCAGGCTACCTTCTCAAGGCAAGGAACTTCGACATGTTTTTCAGCTACTCTTCACTTCTCCCATAAACTTTTCCTGGCACTTCTTCTCTGCATTTGCAAAAGCTTGCAGCGTTTTTCCATGGATGCCATGGACACCTGCAGAAGTGTGTGGAGCCTTCCTGTGGATATAAAGGGAAGAAAGGGAGAAAGAATGCAATGGAGAGGTTTCTCTCAAGACATGCACATGCATATGCACACCGTTACTTAACAGTTCTTTGCTCAACATTTCCTCCAGGATTTATCCTCCAGTTCACCTCCTTTCTAATATCTTATTTAACCTTCACTTAACCTCCCTCTTTAACCATCTGCTTGTTTAGCGACTCCCAGCTTCTCACCTTCAATATTCCCTTCAGAAGTAGCTGCTTTATTCCACCTTGCTTCTTCCTGCAGCAGATCCCCATCTCTTTCCGAAAGCAAGGAGCAGTTAGGGGCTCAGTTGGGCTGGCTTTGGTATTGTATAAGGACAGGTTCTTTTAGCTGTTGGTGTGATTCCTACAGCCCATGTCCAATTAGTTTCCAGTCTATTATTAGCCATGGCGCCCTTTTTAAACCAAGGTAACACACCCATAGACATGCTTGGATTCTGTTACAGCTGAGTTGCTTGAGGAAGCTTGCAGCACTGCACCTTATTTGTTGCTGGAGAGCTACCCCAAACAATTTATAGCATTGCTAGTGATTGATATGATAAACTTCCATTAGCAGATAGTAACAGAATGGGTAAGACTGGAAGAGACCACATTGGGTCATCTGGCCCAACCTCTCTGTACACACAGGTTCATCCACAGGTTCAAGATCCTGATTCTTGTATGAAAGTCTTCAGGGAGGGCCTTGGTTGCCTGGGGTCCATAAGCAGTGACTACATTTTAATTCAACTACTGTCTTTTTTATCTGTGTTTTCTCCTTAGTTTTTTGTGCCTGTACTAAATGGCAGGGCAAGGTTGTGTTCCTAATTGCACTCTGTAATTTCCAATTTACCATTTAAGTGGTGCACATAGAAGAGAAAAAAACTGAAATGGAAAGAAGCACAGCTTTGCCCAAGGCAGTCTGCTGAAGATGAGGAAGAATAAGGCACAGAATAAAAGAAAATAAAAATTGCAGGTATTAGAAAATTGGCCAATGAAGAGGTCTTGAATTCTAGCTGTAAAAAAACGAAAGGGCTTTCATTCTTTCCCAGTTTCACTTTGTTATCCTGCAGATGATCTCTGTGTATTATGGTACATTATCAAGTTTGAACAGTAATTGTACATGATTGTTCCTTAAAAATTGCTATTGATGCTTTTGGTTAACTCACCTTTTCACAGCTCTCCTGCTACAGAGTGTGTGGCTGTGAGGAGAATGCTGAACTGTTCTCAGGTTGGCTACTGATTTGAAAACTGTCTCTGTGAATCTGGAGAGATGACAGGAGATAGCCCTTCCATGAAATACTTTGTAGGGATCCAGGAAATACATTAGAAATTGTAATACAATTCCTTTAAAAAAAAAAAAAATCATTCCGAGAGTGGAATTGTTTTCACTCCAGAGCAAAGCTTTGGGGGTTTTCTGATGGTGCCCAGTTCACACTGTGCCAGGCACTCAAGTAAAGGGAGGATCCTTGTGCTCTAGGTAGGGTGGATGGGCTCCATATCATTGCTGGTGTTGGAAGGAAGATGGAACATATGGCTCTCTACTGGAAATCAGACTTTTGTTATGAGGAATAGTGTTCGTTCCCACCAGCAGGTCAAGCCCAGACTTAGGATGAACCAGGTTGTGTGAGTCAAACCATTTTTTGCATTTCTAGGATTTTTTGGACCTGACACCTTTAATATCAAGTGGTCCAAACATAGTTTAACCATATGAAACATGATTATATCCTTTTCAAATTCAGATCGGGGAAGTATGAAGGGCTTAATCTCATACTTTCTTCATTAATTGCAAATTTAATTTGCAAACAGCTGCATGAGTTAGAAATTCCATCTCCTGTGATGAATACAGAACAATTAAGGTTATAAGTAGAAATAATTTATGGGATATGTCGAAAGCAAAAGTAGATTTACATAGAGCTGTATTGATTGAAATGCAATTTCATCCATCTGGAAAATGCTCTGGACAGTATTCAAGGAACCTGGAGATGAAAAAGATGGGAAGACAACACAATAAACCAAACATCTTCATTTGTGAGGCAACTAAAACGTATCACTGAGTCCCAGCTGCTATAATAATTCCCTCCCTTCTCACACAGTTCCACAATACTGACAAATCTAAATATGAAGAAGAGAAATGTCTGTAGAAGGCAGTTATTTTGCTGCCTGAATTGTCAAGGAAGTGTAAATATAATCACATTTTATCCTCCAATCTGAAATGGATTTCAGTTGCAGAGATCACAATGTAGCTTGCCTTGATTGATAACAACTCCCTTGTTCCCATCAGTAATACAGTGAGGTGGGTAGGATGGAGAAAGCGGATCAGCTCGTGACAGAATTACTAGGCAATTCACTCAAAATCCTGCATCTTTATTTGTGCAAGGAAGGAAGGTTTGTGGTGAGAACCAGACCATTCTAAGGAAATTCTTTCTATAATTATTTAGATGCAGAGGCCCAAGTAGTATCACAGGATACACACAACAATATTACCTCTCTTTGAGTGATCCATAAGAAGCTTATAGTTTTCTTGGAATTGTTATGCATAAACTAATTCTTGCTGATACTTCTTGGTGCTTTCAGAAACAGCTGAGAGCGGGTTTGTAGCAATTCAAAGCACAAGCTGCCTTGGTCAGCTCTGGAGGGGATTCCTGCTGCTTCTGGTCCACAGCTGGCTGTGAGAACCTGAGCTCTGCCTGCCTTGCCTACTGCAGCCCTCCAGCTCAACCGTGCTCCCAGAGTGGAAGTGCCTCTTGTGAGCCTGGCTGGGAGAGCTGGATGCTGCACTGCTCTCAGCTGCTCCTGCTGCCTCCCCAGTGCAGAACAGCAGCCCTGTCCCTCTCACAGGCACATCTGTTCCAGCAGTGCGTGTGCCAGGGCTTCCAGCCCATCCCTGCTGGAGCCAGGCTGGCTCTGACAGTGCTGCCATCAGGGCTTGAGGGCAGGAGCAGCAGTGGAAGGCCCAGGCTGCTCCCGAGGAGCAGGGGCATCCCCTGGCAGCACGGCAGTGTGTGAGCAGAGCGTAGCCCATGGTGGTCTCGGTACCCAAGGATGCTCTCCAGGCTGGCTCCTCTCCTGCAGAGAACAGTGTCCTCACACCTCCAACTGCTGAGCAGGACATGGGGCTCCTCTGGTGCTGTGCAGAACCAGTGCAGTGGTGAGAGCAAACTGGGTGGGTTTGGCCTCCTTTTGTCACTTAGTTGATTTATTTGGCAGCTGGGAACAGTGTGACTGACAGCTCAAGAGAACAATGGAAAGAAGATGGAGGGAGGAATTGCTGGTGCTGTGGTCTTGTCCAGCTTTCTCCATGTGTGGTCACTCAGTGAAGGAAGGAATGGCCGATGTTTGGCACATCTGCAGCTTTAGGATCTTAAATGAGTCCATACAGTGCCTTATGGATTGTAAATTAAATCCCAGACTGGAGCTGTCTCCCTGTTTTCTCTCATTCCAGTTCTTCAGAAAATGAATTCCTAACCTGATCATATGGCCAGCAACTTAATTTTATCCTTGCATTTCCTGCTCACACAGCGCCATCCATTTCCTTTGCCTTCCCCAAGCGTGACTTTGCAGTAGCTGGCAGAGCTGTGTGAGGGAGCACAGTGTGTCTGAGCTCTGATGACTTGGTAGCCATCCAAAAATGACGCATGTGGAGACTCCCCTCCACAGCTGTATTCTTTTCAAAGTGATGTTTGTAGCAGAGAGCTACAAAAGTGCTATTATGTTGTCTTGAGTGGCTATGTGGGTTGCATTCTAAGAGCAGGGATTAAATTTTGCCATCACTGCCCATGAGCAATTTGCCATTGTGCGGCAAGCAGCTTTCAGAGCAGGTTATTATTGCTGTCTGCATGGCATGAAACCTGAAACAGCACTCCCAACCTTGGAAGAAAAAAGATAATCCCTTTTCCTCTATGGTTGGCATTAGTGTCTTGGAAGTCAGAGAAATGCAGCCCCCCTTCTCCTCCGCTAATGAGCTTGTGCACAGTGGTGTTGCTGTGTTTGCTTCTGTGGCATCCCAGGCAATGCTGGGACGGATTTGGCTGTTCCCACTGGAGGGTTCCAGCTGATGGAAGGTCTTGTCTGCCCAGAGATTCTGATCTGTGCACAAATGAGCAGTGACAGCCACTTATGGGGACAGGAATTTAACCAGCAGGTTACAGTGAGCAGAGCAAGTGGCAAACCCCTTAGAGGTGTATTTATTTTTATTATATTAGGGGTCAGACATAATAGTGACAGAGACTGGCTTGTTGGAACAGGAATTTCTAAAGAAAAGAGATATTTGTCACCAGGGGCTGTTTCTTCCATTATTGTTTTCTAGGCATGGCCAAAATTTTAACAGCTCAAGATACTTTGAATTAAAGCAAATCCCATTCCTTTCATTTTCTCATCCCACTCCATCTCTCCCCCCAGTCACAATCCAGATCACAGAAATGCTCACCACTGCCTCTCAAATTAATATTTTTTTCTTTCAGACAGGCAAAAAAGTTACATTTGACTGCACACTGTGTTGAAGTGGTACTACCATGTGTTTGCATTTTTTGGTTTTTCCAGTTTTCTTCAACTGTTCATATTACTCCCAATTAACCCCAAATTTCAATCCTTTTCCTCATTATATTCAATTGATATTAATTTGACTCCCACAGAATAACTTAATATCTGTCTTAAGTATCAGCTTGATACCAAAGTAAATTTACTCATTTTATGAATTCCAGTCACTTTTTCTTTGCCTCAGCTTCATAGTGAAGGAGGACTTGGCTCCGTGCAAAACAAGTGCTAATGGAAATAAGGTGGCAGATGTTAAGTATCCTATCTTATGTCAGATGAACCCCGTCCTCTCAGGCCTCCTGTGTGAAGGTAAAGACCCCCAAAACCCCAGAGGAATTCCTGGGAAGATCTGAAGCAGGTTCCCTGTGTGAATAAAATTGCCCCAGGAATCAGAGAAAATCTTTTCCTTTTTCTCTGGATCCATATTCATTCTATCTTATAAAAAGTCCTCAGTTTTTACTCTGATAAAATGTTATCAGTTTTTACTCTTAGGACCAATCTCCTTTCTGAAAGGAAAGGGCTAAAAGTTCAAGACCTAGGGACAAAATCACCTTCCTAGAAGATGTCCAGACACAGAAAGAGGCCAAATAAAGACTTGATTTTATTTATCCTGGCTCTCCCTGGGGTTGATCCAATGGTGCTGGGAGCAGTGCAAGAATCACAGTAGTCATTGTATCTGTGAGCATCGCAGGGGATGAGGTTCCAGGCATCACTCAGCCCAAGGAAATGTCAGGGCTTCTGGACTGGGATCCTGGATCTGGGCATGGTTTACATGGGTTAGTGGAAGGCCCTCTGCTAACCTAGTCCGTGTTCCTCTGGTCGCGAACGTATTTGTTTTGTGAGTCATAATGTCCCAAGTCCAGCTTCCTCTGGATCTCTCTCTTACTCCCCAGTCCAAGAAAGTACAAGCTTTGGCTGAAGGTTTTCCGTAGATGAGGCCTCTTCTGCCTGCATTGCCTGATGAACTCACACAACAGGCTCTCCCTTCAGCACCTTGAAACGATGTTGGTCAGGGCCACAAAAAAGATTTCAGAGATTCATTTTCTCAGGGGTTTCTGCCTCTGGGAAATCACCTTTAACCGGGCCAGTGGTTCCAGCACGTGCTGGGGGAGGACACGCAGATGCACGGGCACCTCTGCAGAACTTCCACAGGAAGCAAAGCTACAGCAATGCCAGATTGCACTGACCTGCTGTTTGAGGGGGTTGTGGAATTTAATTAGCACTCAGAGAGGCACTTGGCAAGCTTGGGACACAAAAGCGTGATTGAAGTATCTTTGTTTCCACGCTAGTAAAATCTGCCTGAAAATTAAATAACCACATGGCTTTTCTGGTCTACATTTGTTGGTGTGGAATGGCAATGGTGGAGGAGGGAAACGCCGCTCCTCTCTGCTCAGGCTCGGGCTGTCAAGCTAGTGCTATGCCCTGTCAGCTCCGCCTCGGGGGTGCTCGGGAAAGAGCTTTGTGCTGCAGTTTCACGTGCAGGAAGGAAAGAATCCCCCTGCCTGCCTCCCCCGGCCCCTCGCTCCCGACACACGCGGGGCTCTCACTCCGCCCGTGCGCAGCTCCCGGCGGTGCCGGCGCTGTCAGCGCTGCTGCTGTGCAGGAGAGCAGCGGAATAATCTGCTTTGTGTGGTGTCCCTGGCTGGAGATAAGAGACGGCAGTGAGTTGAGGGGAATGTAAATTGAATGAACATATTGCAGTTGCTGGACACAGCTCGGGCTCTGCCTGATTGACACGGCCCACCCTGCCCAGGGACACAGCTCCGTGTCCCTGCTGCTTGTCCCGGAGTGCAGCCAGGGACAGGCTGTGGCTGCACGCTATGGCACAGGAGATTTCACTGGGTTTTCCATCATAAATTTTTCTTTCTTTACCTTTTTCCCCTCTTCCCTTCCTGTGAGCAGATGAAACATGCACTTAATTTTCAGGAAAGTGACTGCTGTGGTAGCAGCTGTGGGAAATCAAATGCACAGCAGGCCCCCATAATTCACAATAATTTTGTGTAGCAGTTTCTGATGATGTGATATCAGGTGAAAATTATCCCTGCTACTTTCTCATGTGCCACATCTTTGAACTCCAGCCTTCTTTTCCATTGGCATGTGTGCCTAAGGCTACCCGATTATTGACAGGGGAGAAGAAGTAATATCATAGATTTAGTTCTTAAATCTTCCTTGTAAACATATTGCTGGGGATGCACACAGGGTGCTGCTGAAGACTCAGCAGCAAAGACCATTGTTGTTAGCCCTTTAATCTCCACTGTTTGTATTTATACAGACTCTTTTGCTAAGAAGCATCCATTTTGATCTATTATATTTACCCACAAATGGGATAGTTACTTCTGATGAGACAAAAATGATAATGATATCTCTGTGTCACAGGATTTTATTTCAAATGAAAGATCTAATGTAGCATATCATGTTTTATTATTGCTGTAAGTTCAGTTATTAGTGTGTGAGAGGCGGCATCGTCCCTTCCCTGTCTCCATTCAGGCTGTGCAGCTGGAGTGTGGCTCAGGACACGGGAAGGGGTGAACAGGGGCTCCGGCTGAATGTACCACTTCACACAGGCAGTGCAACCCCTCCTTTTAAAAGATTCTGGGAAATGTGCTTGGGAAAATGGGTCCAAGATGCCTATTCCCATCAGCTGGTGTACCCTTGGAAGACAAGAGACCCAAAGCTCCACATCTCCTCCCCAGGAAGGAGAAGACCTCCAGGAGTCACTTGGCCCAGGGGGAGCTTTGGAGCACGTTGTGATGAAAGCAGAAAAGCCCTAAGGCTTCTCTAAGGGGCCCTAAGCCTTAAGGGGCCAAATGGATGTGCAGATTTTTGACATCACATCAAAGGGTCATTTGCCTTCTGTTGGCAGGACAGCAGGACTCTGGGATCAGAGTGTGGGCTGTAACATCAGATTCCTGAGTGAGTCGGGCTTGAGAAGGGCAGGAACATGGGATTGTAGTTACAGAAGATATTGGTGAAGGGTGAAACTATTGCAATCTGAGACATCATTTCCATTGCTAGGTATCAAATGGGGCTGTTACAGCCTGGTTTGAAAGAATGTTTAAATATTGATGATGATTCTGCTCAGCAGAGCATTGCATCTACTGAGAGGACCCCATGAATCTGGAATATTTAATGCAATCAGCTGGAATGTAATGCACAATATGTACAGCCTTGTTCAGCCTGTGCATTTAATCACTGCTCTCAAAAGGCTATTACCTGCAATAATGCTATGCCAAGTCTAAAGTGGGGAACAAAAATTCTATTTCCCAAGGGAATAGCACAGGAGTTCCTCAGATGATTCTGGTTCCCTTGCAGAAATATCATCAGAAATAAAGTTGTCCTAAACAGTACAGACTTAATTTGCAAATAAAAGCACTAAATACTATTTATCTGTAGTTGCTGGTTTAGTTACTGTTGGGAAGCCATTGTATATAGTAACTTAGGAACTAACAAAAAAAGTCACTTATTTGGAGACATACAGGAATTTTCACTCCTTTTATAATTAATTCAAAATATCATTAAAAATTACCCCATTAATATAATTTTTTTCCTACTTTTCTCCTGTTAAAGAAATTCCCTTCCTACCAGGATCTTCCAACAACCCTAGAAGACCACATAATGCTATCATGAGCAAAGCAAATAGTGAGCACAAAACAGGACAAATTAGAGAAAATAGTTCATTTGAAGTTTTAAGCTGGAGATCAATGATTATGGATTCAAGAAAGGAAGACACCATCAGTGCACTAACAATCTGACATGGAAAGAGAGGTGTGTTCCTGACACATCGGATGTGTCAATAGCTTCTGCAGTGGCAGGGTTCTAATAACTGATATGCTCTTGGAGTGCTTTTTAGCCATTTTGTTGTGTATTGAAACCTCATAACCCCAAAATGAGAGACACTTCTTAAGTCTGGATGAAACCAGTGAACAATGCAGGTCCCACAGCTACACAGGCTGCTTTCCC
The DNA here is from genome assembly GCA_013400915.1 of Pardalotus punctatus. Lineage (NCBI taxonomy): Eukaryota > Metazoa > Chordata > Aves > Passeriformes > Pardalotidae > Pardalotus > Pardalotus punctatus. The sequence goes on along the minus strand of VZTX01007012.1, from coordinate 146,061 downwards.
TGGTTATAGGGAAGAATGGGCTTGGAGAGAGATGCAGGGGGGACCAGTAGTAAATATTTTTCCACTAACAAACAAATCCCCCCAAAACCTACAGCAGCTGGCGAGGAGGATTTAAGGGCTAAGAAACAGCCCCCACCTGCCCCCCATTCCATGAATTCTGAGTGCCTTCATCTGGGTGTCTGACCCAGAGCCTGTTTTTGCTTCCTACACTATTGGTTAATAAAGACCAGGATAAGGAGGAAGAAGGCTGTATTACTATAATGGGAACTCGGGGATCCCCACCGAACTACACCAGTTGCATTTTCATTTCCACTGGTGCTGCTGAACACCCCACCTGGGAAGAAGCATAAACAACCAGAGAACTACAGAGCTGTCATGCTGAAAATAAAGCCTGTCAAACAATCCTGAGTGTACCTGTATTTAACTGCCACAGCCCTGATTTCCTTATCAGCAGGCAGCCACCATAAAGGATGGCTCAGCACTGACTCATCACATCAGCTCCTCATGCCAAGCAAAGACGTTCAATGAAAGTGAATATCCATCAATTTTTTATTTCTTCTAAGAGCATGGCACTGGGCATGCAAAGGTTTATAACCAACCTCTGGACTGCAGCCAGTCTCTCCAGGAAGGTTTCTGAAGAGCTCAGACAATACGTTCCGCCAGAGCTAAATGCAAATAGCAGCACTACATCTCCAATGCAGGAGAATAAGGGTTCATAGGGAGATGAAGCAGCTCCCCCACCAACCACTGATCCTAGCCCGTTTTCCAGGTATGCTAAAAGGAATCTCACGCTCCCAGGCAAAAAACATGAAAAGCAGCAACAGACTTGATCCAAATGCAGGTCATTCTTACACTGATCTGGGGCCTTGTGGTTTGTGAGCAATTGAAATTGGCTCTGTTGTACAGGTGCCTGTGACATTGATTCCAAGAGCATGAGACCTTGCAGAAAGCTGTTTTACTGTCAGACAAAATACCCTCCCCCTTTCATCACCAAACTCCTTTCCCCTCAGCAAGTCCACCCCCAAACCACACCCCCCCCAAAATACAACCAGCCCATGGGCTACCATGATCCAAATTCTGAGTGCTGGGGCTGGGGGATTGGGAGGAGCTGTCCTGCCCACACTTGAGGGTGTGCTGGGAAAGGTGGGAAAAGGCAGGGCTTTGTTTTCTCTCAGGCAAAAATAAAAGAGCTACATTTAGGAAGAAGGAGCTCCTGGATAAAAATAAATAAATAAATAAATAAAAAGAAAAGACGAATAATCCAGAAGTGGGGAGGAGGGGAGAATATAAAATGCTCTGGTTTTAATCAGGAAAAGCAATTTAGTTGCAGTTTTCTGCATAATTCTGCTGAATAAATAAATTATGCAGAAGAATGTGCTTTTCTCCTGAGGCTAAAAAAAGAACTAGTGGGGCTCAGGGAAATGCCTGGGACTTACATGTGTTTGCTATTTAGCCGCATTTTTTGACAATTCCTTGTAGGCTGAATGGTTTATCCTGTAAGCTTCAGCCCTGAAATGGACTCTTGACAGGCGTGCAGCAGCAGTGTCCTCTCATATGGGAGGAATTAATTTTCTCTTCTGCAGCATGGGAGCATCTGGGAAAAGCCTCCCCTGTTCTTTCTGGGGCTCTCACAGCCCCTCACATCCGTGGTGGGGCAGCTCTGCCCCATGGGCCTCGTGGAGCCTCCTCCCTCCCTGACCTGCTCGCTTGGGTGGATGTGACACTTCCTTGGGGTTAACTTGCAGGATATGGAAACCCTGTCAAAAATAGATGGTGATGGAGCTAAGGTTGGCTTTCCATTGGCTTTCCATTGCTATACTAAAGGAAAAGAAATGCTGCAGGTTTTATTTTGTGCAGCAGTTTCCAAAGCCATGAAATGAAGCAGAGCTTTTCCTGAAAAGGAAAAAAATCCAGGCCCAGAGCACTGTAGTTTTGGGTTCCTTAATGGGAAGAACCTAAATTTGAAATTACTTATTTTCCACTTAAATGCTTAGGTTTGTGATTTCAGAGCTCAAAGTACTTAGATATATTGGAAAGATTTTATTCTAAGCTTTGAAATATTAATGTAGAAATCTTGAATGCAAGTAGATCCTTACGAACTACCCTATCAAACTTTTGTTGACTTTTTGTTTCTGTTGATGAAACACGAGTACAAAACTGGTGCATATGGTGTGTTTTGCAGGGGAAAAGTGCATATTGAGAGGCAAACCACAGACTTTATCCTTCAAACTTTGGTTTTTCTCAGTATAGATCCAGCTTCTGATAATTACTGAGTCCCTCTTGCTCAGTCTCGAGTGGTGTTTAGGAACTGGGAACAGGATCTGTGAAGTTTTTAGCAGGGGGCTCTGAAGTGGCTTGGCTTGGGCTGTGCAATCAGCTGTCACCCCCATGGGGACGTGGCATCAGTGACTTGGGGCCCTGGAGATAAGAGGCACTGAGGAGGACATGAGGATGGGGATGAGCACTGAGGCTCTGGAGTGCAGAGGTGTCTGGCTGAGGAGAAACTGGATTTTCTGTAAGGAGTTCTTTCCCTGTGGCATTCCCGCCCTGGAGCTTGTCTGGGAGCCTGAAGAAAGGTCTGGGGCTCTGTTACCACCTGCAGAGGACAGGTATCCCCATCTCCTCTTTGTGCCAGCTTCTCCCCAGTAGCTGTCCATGGCTGCCATTCCTTTGGGGTCTCATGAGGAAATGGATAACAGGCACCTTCAGTACATCAGCAGGGAAAAATGCTCCTGACCCTGGAAACGTAAACCCTTCAAAACCTTCAGCAACAAGCAGGAGTTTCTCACAGAGAGGTTTGCTGGTGTCTCCTGAGGTGTGTGGAGGAGAGGAAAGGATGGCCAGACAAAGATGGCAGCAAGAAATTTGGATCTCATTTCCACCTGTTAATTAAAAGCTTTGGGCAGGTCCTTCCATTTCTGGGAGGGATGTATTGTTACCCTGGCACAATAACACCCCAAGGAGGTGCAATACTGCCAAGGTAATTGGAATTTATAATATGTCGATTCCTCAAGCCACAGAAGATCCTAAATATCATTTTATGTTTGTGGCTATACTGGTGATGTTTTCTGTGGGTCAGGAGCTTATTTAAATGACTCTGTGATTGTGAGGAGATATATAATTTAATTTAATTCCCTGTTTACTGTGAAGTTGATTTGATGATGCCTAACAACTGCTTTATGATGAAGAAGACATGCATGATTACAGTTCATAGACATCTCACAGCTGGAGAAATGAATATTTTTTCTTAGCGATATTTCTGTGGAAACCATAATGTACAAGCTGCCTTCCTACCCTGATGGCTGCAGTTTTGAAAAAAGCTGTGTGCTGCAGGGAAACTCCACTATTTCTAACAGAGCTATATTTTCTATAGCAGGTGACTCTAATTTTTCTTTCTCATTCTGTATCTGTATGTAGTGACTGATCCTGGAAGATGTATGAGGTGCAACCAGGATGAATGACAGTGCAGTGGGGACTGGCCTCTCCTTGAAATAATGGCATGTTTTATGAGCATGGTGGTTAAAAATATAAGAGACAGAAACATTTTCTGCTTTAAACTGGCCCTCCATTCTGTGAAGGACAGTTTATGCTCCTACTCCATATATAAGGAACCCCCCTCAACTGGGGGCTGGAACTAGGTGATCTTTAAGGTCCCTTCCAACCCATTCTATAATTCTCTATAAACTGATGGAATGCATATAAAATCACTGATGGAAGAGCTTTATTTTTTAAAGGAAAATTGAAAAATTATTCCTTTTTTTTTTTTTTAAGGCAGAGATTTTGAAATGTCAAATCCAGTGCTCCACATCCAGAGAGTCTGTTCATATTCTTGGGCAAATCAAGTGTTTTGCAGGCTCGTGTGTCTTTAGTTCAAGTAATGAATACCACTTTTACACATCAATTACAACGTGGAAATGAGTTCTGTGGCAGGTGAACACGCTGAAGGTCGTTTGCTCTGTCAGGGCAGTGAGAGCTGTGTGCTGTGCCCATTGCTGTGGCTCTGACAAGGGATGCTGCTCTGCGGCAGTGTTTCACAGCACAGGCTCTGAAAGAGCTCGGCTTTGGGACAGCGCCTCAAGCCCAGCACTTTCTGGTAGTGGGGATGTGCACAAAGACATGATTGCTGCTGAATCAGCTCACTTTTAGGGTAATTTTCCCCTTGTCCTTCCCCCATCCCCAGCCCAGTTGATTTGCCTAATGGAAGCTGACAGTAAACCTCAGCCCTGATTGTCAGATTTCTCTGGAAACCTCAAGGGAAAGAGAGGAAGGCAGGCATTTGAGGAACAAAAATAGCACACATAATGAGCTCCCTTATTTAGCCAAACCGCTTTTTTAATAACCTTGCTTTTCATTCTCTCCCTGGCACAGACTGACACACTGAACAGGTGGCAGCTTCAAACAATAGGAGCTGCTTTGGGGGTTGGGATGGATAGGGAATAGATGGATGCCATTGTTGGCCCCTGGATTATGGCTTGGTCCCTCTGTGGAGATACAGCTTGGAAAAGCCATTTGAGAACAGTCTAAAAAGTGATCTCTTCCTTCTTTGTACTTTTGTTTAACTCATCTAAATCCTCATCTTTTGTTGAATTCAGAGTGCACTTAATGTGGTGTCCCTCTGGCGTGTGCTCAGGTTGGCACTCTGATGTGAGCTTTGGGCAACAGGGCCAGTTCAGGACAGTTTGTGCTTTTTACCTCCAGACAGGGAAAGTGTTTTTTCCCCAAGGAAACCTTAAAACCTTCTTTAAAGCAGGAAAAAGATTCAGACAAAGCATGTAAAGGAAGTTATTTTTCATACAATCTTTAGAAGTTGGATATGACAGTCTTTGTGCCTGATAGTTTGTGTGTGATGTTATATTCTATGAATCAATCTCCTGGAAATATCTTGTGTTTTTTAACTGTTCTGGAAGTGTAGCTGACAAGCAAGTAAAGAAAAGCTTCCTTATTGACTTCACGTAGAAAAATACAACAAAAGATTAGGTGGAAAGTATGATCAGTGTCATATAGATAGCCAGAAGATATGATGGACAATATAGGGTTTGATTTATTTCAGGATATATCTGTTCTACCTCTTGGTCCTTAGGGAGGACAGAACTTTAACTAATAACCCAGCACTGGAGGTGATAAGCTGTACTTTCAGCATCACCCTCCTGTTAAGCAGACTCTCTTCGCCTTACCCCTCACTCGCGCTGGAGTCTTATTTTACGGTAACCAGTTGACAGTGAGACGTATTACAGAGGACAAGACATGGCAGAACTTTTATAGCATTTTTTTGTCTAGAGAGGTCTCAAAACTATAAAGTACTTGAGCTGTAAGTCACCCTGAGCAGTGAAGAATTGTAGCTTCTTCAGGGGCCAAACTAATTCACCCCACACAGGTGTTCAGGCTCACACACTGGTGCTGCAACTTGCTGCTGAATGGTATTTGTAGTCACTATTTTGCTGTTACTTCAATTAGGCTTAATTTCATTGTCAGGTTTGCTTACAATGAAGAAGAACTTAAAAGGAAGAGTAAATGTGTCTATTAATTATCTAAATACTTTCAAATGAGACTGATCTTAAGAAGCAACTTGTGTTTTATCCCTTGATTGTTCAGCTCTTAAATAACACTGCCAGCTTTTTCTGTGCACTGGAGGTAAATGATGTCTGAATGTTATTTGGGGTTGTCTAATATTTTATAAACCCCAGTAAGTTGTTTGGGTAAGGAGAACACAGAGGTGAGGTATAGTACATTTTGTGTTGCCTCGGAAATTTAAATCCATTTACAGTATATGTCTTCTATTTATCTGTATTCCAGAACTGTATTTTTGTGTGTGTGTGTGGATTCCTGTAGTTTTCCAGTGTTTTTGGTTGGTAAATTTAATCCCAGATAGATGTTTTGTCTTAGATACATCAAATCAATTCCTTCTAAATCAGGACAGGAGCCTAAGTTTCTGTTCAGGAGTGATTTTAGGGTAAGGTACCCAGCTCAAAACCAGGCTGGGGTGAAGCCAAATTCCAGTTTGAAAGTGTTTCTATGCCTTTATGAGAGTGATTTACCAGCCTCACAAGAGCTGTTATTGTTAGTTAGACTAAGTGTGTGTGCAGATGCTGTGGAATTTTCTGCTGCATCAGGTCTGTGCTACTGTGTGCTTTGGGAAGTTTGTCTTAATCATTCACCAGCCCAAGCATGGAAATAATGTCTAAGAAAGTAGAGCAGGACAAGTTTTGCACAACCCTTTCATATCTCCCTTCTTTACAAATATATTTTCAATAGCAGGTTTTCCCATCTCTGTCCTTTTCTGTCTATTCTGCTTCCCTGCTCTGGCCACTGTCTTCCCTTCTGGCTAGTACTGAACATAGGAAATGATGAAGTAGCTCCTGAACTACTTCACCAGTCTAGTTCTGCCTTATTTGCATCAAAAATTAAACTTTCTTCTTGCCATGATATGCAAAACAAAGACACCCCCCACCAGCCACAGGTGAGAAGAGTGCACATTAGATCTTCCCATCATTGTACACTGCTTTAGCTCCTGCTGTTTTTATTGACAAGTCTTGCAAGTTTGTTATTGAAAGTGGAAGAATGTAGTCTCTATTTGCCTAGCTGAAGTGAAGAGGAAAGTCCTTCTCATCTTCTTAGCTTGAGATAGCCCCTCTCATCCTCTTTGCCTGGGTGTTGTTTCAGTCCTTGTTAAATCCATTACACCCTGGGATATGCTCCATTTGAAGGGGTCTGAATGCATTTCTCTCTGTTGATCTGGGAGATATAACTAGCACAAATGTCACTCATGGAATCTCCCTTAAAGAGCAGAAATTTATCAGTAAGTCACTGTTGTGGCCCGATAGGGATGATTTTACTGCAGAATATTAGGAGGAAAAAGGCCTCTTTGGAATCCAGAAAATAAACAAATATCAAATTTGATTGTTACCTCCTTTCAGAAGTTGACACAAAGATTGATGTTTAATAAGCATCTGTTCTTAATTTGCATGGCAAAATTTTTAACACAAACTACAGGGAGCCATCAAAATAATCAGTTTGTTATTTTGTGGGTCTTCCTTCTTCCTACTGCCTACCCATGGGAGAGAAGATACATATCTATAAAGGAACAATGAGAAACTCTGCTGGAGAACAACAAAAAAACCAAATTGCAGTAGGTATCCTCAGTTCCCTGGATGAGTGCCAGGTTTGTGCCTCACACCAGCTCAGAAAGTCAATGGACAATTTATTCTCTACTGGAAATATTTTCCCTCATTTCTTAATTTTTTCTAGCAGTATATTAACAGACACACAAAGTGAATTTCAGATTCAACAGATGGACAAGATTATAAAGTAAAGACAGGCCGCTAAAGGAAGCCAAAAGCTATTGTCTTTTTATGGATTTATGGATTTGTTCCAGTCTGAAGAGCATTCTTCAATAAGGGCCATAAATGATTAGAAAATAATGAGCTATAGAGACAGGTTGGAAGATGTTGAGATTAGATCTTCATGACTGAGCAGGTCATGAAGATGAACCAATCTGCATGAAATGCTCCCTCTGTGTCATCTTCTCAAAACTGTTAATTTATTCCTGTTATCTTTACATTTTGCTTCCAAAGAACAAGATATGGGGAATCAAGTAGCCAGAGATGGGTACATTTTCACTTAATGTTTCATTAGCTTCTGTATGTTTCTGGTTTACTTAAAACCTGTCAGAGGACTGATTTTTCCTTGTTCACCTTCTCAGAGATTCATGTTTAAAAGAAGATTCATAAAGCATTTCCAAGTGGGGAAAAAATCCTTAGGTTAAATTCAAAGTCTCTTTTGATCTCCCTGAGATTTAATCTTTGACAACTCTCAGCTAAAGGGGGAAACCATTATATCTACATTAGCCCAAGGAAATAGAATTGCAGCTCTCAAAAGTCTTGAGAATTTTTTCCTTGTCAAGTATAGAAGAACTCATATTAAAAACTGTTTCTGTTTATTTCAATATCTGAACAGTTGAAAGATTCTTATTTCACTTGTAATTTTATTACAAGGATTTCAAGCCAAGGTGGTTCTTAATAGCAGTAACACTCTTATCCACGTGATCATCTTGGGGTAGAAGTGAGGCAGGATTAACAGTAGTGCCTTTCAGCTAATCGTCTTCTCACTCCTCCAGCAAAAGATAAGGCTAAACAGCCTGGGATGTCTTGGATTATAATTCTCTGTGATGAATATTTGGAAACTAGCAGTTACCTCAGGGTGTGGAGTTAAATATTACATACTGACTTCAGAAGACACTGTCCAAGTCCTCATTACAGTTCTTTTATTTTTAACTAAGAATAGATGAAGAAGAATTTTTACCCCTATTTTCTCTTGGGGACACAGTTATACTTCAGTGTACTTGCACTTTACTCAGGAAGTTTGTACAAGAGAGAACAGTTCTGTCTAGATTGCCCAAATCTCACTGTGGTTGTTCCAAGGCCATTTTCTGGCATTTTGATTTCTGCTATTATTTTAAGTAATGTCTTATTCTAGCTTTGCAAAACCCTTAGACTAGTAGAACTTTGACTTTTTCAGTGTTGTTTGGTCAAACACCAACTTGTTACATGATAAAATCATTGACCCCAGCAGCTGTATATTCAGTGAGTCGTTTAGAAGATTTTGATCCTGGACAGCCAAACAACATCCTCATGGATGTACTGGAAGCACTGTGTTTGCAGTATTGTGGAATTAAAATTGATAGTCCTTGAAATGATTTGTAAAAAGTAGTTTTTGTTTTCCTATCTCTCTCTCCTCTTCTCGTCCAAAACTGAGGACTCTCAGAACTACCCCTTGTTTCCTTTGCCCTGCAATACTTCATGGTTGGCAGGTCTTATTTCATCCTTTCAACTTTATACTTTCATCCAGCTACAAAAGGCGGTGCATCTTCTTTCCCAGGTAGGAGTGGTATCCATCTGTTTAAATAGGAAAATATTATATCTATTCTTTATTGAAAAAAAAACGAAGTGAGAACTTATGGTTTTCTTGTCTTCCACTTGAAAAGTGAAAGTGCTTGATTTCTCAGTCATACCCAGCCATGTAGATGTGATTTTCCTCTGTCATGTGATCGTTCAGATGAGCTGAACACAAACATGGCTCTGCTGTTTGCCATTCCCAGGCTCAGGAGATCTCAGCCATGTGGGTGGAATGTGCATCTTGATGCTCAGTCAGGTGTCCCAAGACCTGTACGTATTTGTGCCTCCCGCTGGCAGCTTTGTTCCATCAGATTGAGCTGAGATTCTTTCCAGCTGAGGCATCTTGGTGCAAGCAACTATTGTAATTATTTGTCTAATGCTACCACTGTGCTGGGGACTTGCACTCAGAACAGAGCTCTCTGTGTTCTTCTCATATGGCTGAAAAATCATGATGTGGGTTTATGGGCTGTTTTTGCTTGCCAGACTTCAGTAGTGCTTGTGCAGAAGGAATTACTCAGGAGCACTGATTTTTTGGGCCAATTGATGGAACAGGACATTGGACTGGATACATAAAACTTGCCCTAACTCTTGGGCAAAGATCCATTGCACAGATTTGGAGGAAATGTGTAGGAATTTCACCACCCCAAGTCTATTAAATCACAGTGAATTGATCTGGGTTTTCTTGTTTGTAATGTATCCTCAAAAATATCAAAAGTAGTTTCAGGCAGGAGTTGCAAATGGGCTGACAAAGAAAGAGGTCAGTTTGCATAATAATTAAGTTAGTTCTAGTCCAGACTGAAAAGTCCAACAACCCTCTCTGTCTCCCAAATTGTTGAGACAGATTGATGACTGGATTAAGTTGAAAAGGTCATTTAGAGTCATGATTTTAATTCCTGTCCTTAGAGGAGAACTTGGGGAGATTTGGGTTGGACTTTGTTGTCTATAAATTGCTGGTTGTGTATTTGGATTTAATCTTTGGTGACTGGGAACTGCTGTATGATGGAGCCTTCTCATCCAGCTTCTTCAGAAGGTGTTGGTGGCATCCTGGGTGCCTGTTGGGTCAAACAGGGGCTCCAAAGTGCCCTGAGGTATCCTGCCAGATAGGGCAGAAATATCAGTATTTACTGCTATTTGGTTTATTTCAGTCTCTGATGAGACAAATTAACAACATCACAGCCCCAAATCAGCCATCTTTAATCTTTCTAGGCTCCTCTTCCCCAACGGCACAATAGAAAAAACGTCAGTAATTACACAGTAACTCATCTTCAGCTGCACAGCTCTGCCTCCCCAGCCAGAGCTGCCAGGCTTGCTGCTCCCTGTTACCCAGCCAAGTTTCCTTTATAAGTCCTTTTAATTGGCTCGTTAGTGTAACCTGAGGCTACCTGTCCTGCTTGGCTGCCTCACTAATGAGCTGCCTTTTCTTGGACCCAGGTGGGCTGGAGAAGGATCTGTAAAACCTGGGCGTGTGGATTTCAGAGCTGTTCCCTCCAGTCCCCTGGTAGCCCAGCCTCTCTGGCAGCAATGGCACTGGTGGCTTTTGCACAGGCAGACACCTCATGCACTCCTGGCAGGCATTGCTCCCCTTTCAGAGAGGGATTTTGTGCCTGAAAATCCACCTGCTGATAAAGCATCCAAATATACAGAGCACTGGAGTGGGCACTGCTGTGTAAAACCAAAGAAATGGCCTTTGTGTGAATCCATGGGATACAAATGCTACTGTGGCAGGACATCCCCCTGACCCCCCTCTCTTCATGAATGCAACAGATCACTGGTGCCTGGAGAGACAGCCCAAGGGCTCACAGGCCCAGCAGGAGCCACCTCTGGTGCCAGTGGTGGTCAAGCCTCAGCTAAGAATCAACATCTTAGTCTGGAGAGCTGATGTGGGAAGAGATAGAAGAGAATTACTGACTTAGGAATCACAGTTTTTACACTATAAAAGATACATAAATTACCACTGAGGTAGAAGCCTCTTACACCATGAAAGTGTTTGAACTTCTCCCCAAAGCCTGGACACAGGTTCTGTGCTTACTTCTCTGGAGATTGAGGGAAAGGACTTCCATGTGTGCCCCACCAGCATTGGATGGTAAGATACATTGAATCCTAAGTTTATACTATTTCTTTGCTTGCTGTAAGTACCTTATTGTGCACTGTATGTTAATCTACTTGTAGTTTTTATTCCTGTGTAGTATTGGTCTACTTTAAGTCAGCTCTGTTAGTGTCCTGTTCATTAATAAACTGTTTACTTTATAACAGACAGAATCAGTCATTATTAAAAGAACTTACGAACAAGAGTGGGTTTTGGGGTGCTGGCCATCTCAATAAGGTTACTGTTTGATGCCAGAGGCCTGGGCGGGAAGCAGGGTTCACCTAAACTCCCACATCCACTTGTGACAGCTACTGAGAAAGTGCTTCCCTGGACATCTGCAAGAACGGAAGTAAGTTCAAAGCAATAGTGACTTGGGATTTCTAGCACCAAACCCAGCATTAGTCCTATCAAACTTTTGGTACCTTCTTGCCTTCTGTGCAACACCTGCTTCCAGAGGGCAGCTGGGTGGTGCGGGCTGTGAGGAGCTCTGCGGAGGCTGGTCCAGCTGAGCTCAGTGCCCAGCAAAGAGGGGATGGTGACTTTGGGGGCAGTGACACCTTGCAGACCTGCCTGAGGGACAGTTACCCTGAAGTTCTGGCAGCATAAAGGCCTGCCCTTCCTCAGCCCGTGCAAAACGGGCTCAGCAGCTCTGTTACTGCGCTGTATGTGTGTGTCACGATCCGCTAAGCATAGAGCAGGATACGTGATGGTTCGTTTATCAGAATCTCAGAGTGCAAAAGAAACACAAATGGGGAATTTTAATTTTAATTTTAATTTTTTAATCAATGCAATGCACTTTATTGAGTGCCAACACGCAATTATCGCGATAGAGAGGGAGAGATATAAGAAACAAAGGATAGAGAGAAAAAGAGGGAAGGGGGTTTAGAGCTACCAACGGCAGGCGGAATCCTCGTGGTCTTCTGCCAATAGATCTGTCTTTTTCTGTGGGGAGATCTCGTAGGGGTTTTCTCAGAAGCTCTCTTTATAGTTCTTTTTGAAGTGAAGGGCAGATGGCCAAGGGTGGGAGACAGGAGTAGGCCTTTGTGAAGAGGCATACGTGCATGGGACTTTCAGGCTTTTCTTGCCCGGGTGGCCTGGAACAATTCACCTGCACGGGACTTTCAGTCCTTTCTCGCCTGGGTGGCCTGGAACAGTAGCGAGCAGTTCCTCCGGTGTCTTCCAGTGAACACACCTGCAGCACTTGGCAGGCATCCCACCTCAGTTTGGCCAGGACTCCTGTGCAAAAGTCCCCTTGCCCCCATAGATGATCGTGAGACAGATGAAGGGTCTTCGGACCGTCTCTTACAATGCACACCTGGGAGCCTTGAGGGGCGCGCAGTGAGGAGCTGCCCTGAGGTGGGCCATGCCAGGGCTCCACATCTCTTACTCTCCTACAGCTGCTCTTGGAGAGCAGCTCTTTTGTTCATCCAAGATCAACAGAGAACAGGCTGGCAGAGTCCTGGGAGCCGTGTGCCAAACCTGTGGGAGAAATTGGAGAAAGCAGGCTCAGAGCAGTTGTAATGAAACAATTCTTTGTTGGAAAAATTTTATCCCATGAACAGTGTTAAACAGTTTGCAGCATTCATTGCTAACATTTAAAAACATGAAGGGAGAGGTCATGTGCTTGCTTGGACTAATAGCAAAACTTTTTCATAGTAGCGTAACAGACAGCAGTTAAAAACAAATGAGATTATTTCCTCTTGTGTTGGCTGATGATGGAAATGCCCCTGTGCTGCAGCTGTGGAAATGCCTGTGTGATGTCGGGATTTGTCAGAGGAAGGTTGTCTTCAAAGGAAGGGGAAGTATCTGTGCCAGATGTGTCTGAAACAGCATCACTCCAGTAAGTCCCATCCCAGAAAGGTGAATTTGAATTAAGAGATTAAAGGAAAGTGAAAAGTACTATGGGAAACAGGACCGGAAGAGTTTGGCTTGTTTAGTCTGGCAAATCACAGACCAAGAGATGAGTTGATTGCGGTCTAAAAATACCATATAGGAGTACAGAACACTGAGAGAGGAATGCATTGGCTAAGAGCAAAACATAGATTAACCATTAATTAATCCAGCCTGGAAGTTAGACAGTATTTAGCCATTGAAGTAAGAAGATTTGGGAACAGAGCAGCATTCATGCCAGAATACCAGAGACAAAAATACTCTCAGTTTAAAGTACAGATACATCTTGAAGCATGTGTGAAAGAGATGGTGTGATGTAGTGGCCTCTGCTGTCAGGGCCTGGGACTCAGTGTCCCATCCAGTCCCTGCCAGCACAGTGATCCCATGTTTTCCTATAGCCATCACTATCACCATCCCAGAAGAAATGTGCCCTGCTTGAAGAGTTGTTCCTCTTCAGATGCCTACTGGTTAATCACTGGCCTGTGACCAGATGCTTCTTTGAGCCAGAGGGCAAAGAGTGCTTGCTAGAGAAAGGAAGTTTTTCCAAAGCCTTGATGTGCCTGTAATATAAATGGGCAGTTCCTACAAAGGGCCAGAATTTAGGGAGGTGCAAAGAGACACTGGATGTTTCAATGCAGAATTAATCTACTTAATAAAAAGCCTTGTAGGGAGTATAAATTCCAATGCTCAAGTGTATAGGTGAAACTATGCTAAATGGGGATTAGGCTGAAGCCTTCAGTAGAAGTGGTAGAGTTACATTATCCCTTGTTTAGCTCTTGTAAGGCTTAGTACATCTTCACTGAAGCACCTGATCCTGGGCATTGGCAGAGAGAAGTTTTTGGATTAGATTTCTTGAGCAGCATCAAAGTCCCCAGGGTCCTGTTATTTCCAACTCCTCTCTGTAGCAACCTGGAAGTTATACAGGGCAGGAATTTCATCAGCTTTTGAGTTCCAAGGGATGATCCTGTATTGCTCTCAAGGAAGCTAGAGCCTATCACTTGACAAAAAGTAATTCTTTCTTTTCCTGTCTGTCCTCTGGGGCAGAGGTTTTGGTTCTCACTGTTAGAGAAATGTGAACCAGCCAGATCTGCCCAATTCAACAAATCTACCCAGGGAAGAGCCGCTTTGTGCCCTAGCTCACACAACAGGGAGTAGGGGTCTGCCTGAACAGTGACACCAGAAATTATCTGCCCATGGCCTTCAAGAGTGTCGCTAATAAAAGCCTGAGCCACCTCCCAGAAGCAAAGAGCAGCCCCCTGGTTGCTGTAAGCAGAGCAGGGGCACGAGCCCCGCACGCCCTGGGAGTGGCTCACACAACACTGCAGGTGTCCCCACCTGGTCACTGAACTGGGGGCTCTGCTGCTGCGTGTCCTCTGCCAGGGCACCTTCCTGCCTGCCCCCCAGCATCTGATGAGCCACTGCTGGATGACATGCAGATCGGGGCTAAAGGCATGATTATTTCTCTGGGCTTTATTTTTGGGAGTTCTGAGCATATCTGGTGCCCCAAAGGCTAAAGCTGCTGCTGCCTTTTGGAAAACTCTAGTGAAAAGTAATCTCTCATCTCCAGGAGAAGACAGCAGTCACACAGCACAGCAGGCACTGGCTTTCATCATTTCAGCAGACACCACTAAATCACGCAGCACATCATTTAAAACAAACACTGTATAAGGGCTTGTAAAATAACAATACAAAGCAGCTCTTAAATTTCCCTGGTGTCACACCAAGCCAGTTATACGGGCAAGACTCCAGCTTTTAAGGTGCATACCATGTGAAAGTGTCTTGCTGTGGACAAACAAAAAAAAAATACAGTCCCAGTATTTCATTCTTCCCACATCATAAGGGGTCAAGTGTTCCCCCTATTGCAGACAGAAGTCATACTGAAATAATGAAAGAGTTTACTACATGGTCAGGTCCTGATTTCAAGCTAAGGGACATGGTCCTTACCTCTACCAATCCCTCAGCTCAATTTTTTGAATACTTCATGGAACAGGAAGGTAAAAATCCATAGGGAAATTGCCTGAGTGATCCACAGTGGCTGGTGTTGGCTCTTCTGTTCAGGAAGTATTGAACTCCAATACCACTGTTTGGCTGTGGAGGGAAGTGCTGTTGGCTGAAAACAGTGTCTGGGATATACGCTCATCTAGTTTCTAATGTGGATTAATTGCAGTCATTTTCAACTGGATAGAATATCCTCCATTTCTGTCCTAATCTGTTCACCAGAATTGCTCCTAAGCCTTGTGTGACTGACATCTTTGTCTGATGGATGACTTGCTTATTCCACACATAGAAATCACCTCACCCGTCACCTGAAACCAAAGGAACAATGACAGTATTAAATTGCAACAAACCTCCTGCCCTGGAGTTTCAGCCCTAGATGATAAGGTTTCCTCTGAGGCCCATGGGAGTGTTGTCAGGGTGTCACTGTGTGCTCTGGATGCTGCTATCCCATGCTCTGGTTTGGTGTGCCCCAGCCTCAGAGGGATCTCCCCCCTTTTCTCTTACTGACTCTGCTGCTGCTGTAAAGATTTTGGGGCTCTTGCTAAGCAGGGATTGACCCTTAGGGCAGGTGGTCATCTGTAAGTTCAGAGCATAGCACCCATAATTGATCACCTTTAATAGTTTGCATTTACTATTATTAGAAAGTGCCTCTTTCTGGAATGATGCTGAACAATTTACTGTTTCAGACCAGTTCTGTTGTCTGGTAATCTGAATTTAGTTCTTACACTTCCTTTCTCATGTTGAAATGGATTTTGCTGTTGACATGCTGGGATATTAGGTGGGCACAGGCTGCTTTGGAATAGCAGCATTTGAAAAATCCTCTTGTGCATGCATTCCATGGTGGCATTTTTCTGTTTATTCTTGCTCTTTACAGGTGGTGGAGTAGCACTGAGTAGCTTCAGGCATGGGTGAGGAGTGTATGAGAACAGATCCTGGGAAGTCAAAATGAAAAAGCAGCCCTAGCCAAAACAGCATGACTTGGGAATTCTGCTTTTCTTAGGGGATAGAGTAAGAGTAAATATGTGATTTCTAGATTGTTTATGTACAGCAATTAGTTCTTTATTGATAGAAGATTAATCAATTATTTTTAGTGACTCTTCACTAAGTTTTGTTATTGTCCTGTACAGTTTGATGGGTGGAATGGACTTATCCCATATTAATCAAGAAGACCCATCACTGTGCAGTCACTGATAAGCAATTATCATGTAAAATAACAGCAATGAACTCAAATTGCCCCTCACTGCCCATCACTGCTCTGCTTTTTATAGTAATAATACAGTCCATTAAAACCTACAATCACTGTAATGTTTATGCATTATTGGGGAGATAAATTGCATAATTCTCATTTTACAATTTAAATGTAATTAGTAGCTTACTAATGACTAAAACCTGAATTTGCTAGACTATCCGTTTTTCTAACACTTGCCAAAATTATAGGTAATTACTTAGAGCTTACAATAATTACAAGTCCATCTTTTAAATAATTAATGTGCACTTTCATGGTACAAAACAGCCAGTAATCAAACGACCTCTGGCTTTTACAGCAAGCCCATGCAATTAGTCTTATTGTGTAGGTCTATACAAACGTTCCCAATCACAAGAGTCTGTTAAGTTGGCAGCCTTGATAGTGATGGCTGTTGTGTTTTATGGTACCAGACAATGATTAACACCCAACAGCCTTTGGAGGTGTGGGTAAGGACAAAATCTGAGTGCATTTCCTGAGCCATGGGATGCAAACCCAGAAAAGTAATTACAGGTGAGAGTTTGAAGTTAAGTTCTGTTGTCTCTTGGACTGTCAGATATTCTGCCCAGGGGTTTTTTTGAGTCCATTAATCTTTTGCATCCTGTGACTTGGATCAGTAGCCCAAGAAGGAACTCCCTGTCCTGGGGGCCCTGTGTGGTATTAAATTGACTTTTTTTTTTTCTGTGCTAGCATTTTGCACTGCTACACTAGGGTAGATGCTGCAGAATCATAGAACCATCAAGGCTGGAATAGACCCACCAGATCATCCAGTCTGACCACTCACCCAGCACTGCCACTGGACCCCTAAACCACTAAATCACATTGCCCAGAGCCAGATCCATAGGCCAACACGTCCAGAAATGGTGACTCCACCACCTCCCTGGGCAACCTATTCCAATGCCTGACCCCCCTTTCAACAGTGATACCCACTTTCAACAGTGAAAATTTGCTCTCTGATGTCTAAGCTGAATCTCCCCTGTCTCAGCTAGAGACCATTTCCTCTTGTCCTGAAAAGCTTTGTAAATTCAGTCCTATTTCCCAGAGATGCACCATGTCCTTTCACTTTGCATTTTCAAAATCCAAATAAAAAGTGTTTATTAGCCAAAGATGATAACAGCAGTGATTCTGGTATTTGTTGTCTGCTCTTCAAAATGGTCTCCTAGATGAAGTTTTATGATACTATTTTCTATGAAGAAACAAAACAAAAGAACAAAATAAACTCTAAAGAAGACAAAATCAAACCTTAAAGTTAGTGCTTCTAGGGTCAATGTATGGATCTCAGCAGTGGAACTAGCACAGTGTGGTGGGCTATAAATATAGTCCTGTCTTTGTAGTAGTGTAAGTGAAATGTTTTTGTCAAAGTCTTGTTCCTCAGCTCAAGAATCTGCCCTTTGCCTCAATCCCTGCACCTTCCTCTTCCTTTATCCCCAGCACCTGCAGCCAGGAGTGGTGAGGGGTAATCCCACCTGCTCTGCCAAAATGTAACAACAAGAAAACCACTTAACCTCTGAAGCCCAGTTTACCTGTCTCTAAAACGAGAATTATGGTAACAGTTGCCACAGCAGGGTGATGGGAGGATTAATTAATGTTTATAACGTCTTTGAGGTCTTCAGATGAAAATTGCTACAGTATATAAGTGCAAAGTAATTATGATTATCGTCACTTTCACTTGCATGTATAGACTGTAATTAGCTGTGGATTGTATGCATTGACTGTGAATAACTTAAAAGCTCTCTTCATGAAGGTGTCACTTTAAATGTTTTTATATTTTGCATTTAATAATACCTAGGTTTAGATTCTTTTTTCCCCTTTCCTTACCCTCTGATAATGATATATCCTACTGTGTTGGTTATTGGAGCCCTGAATATAAAGTAGTCTGCTTCTTATCCTTCTTTCCTTCATTTGTGGAGAGTATATGATAGAATAGAATTCTGTGCTGATTAAGGAGCTTATTTAACACTGCAGGATGCCGGGGCAGGTCCCTCCTGTGCAAACAGCTGGGGAGAGCCTTGGGCTCAGCATCCCTTGGTACTCAGGGGCTGTTCTTAGGACACCTCCAAAGTGCCTGCACAGTGATGCTGTGGATGTGACAGGGGTTGAGTGTAGCTCTTGTGGCAGCTGTGTTGAGCACCCCCTGCGTATTTACCTCGTGACTCTGCTCCTTGCTGAGCACAGAAGGTCCTCATTTTCTCCTCTTCTCTGCATGTCTTGCAGCATAAAGCAGTAAAAAGAAAGGAACAATGGCTAAAGACTCCTTCTCTGGGATTTTGTCTTTTCAAATGTTTCCTAAGTGTCTCTCCCATGTTTTGTAAGCCTGTGTGTCGCATGTGGCAGCTACTCACCTTTGCCAGACAGCCTTCAGCTGAAGACAAGAACAGTCCTTGTAGTAATTCCTTTTCTCTTGGAATTGAATGGATTCAGAGAAAAGAGGTGCACCCCTTGGGTTGTTTCAAGACTCAGCTGCACTTACAGCCAGGTTTATCTACTCAGAATTGGAGCAGATAAGTTAGGAATGTGGGTACCATGGAGATTCCTCCTTGGGGAGGGAGGAGGAGAGGCCGGTTCTGCCGAGTGGTGTAAGTTATATGGCGTGCCATTTGCTCAAGTTTAAGTGTCTCACTTAAATGCTCAAAAAACATTAAGTATCTTTTTTTTTTTTTTTTTTTTTTTNNNTTTTTTTTTTTTTTTTTTTGCTTTGCATCTTCTGGAAAGATGGACATCTGAATTATTTAAGTGTCTAAAATTCATTTTGTCTGATCTCAGCCCATGTTCACTCACTGTTGGAGATGAAGGCAGGAGCTAGTGTTCCATATTGGTTCCCCTGTAACTCAGGATTTTGCCTTCTAAAACTGTAACAAGCATTTATGATCTGTGAATTCAGTAAGCCAAAGACAGTTTGTTTGTTTGTCTGTTTGCTTAGTGACCTCCAAACCCAAGGCCCTGTCTTTGGAGCTTATTTCAGATTTTTATTTTATACTGTGAAAGCAGAAGTAATAGTTCTTCTTTAAGCAAACACCAAAATCCAGACTTAAATTGACATCTTTTAACTGGGGAAAGGAGAAATGGTTGTTTCTGTTGCATGTCAGAACACGCATGGAAGTCAGGAGCTGTAGGTCCCCTGTTCCTCGGTCCTGCTGCAGCAGGTGCACCGTGTGGTGGGACACCCTCACATCTCCTGTGGTGCTGGTGGTCACTCTGCACCCAGGGCAAAGCAGCAAAGGGCACCTCTGCTGCTCTGTTGTCTCAATGTAGCAGCTAAGAAACAGTAAAATATGTACAATCCAGGGGTGTATTCACATAGAAGTTTCCAATTACTTTGTTTCACAACCTGGCCTCCTGACTTTAGCTGATGATCTTAGAATCATCATAGAATCATAAAATGCTTTAGGCTGGGAGCAGCATTAGATCTCATCTCGTTCCACCCCCTGCCATGGCAGGGACACCTCCACTGTCCCAGGCTGCTCCAAGCCCTGTCCAGCCTGGCCTTGGGCACTGCCAGGGATCCAGGGGCAGCCCCAGCTGCTCTGGGCACCCTGGGCCAGGGCCTGCCCACCCTCCCAGGAAGGAATAGTGGAACACTGTTGTTCACAGCACACTTGGGATGGCTTTCTGTGATGACTTCAGTGTCTATCTTCATGTGAAGGGAGTGTGCCAGGGGAAGGACCAGGCTCTTCTTGATGGTGCTGGGCAATGGAACAAGAGGAAACAGGCAGGAACTGATGTCCAGAAAGTTCCAGATGAACATTAAGAAAAACTTCATCCCAGTGTAGTGACCAAGCCCTGAACAGGCTGCCCAGGGAGGGGCTGGAGTCTCCCTCACTGGGGATGTTCCAGAGCCCTCTGGACAATCCTGTGCCCTGTGCTCTGTGAATCTGTTGTGAGGGAAATGTCCTTGTTTTCCAATGCTTGAGCTAAATTTACAGATGGCAATGCTACCCATTGTAGTTGCAGTGTTTTAGGATTTTCTTTCTCTCTCATGGAGAATATAGATAAACTGTACTTTCTTAATCTCTGTGTTTAGTGTTAGAGGTGTACAAGCCATAACCAATAGGTCTTTAGGGGTGGATTGTCTTTGGCCAATAGACAATTGTTTATTACTGTGTATAAAAAGAACTTCTTGTAAATAAAGTGCTTTTTTCGCCATCTTGAAGCCTGTCTGCCTGACCTCTCTACCTGCTTCCACAAATCCCACGAATAACAGAAAAGCAAACCATAACCCATCACTTCAAAGTACCTTGGAAAAACTCCTACTGCCTACAGTCATACCTGGAACTCATAATCTCCCTACTGTGTTTGTCCCCCTGAGGAAGGGAGGCACAGCACCGGTGTCCTGTGGTTACCAGTGAGGAGCAGAAGCACGAGGAGTCTGCAGAAGAGCAGGTAGTTAAGACAGAGCAGGGCTAAGGAAAGAGGAGGCATCTTTAAAATATTTTAAAAGGAGAAGAAAGTAGTGTGTCCTTGTTATCTGCAGGAGATGGAACAAAGGTGTTTGGGCTTTATACTGCAGCCAAGGAGATGCAGATTGCTGATGTAAGGGATAAATGGTGAGGCCTGGAACAGCCAGCATTGGGAAGCCCTGCAGCTGAGCAATGTCTTGGAAACATTGCAGGCAAATAACTAAGAGGATGGATTATATGTTGTTTTCAAAACCTTTCTTGCCCTGTAAGACACGACTGACTGGATCACTCATACTTGGAGTCACCAGTTAGTTTCTTATTCCAGGACTTGCCTCTTTCACCTGTTGAAAAATGCATAATTTACATATCAAGTCCAGGTAGAGATTTACACTAGAGTAATTCATACAGGCTAAATTCAGGCATCTAAATGAAAGGAGCATGGAGCATGCTGGTTAGGGCCAGGTAGCTCAGAAGTGTTGGAAGCATAATTTTTATTTTTATGTTTTGAATAGCAGCTTTGGGCTTGGGACTCTCCATCTGGTTTTGCTACCATCAATGTGGGCTACCACTGAGCACTGCAGTGAGCTTCCCAACAGCAAATTAGCTGAGGTCAAGCTGGGGACTGTCTCTTTTTCCATTGTAACAATAGTCTGGGCACCCCTAATATTTTAACCACTACTGAAAGAGAGAATCCTCAATGAAAAGCATTTTGTTTTCTTTAGGCTTTTACTGGAATGATGAATAAGCTTTACAAAGTGATAACTGAAATCTGAATCTTGTTGATTTATTTGAAATGACTATTGGAAATCAAGTTATCCTGCAGCTCTGTTCATACCAATAAGCTCTGAGTTTCTTTTCCTCTGCAGGAAAGAGTACAGTGATAACCTTGTAGAAAAGGTTTGGATATCTCTCAGTAACAAGGTGGGTATGTGTCCAGTGTGCAGCATTGGCTGAAACAACTTAGCATGCACAAGTGTAGAGACTGAAAGAAATCAAGGGTTGTTTACTGTATCTGTAAATGTGGATCAATGGCTTGTTAATCCATGCCAGCCTCACTAAAATGAACTGTGTCTGAAAGAATGAATGATTTCATGGTGATGGATAATCCACCTAGAGTATGACATTATTGGAGAAGATGTAGAACCTGGGGAGCAGGGGAAGTATTTCATTTGAGAGGAGAAGGCTGTGGTCAGCAAATGCTTTTGCAGGCAGTTATGTATGTTGAATTACTGTGGAGAGAAGGGGCAGGAGCGTCAGCTGACCTCACCTGGTGTCTTGGTTTGAAGACAGGTGTCTGCTAAGGAAGGTGGAAACCTCCCTTAGAACCCACAAATGTGAACCCCCTTCCCTCCAAATTATTATAACTTTGGAATCAAGGGCTTTCAGGCAAAGATACGGGCAAAGTAATAACAGTTCTTTACTAGTATCTATAGCAAGGCAAACAATCAATAACAACAGTAGCAATAACAAACAAACAAACAAAACCCAGAAGATGCGGTGACAGAAGTCTCTGAGCTGTCAAATGCTTTTCCCGTTCGGTGCAGTTCCGGTCCNAGATGTGCACCCCAGGAAGATGTGCACCCCAGGAAGATGTGCACCCCAGGAAGATGTGCACCCCAGGAACGCACCCTTTTTTCCCAAATGAAAACTCACTCACCAAGAAAAGGGGGAAAATGGCACTGATCCAAGATCTTCCTGCAGCTGGCCGCTGAGAAGATTCACAGTTCCCCACTGGTCAGTGCCTTCCCTGATGACCACACCTGCTCTCCCCTCCCCGCCCAGCTCGCTCTTTGTGTCTTACAGAAGGAGTTCATAGTCCTTAAGTATCCAGCCATTAGTAACCTAGTGCCAGGGATGGGGAAAAATTCCACACCCCTCAACTTCCAACACCTGGCATAGCTGTGTGACTTCAGTGGAGATGTAGGGATTTATATCTGCTAAGGATCCAGGTCTGATCCAAAGACAGAGATGAAGTCCATGAAGAGACTTCTGGTGATTTCAGTGGGTTGAGATTTCCAGTCTAGAAACTCCCATGGCTCAGCCTCCTGAGCATCACCTCACCACACGCCCAGAATTCCTGAGGTGCGAATATTGCTATCCTGGACACCGGAGACTGCAGTGACCTTCCTGGAACAGCTGGGTACCTCATCTCCCTGGAGGTGCTTTATTCATGTGTTCTGTCTGTGTCCCACCAACACTGTGTTGGTATTGAGGTAAATCAGGGCCAAAAGAATTAGTCTAAAAGGTGGGGGCAAGAAGAAAGCTCTTCCTCAGTTCTCTCTAACAGAATTCCTTATTGGCTCATCCTATGGAGATGTTAATATTCCTCACATAAACCTAATTTTATAAGAATGACCATATCAGATCAGACATCCTCCTCTCCAAAAACATGACCTGGTTGGGGGTGTGGCATATGAGTATACTTGGACTTTCCTGCTTTTTCTCTGTGGGATTTCAGGATGCTGGACTGGGCTGTGGTTGTGAAAACTGTGCAGTGCCATTCCTGACCAGTCCTGGTTCTCTGCTGTGCAGTAGGAGACGAGTTCATTGTGTTGTATTTTGTAAAGAGAGTCTGGGAGCCCCTTTGAGTCCCTGGCATAAGATATAAAAGAATATGTACAAGGATTTTTTTTTTTTAAGTTGTACTCCCAAGAGTAAACGAGAGTAGTTCTTTGGGGCCTCAGTATTCAGATCACAGCTCCCTGCAAACAGGTCTGTTGTTGCTGTAATTAGGCTTAGTTTACAAAATCTTTCACCAACATTTTACAAACTGCCTTGTGATTTTTAAGTGCCCAGTTACCCTTAAGACAAAATCATTAGAGACTGTGATGTTAGAGGCTTGAGCAATTGTGACTTAAAGATCTTAGGTAAGTGTAGTTAGCCTCAGTCAGACCCCAACTGTGGCTTTTGATTGGCAATGACAACCTGTGGCTGTCCTCTCCACCTCCAAAAGCTGCAACAACCTCTTCACCAAAAGCCACTGAACAGTAGATCTGTCCCTTTAATTAGAAGTGTATTAATAAATCCATCTTGTTCTCTAATCCCCACACACATAGTACAGTGATTCATTATCACAGGAAGAGGCAATTTAGATTTTCTCAGATAATAGCAGCTGTCACTAATCAAATTAAAGGAGGAAATGCAAATCTGAAGTTGGGCAAACTGGTCTAGAAGGGAGGAAGGCAGCAGGCTGGTGTGAAGGGCCTTCTGCGCAGCTGAAAGGAGGACGGGGCAGAAGAAATTCCAGGGACATCAGCAGCTCCTCACCAAAGGAATTGGCAGGGGGAGACCGTGCCCCACTGCTGTCCCCATGCCGAGAGCCTGAGGGAGTGCTCTTGCTGAAATGTGCGCCTTCAATGGGCCTTGAAGGGTGCAGAAATAGCTTGTGCACACAGTGCTTGGTGCAAAACTTCCTCTCTTAACAGAAACATTGGGGTTTGAACCAAGAATATATTTTTCAGAAATTAGCAGGCTTCACTTGACAAGGGGTATGCTCACATCCTCAGTGGAAGCCCCTCAGGGGGCTACATTGCCTGGACAAACAGAAGAAAAAGGATGAAAAAGGGAGTTGTACTTAGCTTTTCTGAGTGAAAAATGCAATGTTTGTTTGGGTGTTGTTTTTCTTTTTTTTCTTTTTTTTTTTTTTTTTTTGTGGTGGTGTGATTTTGGGGGTTTTTAAATATCTTGATGGCTCAGCTGGCACTTGTGCTAAGCAGCATGAGCTGTTGCTGGCATCAGTCCCCATCAGCAACAGAGAACCAGCCAGGCTTCACCAGCAGCAGCCCCAGCTCAGGGGTTTCTCGCTGACAGGCATCAGGAGCAGATACCTGAGACTGTGAGTGTTGAAACCCCCAACAGACGAGGAGCAAACACCTCACAGCAGCCCACACTGAAAGGAAATTTTAAAATCCCTTCCCTCATTTTGACAGCTATTAACTTTAGACAGCTGCGATGGGCATGTGTATTTCCAACGCCTTTTAAAAATCTTTTTGCTTTTCCTTCAGAAACATCCTATGTCCATAAATGCTGTAAGCTAATCACAGCATAAAAATATTTCTTTCTGTGGTTTTGAATTTTTGTCCTTTCAACTTCCTTGAAAGCTCTTCACTGGTGTGCTGTGGCAAAAACTAAAGATCTTATTGTCCCTTTCCCGAATTTATTTTTGGCGTGATCCATTCCTGTTTGTCCCCATTGCAAAGTGGTGGCTTACCAACTGTCCTTTATGTATGAAGAGGTATTTTGTTAGTTGGTTTAGCCCCATTTGGAGGATGAGACCCTCGGGACCATGGCCACCCATGGCCAATGGCAAGCAGGCACAGACCTTGTGCAGGGCTCTGACCCTGGGGTGGGTGTTGGCAAGGATTACTGAGGTATCCTCCTGGTTCCAATTTTGATAAATTGATGAAGGCTCTCTTGTTTTGACAGCATTATAAGCAATTAAATGGTTGGGATAACAGGAGAACCATGAGGTGGCCTGTCTGTAGGCCTTGCTGCCACTCATGCTATGTGGTTTTGGTCACTCCACACTTGTGCCTCATGCTTTATCCTGAAGCAGAGCAATTTTGAAGGATTCCCTGATGTCCAACATTGCCTGTGAGTATTGAAAGCAGGAGATCAAAGGAATGAAAGTGCTCCTTTTTCTAGCACTTCCATGATATGAGCAATTAAAATATGAATTAATCTAAGCAAGATGAAAACACAGATTTTGAATAGAGCTGCTGGAGTCACCTTGAACTTGTGCCTAGTGCTGTTTAGCCTGGGTGATTAGGGACACTTACAATATATTAAAAACTTGTCATTCTAATGTGAAATCATAGAATTAGAGAATTGTTTAGTTTGGAAAAGACCCATGAGATCATAAAGTCTAACTGTTAACTCAGCATTGCCAAGCCCGCCAGTGAACCATGTCCACATCTACAGATCTTCTAAGTCCCTCCAGGGGTGGCCACTCCACTATTTCTGGTGCCCACTACTGGGCATCCTGTTCCAATGATTGACAGCCCTTTTGGTAAAGAATTTTTCTGTAATATCCAATCAAAACTTCCCCTGGCATAATTTGAGGCCCTTCCCTCTTCTTCTGTCCCTGTTCCCTGGGAGCAGAGCCCGACCCCCCCGGCTGCCCCCTCCTATCAGGAGCTGTGCAGAGCCACAAGGTCCCCCCTGAGCCCCCTTTGCTCCAGGCTGACCCCTCCAGCTTTCTCAGCTTCTCCTCACCAGACTTGTGCTCCAGCTCTGTTGCCCAAACTCCATGGAGGAAATGGGGCTGAGCTACTGAGAGAAAGGAAAGGGAGTACCAGGAAAAGAGAAATGTGTGTTTGTGGTAATTATGTTTATATGTCCTTGACCATAATAATCTGCCTTCAAAGAGGGAGACACTGGGTCAGGTCTGACCCTTGAGAAGGACGTGAGACTGCTCCTTCCCAGAGTGTGCTGGAGGTGTTTGAGAGACCTCTGGGCTAGGAGCAGGGCAAGCCAAGCATGGAGAGAGCTCAGAGAGGGGCAGGGAGCTGGTGACTGTGGCTCAGGGACACCACCGAGCCTCGGCAGTGGCACACAGAAAAGTTTCCCAGATATCCAGGCTGCCTGCACATTGTCTGCTCCCCAGCAACACAGTGGGAACCCTTATTTTATCTGCAGTCCTGTGTATTGTAAAAAGAAAAGTTGTTAGTTCTGTGTCCTATGTACAGAAAACCTTGTTGGGGTGTCCTGGTAGAGAAGGTCTGGGCAGATGGAGCACAGAGATGTGACTGCCTCAGTTGCTGTCACAGTAGTGTTTCTCAGTGAGTTTGCAGTACCATTTTTAAGATATTTTCATGTATGAATAAAATTTTATTCAATACTGGTCATTTTACACTGTGTACTGCATTCAAAACATAAATAGCTTATAAAGACAGTCAGTGTTTACTATACATGGTTGTCAGCTTTGCCAGGCACTATATCTCAAATATCTTTTTTTTTCTTGGCCTCAGAACCTCAGACATTGTTAAGTGGTCTAAAATATGTTCTAAAACATCTTTGCTGTGAACTGCTTCCCCTTTCCAGTCCAGCCAGTAAATAGGGCAGTGGAAGTACTCAGCCCTGTGGGGACAGTACATCCTCTCTCCCAGAGGACAGCAAAACTGATGAGTGGAACTCATCACTGGACTGTGAAAAATGGAATATTCTTCAAATTGAGGCAGACTTTAGTCTTTTTATCCCCTCATAAAATCAGGATGGGCAGAGGGCTCATTACCACTGCTTGGCTATTCTAATATGAATGAAAACATTTCCAAGTGTCTGTTGGGAATTCCTGGTTCTGGAATGCCAAACTGAACTTTTTTTCAGAAGGAAACATATTTTCACTGCAGCCGTGGAGGTTTGGTATTTTCCACCTATCCTAAAAAGAAACTTATTGGAAACAACAATGCACTGGGAGAAGTAATGCTGATTATATGATTATGCCAATTGGCTGCATGTAAAAACGTTTAATCAATTTCCCTCAGCTGCATTTCTGATTATTTTTAACCATAACTGTCAGTAAAGATCCAATGCAGTTTCCACTGACATGTGAAAACCTTTTTAGCTGTAGCTGGTGCTGAATTAGTTCCTAAATATACCTCTAGTCGTCCCTTGACTGTGCGAAGTATATTATAATGGAACTCGTAATAAACACATTTCCCTGAACTAATGCTTGAGGATCAAATGCATCAGGTTCCTGTGTTAACCACTGAGCCAAGAGAGGGAAATGGAATTGAAACATCTCTTCTGTCATTTAGACATGGGAGTGAGAGACACGCTTTCTCATTACAGGTACTTTAGGGCTATGTTAAAATGAAACACCTTGTGTTGGCTCGCCCTTGAACTCTGTCCCCTTTGTCCAATTAAGCAGAACTCTGTGAAAGAGAAATGTAGCTCCAAGCTCACCCTGCAAACTGTACAGACTCAGCTCTAATCCTGCCATCAGGAGGGGTTTGAGAAGTTGAAATCAATTGTCTGTGGAAAATCAATTATGAAGCAGACAAGTTTGCCTTTGTGGCAAGTGGAACTGATTCAGCTGTGGAATGCTTTCTGTTCAGAAAGTTATATTTGAGGTGTATGGCAGCAAATATTGGGAGAGAAACCAAACAACTTTCTACTTCATGATAAGCAAAGGATCAGCCAGAGCTGCTTGCAGCCCACTGACTCGATGCTTCAGCTGCCAATAGCAGTTCTCTTACTGTCACATCTGGTGTGCTGATGTGCTCCAGGCATTCTGGTAAACTCACTGTTCTCCTTCACTCTGGTATTTTTGTGAAAACTTGAATTTGGTTGACAGTGCAAGTTACTGCAGCATAACCAACAGCACAGCAAAACCCCAGCTAGCAGTGATTTCATGGGAGTCCTTATTTAATAATGTAAAAATATTGTTGACCATTCACAAATGGTTACTGACATCACAGGATGTCAGCTATCACTGACAGGAGAACCTCATTAACTTCAGTAACTGCAGAGTTAGACCTTAGATCCAGCTAAGACTTAACACATCTGTGGATGTGAGCACTGGACCTCCTTATTACAGAATATTGCACCATCCTGATGCTGTCAGAGGTCTCCACACAGCTTGATTCCAGCTTTACCTCTGCTAGGAGAAGAGACAACAAATCCAGTGTCCAGTGCAGGAAATTGTAGTGATACAAGGCAAGAGGAATAAGGAGACATTTTCAGATATGGAACTGTTCTGGATAAACCTTTGCAGATATAAAGAAAACAGTGTCATCATGAGAGTGATTAGACATGAGCAGGGGACCAGAGAGGTTACGGGGTCTCTACCAGTGGAGATATTGAAATCAGACCAGGTCCTTGGCAATCTGATCTAGCTGGGACAGCTTTGAGCATGAGCTGAGCCTAAAGGCTTCCAAGGTCCCTTTCCACCTAAATTATTCACTGGTTTTATTTCTATCCCATAGACAATCAGTAGTGAGAGAATGTATGAGAAATAACTATCATTATAAGCATTTTCTGGTTGGTGGTGTGCATTGAACACTCTCCAGAGCCTGAAGATCATTCAGAACAAATAAGAATCCTCAGTGAAACAAGTTAGTGTCAACAGTAAGTAATTTGGTTTTCCTATGCACCAGGTATCACCAAGGGAGCAGAGGCAATGCAGTACTTCAAATTATTAAATCTCAGATTTGAACTGTGTATATTTTTCTCTGAAAGCTGAGCACTGACTCAGTGTCTGACAATCTCTGAGAGTCCTGGCATGACAAATAAAAGACGGAAATGTGAATTGCTCTGGAAGACCAGCTTTGCTCTAAGCATGTACCAGTCACCTCATCAGCTGCGCCGAGCTGTGCCCAGTCTTAGAGAAGAGATGAACCGTGTAAACCTGACATCAGAAAGCAGTTTCTGGCTTCTTCGTTCACTAGTCTTCCTTCCTTCCTTCCTTCCTTCCTTCCTTCCTTCCTTCCTTCCTTCCTTCCTTCCTCCATTATTCCATTTTTTCCCCTTCTTCTGGGGATATTTTTCAGAGTTGTGTGATACTTGATAGGACACAAGTGAGCAATAAAGCAAAAATTGTCGCAGAGTCATTTTAGTGAAGTGATATTAAAGCTGTCATTTATTTGTTGTCATTTAATTGACAGCTTGAATTAGGGGAACGTGTCAATGGATTTCTACTGCTGGGGATGGGGAAAGGACATAACATCATATGGGGATGGGGAAAGGGAGCACTTCAGCTTTTCTCCATTGCACAGGAAACATTGTCTTGCCATAATGTTCCGCTGAGGCTTGGATTTACAAAGTGCCAAGAGGAGAAAAACAGTCTGTTCATTGTTAAAGCTGCCTTAGTAGCAGGATAAGTCTTCAGGAAGCCTTTTAATGAAAAATCAGTTCAGAAGGGAAGGGTGGTTATGGAACTGAAGAACTTTGTGGTATTTTTTGTCCTCTTTGAGCCTGAATAGTGATGGAGAAAGAGGAAAGGTAGAAGAGGATGAAACCCCACTTTTGAATGGTCAAGCAGCAGCACCAAAGCCAGATGTACCTACAGAACCACCTCGCCCAGGTAAAGAAGAGGTCAGACTGAAAACCAGGGAACACAGCTCATCAGGTGAGTAACTGGTCAGTCAATGAGAGCAATGGAATGAGTGGGGATTTGGGGGGCAGATTGCAGTTTTTACTTTCCCACATCTTCCATTTCATTGTGGTATAAGGTAGTATTGAGATGATTTTTAAACAATGCAGGTCTCATACAAAACTTACCAGAAGTGGTTTGTTCTGAGGTTTTTGAGAGCAGCACCACGAAAATCCCAGAGAAGCCTCTCCCTCCTTGCCACCTCTGTAGAGTTGTACAGCAAATGTTGTAATTACAAGTTGGTACAAGTTAAATTAATTGGCCAGTAGTCTGCTTTTAATTAGAATCAGGCAAGCTTGGTAATCTTCTAACATGTCCAGGAAAGCTGGATGAGCGTGTAAGTGCACCCATGCAATTTATTGATTTTAGTTAAAAATTCAGCTCCTGAAATGAAACCCATAAAAACCAAAGCACGTTCTGGGATCTGAGAGTCTCTTCCACACATAGAGTACCAATGTTTCTAAATTTCCTTTTCTCTGGAACCAGAATAAAACCAAGAATATTTAATGGTTAATACCCAGTATCTTATTTTAGAGAAACAATTTTTTAATAATCGTTAGAGACATTGTTTTACAATTGCATATTTCATACCAGGGATGTAACATTCATCATCACCATGAATGCATCTCTGAGACACAGAGGGTGAAATCCATCCCTCCTCCACCACAGAATGAAATCTGTCCCACCAAATTTGAAGCCTGGAACAGAAATAAATGTCATCTAGTGGCTTTGGTGGTGTTTGCAATATATCTCACATTCTCTGTCATAGTTACTGAAAAATACCAAGGTATCTCAGAAATCCTGGCAGGAGATATTGATTGGAAAATGCTGGAGGAGGGCTGAGTTTAAATGCAAGCAGTGTATATCAAAGGAGCTGCTGATGGTTACAGCACATGCTGACAGCATGGATGGGGCACAACGTCTGAGGAAGTAACTCCCAGAGCTGAAACAGAGCCAAAGAATGACACAGACAGTGCAGGAGTTCCCAGTAAGACTTGATTAACCAAGCCCAGCCTGGGCTGCATTCTGGCCTCCCTGCAGAGGACGCTGTGGGGATGTCAGGCAGGGTTGGGCTGTCTCACATGAGATGACAGGCATCTCAAGTGTCAAGTCATATCTAGCTGAGCTGCCTTGGAGCCAAGCTTTTTCCTGTCATGCCCCAAAATACTTCACTGAGACAAGTAAGCATCTTAATATGGATTTAGATGCCTATCTTTTAAGCACCTAAGATCAAAAATCAGGCTGCAGGTTTGATCTTCCATGTCTTGTGTTTCCTCTGTGCTGTGATGAGTGAAGCCATGTCCCTGGAGGAGAAGCTGTCTTGTCTGCCTCTAAAACCCAGCTGAGGTCAGGTCAGACCTGTCCAGTGGCACAGAGCCCGGGGTCCTGTGGGGTTCATTGTTATGGGGAGGGGTAAGAAGGGCTGGACTGGCATGGGCATCTCATTCACTTGCTGTCCTGAGACCGAACCACCCTTAGCCCGCAGGGTTGGGGACAGATTGCTGATGGCTTTGTGAGGTGACAGCATACAGGAGGCTAGGACAAGCAGTTCTCAGAGAGTAAAATTTGGGGCCAGCACTGTTCTGCTGGTGACTCCTTGATCTGGAGAGCCTTTTGGCAGTGTGTGATCAAGGCCCCTGCTCCACAGTCCTGACCATTGTGCCTCCTCATTCTGGCACTGAGAGCACCAGTGTAATTTCCTAAAAGCACACTGATGCCCTGGTAGCCATTACCACTGCTCTCTCCTTCCCCAGCTCCTGGGTAAACTTAACATGATTTCCCCTATATCTCCTTTATGCTCTCAACTTCTCAGCAGAAGATTTTCTCTGTTTCTGTGGTGTATCTGCTTGCATGAAGCATTTTAGTCTTTCCAGCTTTCTTGTGCCTTTTTCTAAGTGCATTTCCCACTCTGATCTGCCATATTGCACCTGCCAGGTTGGTTTTCTCCTTCCTTTTCAATAGTGCAGATGTATTTTACCCTCATTAACCTCATGGTCGGTAAAATAAGAACCACAGCACAGACATGTTTATATGAAGCTGACTTATTATCCAAGACTGGAATAACAAGTGTTTCTGTGGGATGAAACTGTGGGAAGAGCCATGAAGGACAGGCACTAATTGCCCTTTAAGGAACTGAAGCCTAATACTCTCCTGCTGTTAATTCCTCATTTTCCTGATCTCCACAGTCACAGTAGTAGTGCAGTTTGAGGAGGTCAGGGCGATATTGGCTTAAAAATGATAAATGCTTTAATAAATGGATCTGTACAGCTGGTGTCAAAGTGCAACAAAGAAGAGACAGGCAGCTGGTTGTGTTGGGACAAAGGGCTGCGCTTCGGCCGAGAGGCAGCCCCGTTTCATCTGCAAGCCAAAGTCCCTGTTGCTCAGGTATCTCTTCTTGCCTAATTAAATTGTCTGTGTGCTTAGGTGGAGAGAGATGCAAAGTGCAGCAGCAGTGTACAGTGCTTACATAACCTGAGTGATTTCTGCAGCAATCATTGGAGGAGTTAGCTAATGGCAGGGTACGGCAGCCTCCCGCTGAGTTTCCATTACCTTGTAATTTTCAGCTTGTTCACTGTTGCAAGAATGCCCCTCTGTCTTGTAATTCCTCCAGCATTCATGTCTCATCTTCTCCAGGCTTGAAGTACGTAAGATGCTTTCTGCAGGGGGATTTATTGAGATAAGTTATTGAAGTCGAGCTCTGAGGCAAGCATCCAATATTATGCTATTCATCTCTGAATTTATGTTCCTTTATTCTTTTGAAGGTCTAATGTAATCACAAACAATTTGTTTTGTATATGTTTAAAAATTCATCATTTTCTTGTACAATGGAAAAAACAGCACTTGTAACTCATTAGTGGTGGAATTCACAAAACATCTGGCTTTTCCTTTTGATGTAATTTCTGTCTGACTAAAATTCTGCCTTCATTTTGAGTGGTTCACATGAGGAAGTAAAATCACTGCCAGAAACCCATTGCATGGTGCCCATGAGTCAACCTGTTTAATCTTCCAGTTTGAAACAAATATCTTCTTTTTTTCCCTCTGGCATATTCCAGTCATCTTCCTGCGATGTGGGAGAAACCCCTTCTGCTGACCCTCTCACAGGGAGAGTCTCTGCTCCTTGGCTCTTCTCTTAGAGCCCCTGGAGCTCCCTGTGCTCGGTGCTGTACAAACGTTTCAGAGCCCAGAGCCTGATACTGAGCGTCCACCTTACATTAAGAGAGAGAATGTGGTAGGATTGTCCCTGCCCTACAGCAGTGGGTGTTAGAAGAGAATTTTAAGGGCCAAGCACATAAAAATTCCACTGAGTAGCAGATGAATTCAGAGCTTCTGGAATAAACCAGACTGTGAGCAATCTGGCCAACCTCACTTGGGATATCTGTGGTTGAGCTGGGAATTAACCAAGCCCTCTTCTTCCCATTCCTTAACCACAAGCCAACCACTTATTTTTGAGGAGCTGACATTTGACTGTAAGCTGAATGTTCAGAAAGGATAAAGAGACCCCAGGAGCCACAGCAGATGAAGAGTCAAGTGCTGATCACAAGGAAGACTACTGGGGTAAAGCATGGGCAAGGTCTTTAGGGCTTACTCCAAAGCACACCAGAGTCAGGAAGAGTCTCTTCGAAATGTCAGGTCAGGAACTTACTACTGCTGTGTCAGATGTTAGAACTGTTGCTGCTGTGCGCTGCTAACATAATAGTGATTTTCTTTTAGGGCAACAAATCACACTGCCCAGGCTGATAGGGAGGAAAATGTGACCAGACAACAAAATTCCAAATTTGCAGAAATGGTGAAACATCCTGGGTCTGCAAAATCTACTTTAGGCAGGCTGTATTTTCCTTTGCACAGGGTTATCAATATTGTTGAATGATTCAGTTTCTCCTGACAAGCAAGGTGAGAAAGCAGCTGTAAGCTCCACAAAGCCACACATAAAACTTCAGAGGAGGGTTTTCTGCCCAAGTGGCTCAGCAGCAGCTGACAGCCCCTGATTCTACCTCCTGCCATGTCCATCAGTCTGGGCAGATTTGTTCATTTGTAAAGCTTGATCCACTTCCAGCCTAGTGGAAACTTCCAAAATTCAACGGAGACCTGCATCTGACAGGGATGGCTGTTGCAGGGTTCAAGATGCAACTCATCTCTTTTCATAAAGGTGTCTGTCTCCGTATCAATGCACAGAACGGTGTGAGAGCTCTCAGGTCGCTGGGAGATGCTGACACTCATCCTGAGATCAGCTTCCTCCAGTCCATGTGTCCATGCCCTGCTGCTGAGGCACAGCTGTGCAGGTGGTGGTGGATCCCCTCTGCCTCTAGTTACACCTATTTCCCTCACTGCTCATGGCCTCCTGTATCTATCCTGGCAGTCAGGCAGGTTGAAGTTTATGTTCCTGAGGCAAAACATCATTTCCAAGGTTCACCCACTATGTACAGTATTCTGAAAACAGGATTCACTGGCATGGCCCATCATTTGCAGTCCCCAGCTCTTTGATCTCCCCCGTGGTGAACATGTCAGATGGAAAAAAATTACTTTCACAGGGGAATCTGTCCTTCCAAAGGGGATTTACAGGCAGTGAAAAGTCAAGCTGAAATGAAGCTGTGTGCAAGCTGCTGATGGGGGCCGTGTCACAAATGAGTGTTTTAGGTCACTTAAAGAATCATTGGCAAAGGTATTGGCAAAAGCAGGTTCAATATAAAAGTGAAAACACAACAAAGTTCATTGGCAAGGTTCACTCTACTGCTTACTAGGTGGTTAAAGCACACAGAGAAAAAGCAAACTAAAATCTAAAACCAATTTAAAATCAGAATCAGCCCAAAAATTGTCTACAGAAGGCAGGGGGTTGGAGGTGGGGAGGTGAAGAAAAGGGCAAGGATAGGTAGGGTGAGGGTAAAAAGGAATAGAAGAGACCCTGTGTTTGAGGCACAAGGTTCAGAGTGGACCCCCTTGCCAGACTGAGCCCCAGACTTGACCAACAGTTTAGGCCTAAATGTTTAACAGCACTTAAACCTAAAAGCACTTAATCAATAGCTTAAGTCAAACAACTTAACAAAGGATTCATATAGAGTTTACTGTAGCACAGCAGGCCTCATTTACTTGTGGCAGTGACCCAGTCTGCCTTCTCGATGAAAATTAATGCGATTAACTGGATTGATTTTCCTCCTAAGGACAGTGATCCTGAGGAGGAGGGAGAAGAGGAGTCTGGGGAATCCCTCACATTTCCCACTCTTTGAGCTGTCTGTTAAGGTTTTGGTTACTCCCCTTTCCCCTCCTAGTTTACACCCCTTTCCCCCTCCCAGTAATTCCATATGTATTAGGTTATTTTAATATGCATCAGTTGCTGGAAAGTTCTTTGGTCTCTGTACCCCCATTGGTTCGTTTAAATGTACCCCTCCTCTTGTTTCGTTTCATTGGGCACTTGCCCTTATGTAATCCTTCCCTATTGGTTAAATTGTTGTTCCTCCCCTTAGACTGCCCCTTTCTGCTTCCCTTAAAACCCTCTGCAGCCCTCCCTTCTTTGTTCTTTTACTATCGCAGGTCTTGGTGGGGAGTGAGGGCTTGGTCTCCGTGGTAACCGAACCCTTCCCATCTCCTTTACCTCTGTGCCGTCGCTACAAAGTGATTGCTTGTTGCCAGAGCCTGCTGAGGTCTCTGGGAATGGCTCCAGGATTGTGAGCAGGGGCCAACCACCGGATTTCAAGGGACACAAAAAGCGGTCTCCGCCGAGACACGCGTGTTCCCGTCACGCGCTGACCGTCCTGGCGGGAAAGCGGGCAGCGACATACACTTGCAAATCTACTTAATAATTAGAAGAGCAGCATTCCTGTGCATTTGCTATGGCACATTGCCACTTGCACAGACCTAAAGACCTAAAGAGTCTGTACAAGGTATGAACCTGTGAAAAACTTCCCCTTGAATTCAGTGAAGTTCTCATGTTGGATGCCTTTGGATCTTCCCAATGGGCAAAGGGTTGAGCCTCGGAGAGTGGGGGGATGAGCCCAGGATCCATCACTGTCACTCAGCAGTAGAAACCTCCAAGTACAGCAAATTTGAGATTTCCTGAGCTGGGAGAGGCCCCAGCAGAGGGAGGTCACTGGTGGCAGCTGCTTCAGCTCAGGAGAGCTCCGAGGGTCTCACTTGGGACTGCTGTTTGTGGGGTCACAAGAGATGGGCTTTAGTCACAGTTGTTTTCCATCCTGGCTGCAATTCAGGTTGACAGATTTCTCTGAAATTTTGATAACAAAATTGTTATTCCACTTGGGTTGTTATACACGATAGAAAAATCATGTTTCCAAGGCTGTTGGTTGAAAAGCAGGAGCTCGTTGGACATCAGCAGTTCCTGGGAGCTGACAGTGTTCATGATCAGCTCAAGAGAAGCCGAGCCCTGGGGCTGTACATCAACAACGAGGCCTAATGAGCATTTGTGAGATCACAGTTCAGCTTGAGAGGGGGATGCACCAGCACAGGCTGGCACAGGGGTCAGGGTGCTAGGGCCCCAGAGCCATCCAGGTCAAGTACAGTGTGGACACAGTTAATGAGATCTGGGTTTCTGGCTCCTGTGGCCATTTCCTAATGTCTCTTTTGAAACATTCCAGCTGATCAAGGGGCATCTCTCCCCATCCTGTGTTTGGGCTGGCTGCCTGTCCATTCTGTTACTGCTCACAGAGGATGACCCAGGGGTCATGTTGGGAGTCAGCGCTGCAGAAAGAGCCAGGCTGATTCTTCCAGCTGCCCCCAGCCTCCCCTGGCCAGCCTGGCCAGCCTGAGGAGAAGGGCAGCTCAGACACCCACACCGGCAGGGCTGGTAGGAGCTGCAGAGCTCGGGTGGCTCCAGTCCAGCTGTGGCTGTGGACACAGCTGAGGATGGGTCTCCTCATCGCCCAGCCAGTTCCCGACATCTGGGAGGTTCTGTTTCACTGTATTTAGACATGGTTGAAAGGTGGCAGCTGCAAAACACCAACTTCAGCTATGAATTTGGGCCATGGTTTTGGAGCTGAGTTTATTTCCTTGTCACTGAATATGTCTGGAAGAGGCTACATCTTCTATTTAAAATATTTTTATTAGCATATAACACTCATTACATAATTATTAATTTTTCTTTCCTTGCTGTAAGGTACCAGCTGTTTATCTGATCAAACAAAATTTTTCCAAAAACTAAATATATGTTACCCAGCTATGGGTCCAGTCAGTTAAAACTCTTAGAAGCATTTGTGAAGCTGGAACAAAAATTCTCCCAGTAGTGCAGCTTGCAGACACACACCAGAAACTACCAGGCCCCATAACATCCCTTTGATAGAGACTATAATTGCAAGTGGATTCAATGGCATGCAATTAACCCATAGTTAACACGTGTATAGCAAAATACCAGGAGGCATCATAATCAGTTCATCAGAGAAAAGTAACTTTATTAAAAAAGCAAGATATTGCATTTATACCAACCTGGCAGTTACAAAATGTCTCCTGCTTAAGAAAAAAAGCAACCCTGTGTTTTGGTCTAAAAGTTTGTTTTCCATAATCTCTTTCTGATGAGATATTATAGTGTTGGTTCTCCTGTTACACCTCTGAAGTTGTGTCTCTCTGCTTACCCCTGGAATTTGGACTCTGGGAAATTTCCTAAAGGTCCAAAGTTGTTCTATCAAAACAGGCCTTTGAGAACAGTAAAAATATGTGCACCCAGTTTAATCCTGGTGTAGACAGGTGTCCCAGTTCTACTGAGGGCAACAGAGTTGCTTCACTTGTATTTACTGAGAGCTTTCTTTAGTAATTTATTTTGTAGATCAAGAATTATTATTTCCAGAACATGGTAAGACATCTGATCTGAAAGTTTATCTAGTTATTTCTGCTTTATGTTAAGCATGTTCTGGGATTCTCTGAATGCACTGCAGTTTTACTAGCCAAAATCGGTCATGTTTTAAATGAAGTATAACTTGGAAAATTTCTGCTTCTATGTCAAAGGCTTCTAGTATTGGCCAGATCATACTCTGATATTATTTAGAAACCCCTCATTTATGACTTGACACAGAGGAGGTCATGTGCACTCCCAAATCCTTTGATCTGTATGTGGTCAGTCTGTCCTTCACCCCAGGTATTTGTCACACTGAAGTCAGTCAGTCTTTGCTGCAAAACCAGAATCTCAGGTACATCTTCTCCTGGAAAGGGAAGTTTGGAGAGATTTCCATGCAGCAGATTGTGAGGACACAGCGTTGTGTACCAC
This sequence comes from Pardalotus punctatus, assembly GCA_013400915.1. NCBI lineage: Eukaryota > Metazoa > Chordata > Aves > Passeriformes > Pardalotidae > Pardalotus > Pardalotus punctatus. The sequence goes on along the minus strand of VZTX01007012.1, from coordinate 108,262 downwards.
TGTGGGGAGCGAACCCCAGCTAACTCTGGAATATAACAACCCTAAAGGGCAGGAAAATAGGAAAACTCCCAGCACAGCACATGCTGTGTGTGTGATATACTTGAGAGGCCATTGTTTGATGTTGAGGTCCCTGTCATTTTGCTCCATCGTGTAACAAACACCCATATGGCCTCTCGTGGGCAGCAGACTCCGAGGATGCTCAGAGCAGTTGGGTCTGAGCCTGCAGATGCCATGTGCCATATCTGACCCATCTGTGACATGTCCACAGCACGGGGTGGCCGTGGAGCCAGGCTGGGCTCAGCCCACCGTGGGCTCCCCTGGCCCTGGGGCCTCTCAGTCCCTGTCCTGGGGCTGGGCTGTGCCTGGCCAGGGCAGCTCTGCAGCTCCTGGAGCAGGTTTGGAGTTTGCTTCCAGTGCCCAGTTCAGTGGCGTGGACAGGGGTGCGCTGGCCCTGGGGAGGGCATCCGGCCAGGAGCTCATGTGTTCACAGACAGGAGAGGGCTCCTTCCCCCAGGGACAGTCCTGAGCGCAGGGTAGGTGTAGTGTCGTTTCTTTGTACAGCTCAGGCTATTTGTAACTAACCCCACCTGTCTCCTACACAGCCTCACCTCCTTCTGGTTTGTCTGGGGCTTGCCTGAGGACTTGGGTTAAAGGAACAGTATTTGTAAAGGGAAACAAATTGCCTGAGGTGTTATTTAATCTGGGTCAGCTGTTAAACATGAGAGTTTTCATTCATTTATTTATTTATCCACTTATTTTTTACACCTTCCTGTAAACACATGGCTGTAATCACAGTGAGGTGCTGCAGTTTGAAGCACTACCCTGGTAAAACATGACAGCTTTTGTCTTTCCTCAGAGCTCCCAGAGCTTCAGATGGAAGAAGATGGCGAATTAGAAAGTGATCTCATTATCCTCTATTGTGCATTAACAAAACCCTGGCACTAACACGGTGAATACAGATGGACGTGAAAATAATTGCTTAGTGCAAGTCGGATTTGGATTTTTACTCTCACTTTATTATCTGGATGCTGAAGGGAATATTAGTGAATTGTGGCATAGGAAAGTAGGTCAACATCAAACCTGGGATGGAAGGGAAATGTCAAAAAGTACAAGACTGACCCTGTATAGATGGGCAATTGAAAGATACACTGAAATTACAGCCAGAATGATCTGACAGCTCTTCTCTGCTTGCGCTTTTGAAAAGCTCAGCAGTGAAACAGTTGTGTAGGCATGTCCTTAAAATAAAAAAAAAAGGAAAAGAGAAAGAACCCTGTATTGATTTAGACAGAAAAGTCAAATGTTTCTGTTGCTGCAACTGATAATAAATTCAAAAATATTTCAGGAGCTTCTGGCTCTTAGCATGACATGCCAAGAGGATATGTGTCCTGGAGGAGAAGCTCCCAGTGTGGCAGGGGGTGGTGGGAGAGGATTGATGACTGTGCTGCAGAGCCATGCACAATGCTCAGCATTGGGAGGGCTTTGCTCTAATGAAACCTTCAACCCTCTGATGCCTCACAGCCCCTGAATAGCAGCTGCCAGCACCGAGGAGAAACTCTGCACAATAGAACAAGGGTCAGACTGAAAAAGTGGAACTGGACTTGAAGAGTGGTAGCAATAAGGGGACGGTAAGAGTGTAAGAGAAAAAGTTGTGGGTGGTTTTTTTGCCTTTGGTAATAGCTGATTGCAGTGCTCCTTGTTGGGAAAGGCATCATTCTGGGAGATGAGGTTTGCAGGCAGGGATTTCAGTGCATTCTCCTGGGGACTGGCCTGCCTGTAAAGGGTGCAGGGAAGGGCCAGAGCTAATCCATCCTCCTGCTTGTCTCATCTTTCTTTCTGGGCCTGCAGTGATGGAGCCTCATCTTGTGGGGTGCCATTACCAACAGATACTGAACACACACCTCCTGGTCCAGGGAGGTTACGGTTCCCGTGTACGAGAAAAGGCAAAGTTTATGTAAGGCAAAGGAAAGCAGGTGGAAGAAATGAGGTGAAGTGCTGGTGCACCACCTGTCTTCCTTAATGTCAAGAGGAGAGGGTAGGCTTAAAACACATCAAACTCAACACTTTCTCTGAACTTCACTGTTCTACAGTTAAATGAACTAAAAACTGATAAAAGTGTCATTTTTTTCTCAGAGGTGGTGTAAGGAGTGTTGACTCAGTTGACTGTAATTTGGAAGAGTGTTGGTCTGATTTAGCTCTGGGGAGTACATAAATACCAGTTATGGCACAAGGGAAGTTTTGGATTAAGCTTTTATGAACCACTTAGGCCTAGTCAGCAAACTGGAAAGGAATTTTCCCATGGCCATCCTGATAAATGACCTGAGTCTTTGAGATTCAAAGTCTGTTTTGTTACAGGTGCAATGGCATGCAAAATGCCAGGGTGATGAGCATTTTTTCAGCAAAAGAAAAACCAAGACTTAATTAAAAGGAGTTATGGATCTTCCATTTGCTAATCACATCTTGTTCTACTTTTTTAACATTTATCACAAATATCTCCAGCATGTGGCAAGGACACTGCATAACTTAAAAAAACACAGCCTTCTCTAAAGAGGGGAGTAGAGCCTGGGCAGCCTTTGGTTTCATGGCCTAATGCAATCAGGGAACAAGATTTCCCTGACCTGAAATTCTTTCACTGGACTGATTTTTAAAGGAATAACTTTTAATACAACACATCTGCTGCAGTGCCCTGCGGAATCTCTGGGGTTTTTAGGCTAATATAGATTTTGCTTTTTAAGAGTCAGAGCTTTGTCTGCCTTTTAAATACCTGTGTGCTTTTCCCCTTGAAAGAAATACCTGTGTGCTTTTCCCCCTTTTCTGCCTTGCTCAGAGGCACTGTGGTGGTGCCTCTGAGCCGGACGCCCCCCGTGGCTCGGCACATCTTAACTTCTTCAGCACTTTAGCTCCTTGTGCTTCGGGATGGGAGCACCACCAGCCATCCAGAAGATGTTGGTGTGCTCTGGGGATTTGGCTACACATGGCCTGACTGAAGCCACCAAAGTGCAGGTGGCTGAGTTCTTGTGTTGCTGTAAAGTTAGTGCTCGTTTTCTTCATGTGGTTTCAAGCACCGGTTCAAGCACTAATCTGCAGTTAAGTGGTGTAAAACTGTGACAGCTTCCTGGATAGAAGCAGAGGTGCTTCACGTTCCCCCTTACCCTGGGATCAGGACATGACCTGCTCTGTACTGCACAGACAGGTGGGATCAAGAGGAGAGCAGACTGCAGGGGTTGACTTTGGTTTGATGGGTTTGGGGGGGTTTCCTCCCAGCAGTTCCAAACAAAGGCAGCTCCAGACACTTATGTCACTCAGCACATTGGAATTTGATTTTATGGGTTGACACGGATTTCATTCAACACAGGGATTTGCATAAAATGGCTAATGGTTTATGCTGTGATAATACAAAAGTCAATAACAGTGTCGAGGGGAAAAAAGGACAGATCAGTGTAGAATGAGAATGCCTACCAGGAATCTCATGACCTAGAGAGGCGAGGCTGGGAGAAAGAGTTCTGGCTGCTGGCATAGGGCAGAAACCCCAGATGACACAGCAGAAAGGTGCCACCTGCAAGGTGACTGTGAGCAGTGACTGTGTGCAACCCCAAGGAAATGGTGTGACACGTAAGGGGAAAGGGAACCATATTGGAAAGAAAAGAAAGATGTTTTATCTGAATAATAAGGCAGGAAGCTTGGGCTTATTTATCTGCTTTTGAATTTTAATGATCAGTTTGAGTGATAATTACAGAATTTCTATATTTATATAAATCCAGCACATAAAATAGCACAATTTGATATTTATGAAGTGCCAGTTTTCCATAAATACAGAGATTTGTTAATGTAAAAGTGTCATTATTCATTAAAGTAGAATCATTCATTCAGAAGTAGATAAATAATGAATAGGAATTGCTGTTTATTCATTAAAATCCTAAAAAAAAAAAAAAGGCAAAGAAAAAATATCTCCTCACTTATTGTTGATGAATCCAGCCTGTTTTATAAGCGATTTGTTTTAATTAATGCCATTTGACAGTATTAGTGCCAAAATAGCAGAGAGTCACTCGCACATTGCAGGCTGTAAGTAGGTCTGCATTAAAGCATCTGAGGGCCTGGAATAAACAAATCTGGGCCCAATACGAACATCCCTGGCTGCCTTAGCCATTGATGCATCCCCACTCAGGAAGGAAGGGTCAGTCAGTCACTGCCTGTGTGATGTGGGTCTCCTGTGGACCTGCAGCTTCTGCATGGATTTCTATGCTGTTTCTGAGGGAGGATTTATCCTTCTTCAAAGGAGGGCCTTGCTGGTGAAATATCAACAGAACAGTAAATTTCAAAGGAAAGGCACAGTTTGAATTTGGTACAGGTCACAGGTTTTGTGTCAACCTACCTGCAAACTCAGCCAAAGGTAAATATAAGTTATATTTGGGTCCTTAGCTTTCAAACCTCATTTCTGGACTTCAGAACTGACAGCTGTTCTTCTCTGGAGATGATAACTTGGCCCAGATTTGAGGTTTAGGTTGGGACCTCAAATTGCTCTTTGGGACCCTCTGCCCTGGTTTGTGAAGGGTGGGGAACATTTCTGCCACAGATCCCTTGATGTGGAGTTAGGCAAGGACATGTGCTGGGGCCAGGGGGTTCAGCACCTTTCTGGTGTGAGCCCTGGGCGCTTCAGACTGTCCAGGGGTGTGTCTGGTGGAGTGATGTTGGTAGGAAAATGGACAGATGTGTGAAACATGCCTTCACACCACGTGCATGCACCTCTGGAAGAATTAGTGGGGCTAACTTAGGTTTTGTGTAATTGAGAGGAATGGTTCTGCTGTGCCCAGAAACCTGGATGTTTATATTGTGGAGCTGACCATCAGCTTGGCATTCAGGCCCCTGAAAAATCTGGAGCAACATTATGTTGCATCCAGGGTGCAGGCTGTCAGGACACAAACTTCCAGACAAAGCCCTTCATTTATAGCAGTACTTTCTCCCCCTCTACTTGCAATCACCTTTTATTCCTTTTTATTGCTTTGTTCCATATCTACTTGTGCTTTTATGCCCTTTGAAGTGCCCTGCATGGTGTGAAGGTGGCAGCTCTGAATGCTGATGAGTTTCTGGAAGCCTGGACAGGGTTTTGTTGGTTCGAGGGTCTTTGGGAGAGCTCACCCCCTTCCGCACAGGCAGCCCAGGAGCATGGGGGCAGAGCCAGGGGGTTTTTTCCCTGTTGGATTTGGGGATGCTGGATCAGGTTCTGTGGGACACTGGTTACCTTGTTCCTGGCTCTCGCTGTGGAGTGTAAGGGGAAGAGTGATGCTGTCAGTGGTGTCACTGTCAAGAACACAAGGTAAAGGGTTGTCAGAGAGAATGTGGAATTGGAAATGAGGATTCAGGGGCCCCTTTAAAAGAGTTTCTTGTCTCTTTTTGAAACCAAGACAGACAAAATGGGGCTTAGGATATTTAAAAGGTCTTAACAGCATTTGTGCTGTAAAAGGTCCCCTCTCCACTTTTCATTCCGCCTCTCCTTGACCCCTTGTCTTTTCTTTAAAGTTGAATTTCAAACAATAAAATTGGGGGGGGGGGGGGGCGGCGATTTATGTAAAATACCAAATCGACTCCTGTGGGGAACAGAATTAATTCTACTCAGGAGCAGAAAACAAAACCCAGAAGCATCAAAGCATAGACATAAATTCAATATCCCACTGAGCCCATCACTTAGGATACTTCACCCTTTCGTGCATGTCTATCTTTCAATCAAATGTAGAGGTAGGGAAAGGGTTTGTTTTAGTTTAGCCTGGTGCTACAACAGCAGAGGGGAAGGAGCAGCAGCAGTCGCTGTCTGTTTGCTCCGTGAGGTTTATAATTTCACAAATGCCAGATGCATTAATCCAAACTGTCATGTTGCAGCTCTGTTTGTAGATCAAATGGGATTAAAAGATTTAGTTGAAGCTTTCCTGATACATTTAAATAATATGACTAGAAATGTAATATTTGGGAAAATGAATATTTTAATGGTACAATTTGAAGCACCTGATATATTAACACCTGCTATATTAAAAAGGAACAGAAAAGAAGTGGCTGAAATTCTTCAGAACATGCCACTAACTCACTCTTTGTTAGCACCAGGAATGTGGCCTGACTGGCTCTGGCATGGCTGGGTGTGCTCACCTATGGAAATCCAACCACAATGCTTTAGTGCAATCACTCCTGTGCAGAGCTCAATGTTAGGGGTACACTTACACACTCGGTTGGAAAGGACCTTTGAAACTTTATGCAGTACTATGCTGTTTCTTCCCTTTATTTTTTCCTGGCATACTCACTGTTTGATTACCATGTATGTGCGAGAACTGGCTTAATCTATTGTCTCTTTTTGCCCATGATGTCTGTTTTAAAAGAAACTCTTAGTGATGAAATTTCCCAGAAGTAGGACATCCAGTGCACAAGTTTTGTTGAGAAGGAGCAGCATGGACCATGTGACTGAATAAAGAGCTGTTATAAAATACTTATTTAGGTCTGACTTATCCTGTATCCAGGACATGTGTTTGCTGTGTGAACAGAGGCACCCAGCTGCTCTGGTTTTGGTCTTGTGTGAGTGAGTGGGACAGCAGGGAGGAGACTTCTGCTTTGTGCTTGTGAGCAGCCTGCAATGCTCGCTGCAGTGAATGGCACCAGCTTGTCAGTCTGACACTAAAGTGGAAGCAAAATAATTTCAAGCATGTTTTCAATAAAATCATAGGATGTCCTGGGGGGGAGGGGACCCACGGGGATCAATGAATTTATTCCTGGTCCTGCACAGACACCCCAGCAACCCCACCCTATGCCTGGCAGTGCTGTCCAAGCGCTCCTGGAGCTCTGGCAGCCTCGGGGCCGGGACCATTCCCTGGGGAGCCTGGGCAGTGCCCAGCACCTCTGGGGGAAGAACCTTTGCCAAAATCCAACCTGACCCTGCCCTGACACAGCTTCAGCCGCTCCCTTGGGCATAATGACAAGTGAAGGGCATGATGTTGATGATAGGGAGAGAAATAAAGAAATGTGAGATGGCTGTACCTGTGGTAGGTACACACCACAGTACTCTTTGGTTAGGCAGCTGTGCTGTGCCCATCAGGAACAGCTTCAGAGATGGGCTGTTAAGGGCGATCAAGAAGATGTCAAACAAAGAAAGCTTTGGCTGAACAGATAGGATTGCTCTTTCTAAGCCCACAGGGAGGAATGGAGTTTATGCTGCGATGGTGAAGAGCCCTTGAAGAAAACAAATAGGTACAGACTGGCCATCAATAACCTGGAAACCACAGGCTACAGGAAGGAAGTTCTGGAGCAGCAGGAGTGTGGGATGTGCACTTACCCAGTCTTACAACAAAGCTTCTGTGTTTCTGGAAGGGCTTGTCTGACAGGGTTGCTTCCTGCAATGGCAGGAGACTGGACCCACAGGCACAGGAGGCTGGAATGAATTAGCCCCAGCCCAGTACAGCCAGCTGAGGGTTGTGCAGGTTGCCTGGGGCAACAGTTTGCCAAACAGTGCCTGGAAGGTTAAATCAAGGCAAACTGTAGGATGAGAGAGGTTTCTGCAGAGAAGAGCACTGAACAGTGAGAAAAAGAGGTTTGTTTAGTGTTTCTGGATATTGTGGGAGTAGCAATTATATACTGGGCTGAGAAGAGAACTGCTGGCACCTTCATATCCATGGCTGTATGTTGTTGTCCAGTGTCATCAGGATCATCTAAAGGTGTCACCATGTCAGGGTCTGGGTGCAAGTGTTGTCAATTTAATGTCAATACTGCTGTCTTTGACAGAACCTTCTTTTGGCTCTTCAGCCTGCCAGCCTCCCATTTGAGACAATCCAGCAGAGAATGAAATGAGGGTTAAAATGCTGGCTGGATTTCATTTGAAGAAAGAACTCATAAACCTTTGGGCAGAAAAACATGGCCATTTTAACATCTGCTTTTCTCTTTGTCAGTATGTGGTGTGGTAGTTCATACAAACGCGGCATTTATATTTTCCAAATCAAGAGTCAAGTCAGCAGGGGCCCAGATTCTCGGTCATTTTGAGGTTTGGATGATGTTTTCTTCCTCTTTCCCACACCGTACCAACCTATCTTCCCAAGCACAGTCAGTCACTGGGTCATTTTATGTCCCACTGTGCTGTCTAATACTTTATAAACCATTTGTCTCTTAAAGTACGTCATACATAAGAAATGGAAATTCCCTTCTGATTTTTGTTCTTAACAAAACAGAGAAAATAAATCAGAAGCAAACTTACAGGCACTGTATCTTGCATGGCACAAAATTCTTCTATCTTGTATATTCTGATTTTTTTTCCCCAGCTCTCTGAAATTCTCTTACCTACTGACACGGTGAGAACTATAGGCTGTGAAAAATCAGTGTCTGTGTTACATATTTCTGACAAGCCCTGGTATTATCCAGGGAACAATCCATTACTTACATATCGAGAGGTGAGAGCTTGTGCCTTTAACTCATGTTAACTCACCATGATTTCAAATATAAACACTTCTCAGAAGTGGGTAAGTAGAATTGAAGGCATTAGGATTCTGTCATGTCCAGTTACAGTCAACCTTCACATTGTAGCCTACTTCTGAAAATAAGGAACAGTGGGCTTTTGATGCAGCCATTTTTGGCTGAACTAAGCAGCTGTTTTGCTGTTGAAATATTTCAAAGAAACAGCTTTTTTTTTCTTCTTTTTTTTTGCAAAATGTTTTCCAGGAGGGAGATACCCTCCCAAATCTTTTTAAAAACTGCTAGATCCTGAGTTAGGTCCAATTATAATAGTGTCTGGTTACCTGGGACCACATTTGGATAAGCCTTTAGGACTGAAGCCTAGATGGATTTCTGGACATGCTTAGATAGCCATGTCTCTGGTGAAATTAGAGCTAGTTTTCTCAAGATGTAATGATGGATGATGGAGTGGGATTTCCATGATCAATTTTCAGCTCCAGAATTAGCCAGGCTGAGGTGACAGGAGTGCTGAGGACCATGTCTGCCCTTGCCAAGGGTTACAGTGATGGTCTGGGTGAACAGACAGAGTCAACAACAGCCCTGCCTGGAGCCAGAGCTGCAGCTGGGGTCCCCTCCCCTGCCAGAGCCCACCTTGGGCAGCCTGAGGCAAGCGTTGACCTCTCCTGGATCCATCACTCACAGCCCTTCAAAGGCCTGAGTGCCACTGTGGGGTCAAGGGCAGGGACTGATGGGATCCCCTTGGACCTCCCAGAACATCCAGGCTGTGTTTTGAGTCACCCTGAACTCCTGTTACCATAAATGCAGAGAATTGCAAACTGGAGTGCTCAGTGTGAGTAGGTCACTAAGCCCAGAACCTGGGTTGGGTTTTTGGATGGATTCTCCCTGCTGTTCCCTCTGTGGATGTCAGCCTAAGCATCTTTTATATTTTCCTTTTAAATTTTTTTTTAAAATCCATCCATTTTACCCTCTCATCTTTACACCTCTGATCACAGAAACACTGTTTGAGGAGAGAATGACTACTTTGGGGCAGCAAGCCTTGTCCCTGCCTATCTCTGCTCATAAATCCTGCATGGTTTGATGAACAGCTCACACAGAGAAAGTTTCTGATGTGTCTGCATGCTTGCAGGAGTAAGACCCAAAGCAAATCAAGTTATCCATGACATCAAGACACACTTGCAAAAACAATTTTAATCAATTACAACTATGATTGCGTGCTGAACAAGCTGCAACTGGATTGTCTTATGTACCAGCCGATCATATTGGGCATGTAAGATTAAATTAAAGTTTTCTAATTGCGTTTAGGAACATACAAAATACTACAGTCTAAAGTGTATCAAATTAATTCTTCAGGCGTAGCCTAATTGGATGGAAATTGATTTATCATGTTTGGACCAAATGAGCCAGTAAGGCATGACTAGTACAGGCGAGGTAAGGAGAACAACGTCTGTGTCAGTAATGCTTAGAGAAAAGAGAATGTCTGGAAGAAATGAAGGGTGTTATGTTGAAAAGTCTCTCTGAAGACAGAAGAAATGATACATTCAGAGTCTCCATTGTTCATACATACAAAGTGACTGAAAAGCCTTTGGTTATTTCTGAAACTCCAGGAGATAGTTAGGTCAGCAAGGGAGAGAGAAAATTACTTTTTTAGGCTTTGTAAATATTGTTGCTCTGTAAAAGGAGATTATCTGCTGATCAAGCCATTATACTAATGCATTGTCAAAATGGGGATAAAATTGCTCCTTTGTAAGAGTTGTGCAGAATCTTTAGACAGCCAGGCAGTCAGGCCAGGCTGGAAGGCATGACAGGAAAGGACACATTCACCATAGGAGACAGCCTATTTTAGACTAGTTTCCATATCTCTTTAAGTTCTCTATAGACCTGATTAAACTCTGTAGCACTTGCCTATAGTAAAGGCACAGAAAGCTTTTGAATTTATCTCTCTGATTCACCTTTTGCATAAGGAGGATATTCCCGCTCATTAACATACATTCAGCCTTATTCAGGCTGGCTGCCAGCCTGAGGAATGCACTGACTGGTGATCTGCAGCTGTGATGGCCCAAAAAGCACTTCCCAGGGAAAAATGTGTGCTGGAGATTGGGTAGGTAACAGGGACCATTCGTGGGGTATCTGGGCAGAGCAAAGGTGGAGGTGTGGTGCTGGTGTTCTGTGCGTGCCTTGCACAGTCCCATGTCTTACTGAATGCTTTGGACTGTGCAAAAGCACAAAACATTGTGGTCTAACTCCAAATGCATCATTTTTTGTAGTTTACTACTGCAGTGGGGAGGACAAGGGTGTTGCAACCAAAGCCTGTACCCAGGCTGTGGGAGTCTGGAACTATGGGCTTTGAGGGAACCCCTCCCTAGCTCAGACAGAGGTGGGGCAGAAGTGCTTGAACATAATATTTGTGAATTCAGGACACAGTGTTTCTTATTCAGTGGTTGCCTTTTTGGAGGCAAAGGAAATGTCAGCAATAATAAGAATAAATGGGCCTGCTGTTGTTCCCCTCCTGAGGGCTGGAATTACCTTCTGGGTGTATCTTCCCTCTGTCTTAACAACTTATGAGAGACTGAATATTTTCCATTTACCCAAATATTGTATCAGAAAAGAGGATTTTCATACTGAAAAAACTGATTCAGATTGCCTATTGTACATTTTCAAGAGATGCTTAATACTAATAATATGAGTAAAATTAAATTTGCTTATCACAATGAGAGGAAGAAGAATGAAGTTTATTAAATCTCCCCACCAAAAGCACTGACTTACTGAAAATAACAAGTCTTCATTAAGAAGAAGCTGATTTGCTCTAAAGAATTGCTTTGCCTATGTAAACGGGCCAATTGTTCTGGCTGTGGGCAGCACACATAATGTCTCCAACAGAACAGCACAGTTGTGCTTTCTTGAATTTTATCCACATAGGTTCTTCTGGTTCTGCTCTTCCCAGAGTGAAATGAAGGCTTTAAGCCTCTGGAAAAATTGGAGTAAAGACACCAAAACTGAGGGGAGATTTTGCTGCCTTCCCAGGGAAGGTCCAGCCCTGTGGTTGGTCACACTGGGCAGCCCATCCAAAAGCCAGTGAGGGGCTGAATGATTTGATGACTTTCTGTTTGCTCTCTTTCTGCCAAAGAGGACACAACTTTTCCTGGGCAGGTTATTCTCCGCATAGCTATCAAACAGCTGTGGAAAGTCCACATATTCCCAAAGTTGGCCCTGACCTTGCAGCTCTAGATAGGTTTACACTGTGAACCTGTCAAGCAAATATTGTACATCAAAGCAGAAGAAGGGCATGGATCTGCTTTACTTCCGTTTCTTGTTGGTTTTCCCCCTATCTGTGGATTTTCAAAGGAAATTTAGGCAAAGCAAATCTTGTCTTCAGGCTTCGTGGAGCGCCAAAGCACAGTGTAAAGCAGCTTGTGTGTCTCACATGCAGCGCCTTTACAGCCCCTGTATGTGACTGTACTTAAAGCCTTGTTGTTAAAATCAATGATACCCCAAACCATCCACTGCTGCACAAAGAAAAAAGTTAGATATTCCCCCTTTTAACTTTGTAGCTTATTGGCACTCTGCCTGGATGATATTTTTTCACCAGTAGGAAGAACCTGGCTGTTAAATGCAGCCAAATATGATGGGGAGCCTGTGGCACAGAGCAGTGCTGGCAGCTGGCAGATGCAATGATGCGCTCTGACAAAATTTCAGTGACTAGAGGTACAGTTTCACACCCAATTTCTTTTTAAAAATCATCTTCAGTATTCAAGGTGCTGTTTTCCTCTGCTCATAGGAGAACAGCTTTTAGCTATGGTTTAGAATTAAACAAGTGAATATTTGTAAGACATGCTTTCAAAGTTTTCAGCCAGTGCTGTCAAACACGCAATATCAATTGGTAATGTGGATTTATGTTTTAGATATATGTGGCCAGAGCCCAAAAGAGGACTCAGCTGTGCCATGCCATGGCTTGGAAGTAGGATGTCTCCTGCCATGCCATGACTTGGAAATGGGACATCTCCTGCCCAGGCAACCTATGCTTTGTGGTTTTTGGGAAGGCAGTATCAGTGCAACTTTGCAAGCTGAAGACCACCACTGGTGTAACTGTGCAAGGCTTCAGCAAAGCCCCTGCATCTCCTGTGCTTTATAGCAGTCGTGGATCATCCTCAGAGCCTTAAAATTCTCCTCTGAGTGACTTTGAGCACATCCTCTCCTCCAGTGGAGCCAGGCCAGAATAGAAATTGAAAAGCAGAAGGAAAAGGCCAGAGACAGGCACAGATCAGAGCAATCCGGTGCTGTAAAAGTAAATCCCTGTGGAGGCTTCTGGGATTATTTAAAGGAGGTGGCAAATGACTCAGAGTAAAAACATAGCATAGTTCAGAATCACCAGCTGTGTTTTCCTTCCTACGACCTGATAGTGCTTGTATGCTGTATCTGACAATGGAAACAGAGCAAAATTCTGCTGCTGGAGTTCACAGGTTGCCAGATTTCTGGTCAAGGACATGCTCTGGAGAGAGAAGCTATCGCTCAGACAAGGGAGAGACCTCCTACCTGATTCCTCCTCAGCAGCCTGTTTTGGGGTCAGTGAGTCCCAGTCTCATGGATTCACTGACTTTGTAAGGAGATTCACGTAAGTGCTGTTGTTATAAATGCTTAGTAATAGCTGTTCCAGAGGTGACTAATACATGTATCAAATGGTTATGTGCATAATGGGAGCTGACACTGTAAGGCATTCATGAGCAGCCTGTGGCTCTGCTGGTCTCATAATAATCTGTGCAAATTGATTAGCTACTTATCCAAACACCCTTTACCTAACCCTTTAGAAGCTGTTTATAAATACACCTCTAATACAAACCACTCTCCCTCAGCTGCTTTCCTGGCCTTGGGCACAGTGCAAGAGGAATCAAGTGCATTAATTCCTTGGAAGTCCATCTCCTGATAACCACAATTCTGAGTTTGCATGTGGATCCTACATGGTTCAGTAAGGTTTCTGTGGGACCACGGGCTGGCTGTATGTGCGACTGCCCCTGGTCCACACACATCACTGCACACCAGCACAGGGCTGCTCTGGCACAGGAAATAGGGCAGGATGTTCCCAGTAGCACAGGGTTTCTCCCAGTAGCTTCCTGTCACTTGTACTGCACTACAGGGGGATGGCTGTCTGCTGTCACTCTGGACTTGTTTCACACAAGCCACATTTAAAGCACCAGGACAGGAAATCCAGACATCTGAGAAGGAAAAGCCCATATGATGGGAGGCACTGACCCATCTGCCAACACTCTTTGTGCAGAGACAGAGCGCTGTGCTGGTCCTGTCAGCTCATCCTCCCTCTCATCCTCCTGACCCTATTTCTAGGGTGTCCCCAGGTCACCATCAGCCCCTTTGCTCAGCCCCTCGAGCAGCTGCAGCCATACTGGCCTCTGGCACATGGGCTCTCCCTGCCCCAGCGCTGCCCAAACTGCCGGGTCCAAGCCAGCACCACTGAGGGCACAGGCTGGCATCAGCACCGTGGAGCTGCAGTGACCCATCCTCCCTCCTCAGATGGACAGGCTTCACTTCCCAAGGAGTTTCTGCAGAGGTGGTGCATTTGGCAGTTCTCTGTATTTTCCAGCTATCTGTTTTACTACCTGCTTCAGGCTGAGTAGGAATGAGCTTGGAGCACGAGCATTTAGCCCTGAAGGGAGAATATGCAGAGCTGAATCTTCTGCTGCTGGAAATCATTCCAGCCCCACTGCGTCCCAGAGCTACGGGAGCTCCCATCATTCACATCAGCTGAAAATCTGTTCTGGAAACTGCTCTGAAGGCTGTGGAAGGTGTGGTTTCTAGTCACAGTGTGCTGTTCTCTTTGCTGAGCCAGCTAAATGTCCCAGTTTTCCATAGGATGGTGCTCATCGCTATTAGGGGTACAGAGCAGCAGGCTCTGGTGTGTGTAGTTGCAGTGTTTTAGGATTTTCCTTTCTCTCTCATGGAGAATATAGATAAACTGTACTTTCTTAATCTCTGTGTTTTGTGTTAGAGGTGTACGAGCCATAACCAATAGGTCTTTGGGGGTGGATTGTCTTTGGCCAATAGACAATTGTTTATTACTGTGTATAAAAAGAACTTCTTGTAAATAAAACCTTCTTCTTCGCCATCTTGAAGCCTGTCTGCCTGACCTCTCTACCTGCTTCCACAAATCCCACAAACAACAGAAAAGCAAACCATAAGTGTGAGTGTGAAGCTGAATTCCTCTGGCTACCATGAACCATGCAGGTATCAGGACTGGAATTTTCCAAAATGTGCAGCATAAATATGGTGACTGTATTATGAAAAAAGTACAAGGTGGGAGAAAAAGGAAAGGGAAAGTATTTTCATTATGAAGGATGCCATTGAAAAAAAAAAGAAACAAACCCACATTTTAATTAAAAGACTATCCACAAATTTTAGCCATCTCTAGAAAATTGCTCCTTGCAAAACAGCATGAGACCAAGTGGTTTTCCTCAATTCAGAGAAATTTTATCATTTCAAGTTTTTAATAACTCTGCCGATGCAGGTGGCTCATGTAAAAACAGGCCATAACAAAGCTGTTTCAAAACCATTTGAAATAATTTCAAGAGGGATTACTGCAAGAAATCACATCTATTACTCACATAAAATCTTTTTAAATATGTCCATATTTACTGGTGATATGCTTCAAACGTGAACAGAGTGGTCTCCATGATGTCAGCGGTAGGTCTTGCCCATCAAGGATAGTTCTGCCTTATTTCTCTTTTCCTGGGTCTCTCAGCAGGCCCCACACAGATATTGATCCCTGCTTTTTACAGTCAGGACTTAACTAAACAAACCAGGGTTGTCTGGACTCCTTGACATTTGTTTCCCCTCTTGCAAGAATATCTACACCGTGGCAAACCATCTATGATCAGGCAAGATTTATTGTTTCACTGATTCCTGGAACTCAAAATATTAATGATGTAAAATATTGATTTGAAAAAACAAACCTCTGAGCTGCTCAATGAGCCTCTCATCCAGACACAATGCTACGATGTCCATCCATTTTCCATTTTCGTATTTATTGGTAAGTGAAAAATCAGGCATGTCAAGTTGTTCAATTTCTAAAGTGAAGTACTTCTCTCCCTCAGATGCACATGAATAATTCTCATTAACCTTCAAAGGATTAATGCAGTTTCTTGCAAATGGCTGCAATATACAGTATTTAATATTTATGCTTTCCATATGGCTAGTGCTGTCATACATTCTTGTCAAACATGCTGCACATTTAATGATATTTTAGCTAAATGTGGTCCAGAAGACCTGGATGTTTGAGGGATGCTTGTGCCCATCTCCATTTTTATGGATGTTATTTGAGCCTCATAAAAAAATTCCTGAAGAGATTAAATCAGCTGCTCTGCCTAAACATAATGTTCAGCTGCCCTTAAAGCAAAGCTAAATGTGATGTTGTCAGATGACACCCAGAGCCAGTGAGCTCTGTACTCTCCATGCAGTCCCCAGAGTGCCTGAGAGACAGAGAAACTCAGAATCACCTCACAGTGGTTTGGGTTGGAAGGGAACTTAAAACTCATCTCATTCCAACCCCTTGCCAGAGGCAGGGACACCTTCCACTAGATGATGTTTCTCCAAGCCCCATCCAACCTGGCCTTGAACACTTCCATGGCTGGGGGTAGGATGGAAGTTGAGCTGGGAGCAGTTTCCAGGTTGGAAAACAGAACAACAGAGGGTAAAAGTAACCTGGCCAAGGGCCCAGCAAACCAGTGCCAGACTGGGAGAAAACAGTGCTGTGCCCTGTGCTTTGGTTAGACCGTGCTGTCCACAGGATCCCTGCACCCTGTGCTGTGTCAGTCTGACTGGGGACAGTTGTCTGGTTCCATGGGGCCAGGTTCCATCCATGGAATGAGTGCAAAGATTGCTTTGCACTCACACTGATCCCATGGGCTAAGCCTGGATCAGTCTGTATTCCATATGTTCGATCAGACTGATGGATGCCCAATGCACTGTGTACCTATCAGTGATGAAGCAGTTTTAAACATTTTATTAGTGTTTTCCCCCCTAAAATTAAGTTTGGTACCTTTTAAAAAATAAAGATACAGATTTTATCTGAACGAGTTTCCTGGAACTATTCAAAATACAGTAGGAACCTTATTACAATTTTTGCATTTCAATTTTCCTGTAATCTACTGCACGTTCCCTCATTGAGAGGCATCTCAATTTTCCTTCCCTGCTTTGCCACCCCTTACCTCAGAAATGAACACATTCAGAATTTCTGTTCAATGTCAAGATTTTCACTGTTGATTTTGAATAGCCTGGTGCAGCTTTTCAGTGAATAAACCAGACAGTGGGGAAACACCCCGGCTACTTCTCTTATTTACATGTCCACACTTTGCTGCATGAGGAGAGATGGTCACCGACTGCAGGCAGGAAACCTCCTGCTCGTGGGACCTCAAACACTTCTGCCCAATTCCAATGGAACAGTTCTACCCCAGAGCTCAGTCTGGTAAAGCCAGCAGAAGAGAAAGCAAACAGTTTGCTACAGCTTCCTCTTTAATGGACTAAAAGTCCTCTATCAATCAGAACCTGAGTGTTTCTTCCTGAATTAACCCTTACTTTCATGCCAAAGGGAAAGGACCTGTAAAACATTGATGGTGCTTGTGGTTTGGGGAGAAGGGTCATGGGTGTGATGGCAAATGACAGCACAGACAGAGAGGACAACCTGCCAAGAGATAAGTGCCAATTGTCACAACAGGATCATCATTGCAAGTGAGGATGTGTGTCCTGTTCTAGAATATCTAAACCATTTGTCTTCCAAGCCCAAAGCAGAAGGGGTTAAACCAAATAGATTTGAACAGGCAAGAAGGTGAAGCACTGCCTTGAGATCTGTTAAAGAGGCTGGAGAGGCAGTGAGAGGCAGGGCTCTGGACTTGTATTGCCAGCGCTGTTGGATGCTGATAATTTCTGGCCCACTCAAAGCATCTAGAGGGTTTTTTTTTTCTTAGTTATAATTATAGACACACTTACATTTTAGGGTCATCCAGTGCCAAGCAGGGTCATCACAACTCATTAAAGTAAAATTAGCCTCCCCATCTTTGCCCTTCTTGCACCAAACAAAAAAAAGCTGCCTGTAATGGTACAGGATGTGGCCTGTGAGTGTGTCCATAATTAAAAGGTTGAGCTACTCTTGTAAACAAATTACCATGAACAAAGGGGTTTACAAATGCTGGCTAATTAGTTTGGATTCCCTAAAGCTTTTAGCTGTTTTTTAATTCAATAACACAGTGTAAATTCTCTAGCCTGGAAAGTCTAATAGGAATTGGCAGAAAACTAAATAATTGATATTGTCAGCGATTGCAGCCCTCCAATGTTATTGTCTGCCAGTAAGCAGGACTGCCGTTATTTCCTGAGAGGATAAAGAACTGTTTTTAATGAATTAACAACGTAAATGGTAGACAGCTGGCTTTCAGCTCAGGAGGCAATGTTTCAAGTGGAGGCTGTGGGACCAGTGAAAAAACCCCTTCAGAGTGGGACTTGAGAGACATGCTCGTCACTGAGGGCCCAAATCCTTTTTGCTTTATTCCCCACAGACGCCCCAGTGAAGCCTTCAGGCTCATTTCCAAGGCTGGAGGAACAGGAGCCAGCTGAGCCACCTGAGCAGGTAGCGGTGGGGAAGGGGAGGACACCAGGACACCTCAACCCGCACGAGCTGCAGCTGTTGGGAGGGTGGTGCAGGAACAGCTTCGCTGGGAGCAGGGAAGTGCAAACTCGCAGCCCAAAGTGTGGAGCGTGTTCTGGCACTGTGGAGGTCATGTGAGTGCTTTCTGAGGAGCTCTTACCAGTCAGAGTGTCTTGTGCCTGCTGGGCAAGCTGGTTTGAGAAATGATGGCTTCTGGGTTCTGACTGTGGCTCTGCTGAGCCTCTCCTGGGCCAAGGGTTTCTCCTGGGTCTTTTATTTGTTTGTGTTTGTTTATACTTCTGTTAAGGCGCAATGACCAATGTCCCTGAAAGTGGAATTTGGTCACATCATATGCTAATAAGAGAGGTGGGCAAAGTGGATTAAACCAATCTTTGTTGTGTTGGAAACCAGCAGTGTGTAGGGCTCTGTGCAGCCCATCTCCTCCTTTCACAACCTTACCAGCTTTTCTCAGTAGTAAAGTAACAAAATATAATGTTGGGACTATGCTTGTGTCATACATAGATTTTTAAATGGCTTTTTTTTTTTCTTGCAAAAGTGAAGAAATGTTTTCTTGGCTCAGTTCTTGTGGGAACCAGCACATTGCCTGTGTGCCCTCTATGATCAGCCCCCTGATCTCTTCTATCAGCACTTTATTTGCCCCAGTTTGTCACCAAAGCAGGATGCCTGCTTTGAATAGAAGGTGCAAAGACCCATTCTCAACCCCCTCCTCACACTTCTCCAAAGAGGAGTTTGGAGCAGATTGGTTTGGTCTTCACCAAAAGCTGTTGTTTTAAAGCTATCAGTTGGTAACAGCTGGATCTTGACCTTGCTTCTCACTTTGATGTGAAGGAAACAATCGACTTTCAAGGAGGCAAGCTGTTACCAGTTCTTCCAAAAGCGGTCAAAGAGAGGAAGTATCGAGAAAAATCAGAGCAAACAGTGATATGGGCCACAGCTCAGCAGCGTTAATAGCAAGTAAGAATGTGGAGAGAGCTGAAGGGGGCTTGAATACACAGGGCCAAATCCCAAACTGGCATAAACTAGTTCCGCTTTGAAGGCAAGACCTGATCCTGTGTATAGTGCCTGAGGATCCATCCTGGAGCAGCCTTGTCATTGCTAGTCACAATGGCAGAAAGAAAAGAGAAACCTTTTTTTTCTTTTTTTCCCCTCTATTTGTTGAAAAGGCATTGGTTTCCTCTGAAGAAAACTAAAATAACTTCATAGAAGGACTTGGCAGCCTGGAATATGTCTCTCAATAGCCAGTGTGAAGCACAGCAGAGGAGCACCTCATTCTTTACAGAGCATAATGCACAGTAATGCCACTCAGAGAGCACACGAACAAAAGTAATGAGTTTCACAATTTTTTAAGCACACAAACCTTTCTGCTTTTATAACCATTTTCTTTCAGTACTCCCATCTCATACATGGCCTGTGACCAGTTCGTCCCTCCTGCCCTTTCTCGGGTACTCTGGGCAGAGTTCCTTCATCCTTGGGAGAGGACAGTAACTCCTCATCTCTGCTTCTCTCTCCCAAGAATCCTGCTCTCCTGATTTTACCCTAGGCTGCTTTTCTAGTGCAGAGCTGGGATGAGTAGGAAGAGAAGGAACAAATCCATGTAGGGTGCTCAGCTTGCAGGTGATGGTGCGTTTTCTTTACCAGCCTTTTTCCTCCTAACCCCAAAAGAGTGATCAAACTAAATGACTGCATTTTCTAGCAACAGGAGCACCTAAAATGCATTTAGATCCTGCAGAATGCTAGAATCACTGTTTGTTATTGCTTGTTTTTGCCAGTGCTGCTGCTCTGGAGGACGTGTGGTATAGTCCAGGAGCTGTGTGCAGGGAGATGACATCACACTGCCTCCTGCAAGGTGCAATTAGGTCAAAATATGAATCTTCAGGTGAGCTCAGTGACTAAGTTCTCCATCTGAAGCTGGGAATGTTTGTGCTTCAGTGCACAGTACTTGGGAGAAGGAGGAGCTGGGGGTGGGAGAACTGGCATGACTTGGGTGTGTGTGGTTGATCATAGAAGATTTAGAACTACACGTGGGCAGAAAGCTGGGACAAACCTTGGGTAATGTTGAAACCCAACTCTTCTAAGGCCATCCCACTCCCTTCATCACCACAGCCCATGGTTTGATGTAGAGGAGAGACAGTGTGGCACCTAGACTAGATTTATGATGGAAATGGGGTATATTGTCATTCAGAATGAAGGCTCAGGAGCTGAATTCTGAAGGTTCTCTAATTGAGGAAAAAAGCGGCTTCTCAATTAGGAAGCTCAGCTTACAGTCAGATGAGGTTTGCACAGAACACTGAGTTTTTGTTAATTCATACAAAAGTACAGCTTTGGGGCCTGCAGGATACCCTCTTCTCCCATTGCAAGAATTCACCACACTCTGTGGAATTGCAGCCTAGTGGAACAGAGATTAAACTGAACTTTATTAATTCAGAAAACAAATACACCTTTTTTCTTTATCTTGAGAAGCTGTAGATTTATTTCCTTTGTCTAGACTTAGGGGCTTTGGTTCCCCACCAGTGCTCCTGAATCACCCCAGATGCTGAAGAACAAAAATACTTTCTCCACCACAGGATAGAGGATGTTTATTTCAGGCTTTTAGTGAATTGAGCTGTTTGTGCTCCCATCCAAATGTTATCAGCTGGGGAAAATGCAGTTCTGATTCAGAATCTCATCTTGGAGTAACTGGTGTATTCAGTGAAGTTGTATGCGAATTCCTGCACTGAGAGTCTGCCTGGGCCCTGTGGCCTTCCGAGCTCCTCTTGAGGGGTCCTTGTGCCCCATCTGTCTAGCCCAAAATGGGCATTACAAGTTCCAAATGCCACTGGATGCAATTCACTGCTTCTCACAGAAGTAAAATTCTCTGAGTACAGCAGCATGGAAACGTATGGCGTAAGCAGGAATGTTATTGAACACTTGTTGTTTAACAGTCTTGTGGAATGCAATCTTGCCTGATGGAGCCTGGCACTTCTGCTTTGGACAAATGCTTTCATTTTTCTCCTCCCTTACCCTGCAGTAGAGTTCTGAGCTTTCCCAGTTTCTGGGGTTTGTGCACGTAACTGCTCTAAAGGAGACTGAAATGATTGGCCAAAGTCAAAGGACTCAGCCTCAGGGGCTGTGGTGCCTTCCCTTCCCCATGACAAGCTTTTCTCATGTTCTGCTGGCCAGCACGGGTGGAACAGCAGATCCTGCAGGCCAGAGCTCCACGTGGCAGGCATGCTCCCCAAAGACCTGGTGACATTGCCAGGGAAGCAGAGCTGATTGTGGTGTTCTTGCAATAGTTCTGCATGGGAGAGGAAGCTCAGGAGGTGTAGACAGTACAGGAAACAGCAGCACTGGGCTATCAGCCTGTCCCCATGGGTTTAGATTGCTGGGCTGACTTAATGGGTTTTCTTGGATGTATTAGCAAGGCAGGATAGTCTCTCTGCTTGCTCTTATGTAGACAGAAGTTGTGAGTCTACAGGCAAGTATACAAAAGGTTTAGGCTAAACAGTGGCTGGATTTTAATATCCATCTGATGCTTCCAAAGAATTATGTTCAGTTGTATGTCAGTGACATTTAGAGGGTCCCCAGTCGGTGTATGCTCATCTGTCCAGTGTCTGGGTCATGAGGTGACAGTCTGAACAGAAAAAGCAGTGTGCTCCGCATTTTGCAGAATGTGAACTGGAGTTCACTGATATCTAATCTCCTACCCAAGGTTATGCAGAGAGATTGTCTCAGGACCAGAACTGAATGCAGGCCTCACATTCCCAAAGTTGTGCTTTAAACAGAGTGGACATATGGTTCAGATGGTGGATCTAATGCCATGGCAGGACACAGCCTCCCGGGGCTCAGGCAGCCCTGATCAGAATCAGAGAAGTGCTTGTGAGAGTGGAGGGGACCCAGAAGACCCCTGGAGAGAGCCAGGCTGAGCCCAGCATCTGTATCAGTGGTTCTTGCTCAGTTGTCCTGGAGACTTTTCCTGAGAAAAGAGTGCAGGAACCAGCCTGGCTCAAACCAATCCTTCTAGCAGCATTCCCTCTGCTCCTGAGATTATATTGTTTTTTGGGTGCATTGGTGTGCTTTCAGCTAAGAAACACCACAACTCACAACTAGAATGTCTCTTCTGACACACGATTGGCATGTCTGTGTGTTGAGTTGCGGGTAAAATACTCTGCTACTGAGAGTCTGTGACTGAAACCAGCCCACCCAGGCATGGGAAAGGGGTTGGACAAGGGCTGGCATTCTGGGGAGAATCCACCTCATGGCAGCCCTCAAAACAGCAGCACTCTGCACTGTCTGGAGGCAGCAAGAGCAGGCATCTGCCCCGGCTGGGGTCTCCTCCTGCCCCACCAACCACCCCAGCCCAGCCTGTCAGTGCTGGGTGGCAGGGGTGGCAGCAGGTGCTCAGGTTACAGTGACACGTCACAGAATCCCAGACTGCTGTGGTGGGAAGGGACATTGCAGCTCTTCTGGCTCCATGCCACCTCCCACTGGACCAGCTCCATGCATTCTAGCCCAGGACACTTCCAGGGAGTTTCTGAAGCGTGTTCTCAGTTCTGCTGTGCTCTGCTTGGGGAGGAAATCTCCCTGCTGGAAAGGAAATTCTGGGATTAGATCCTGTCCCTCCAGCCTCTTTCATGACCTGCAGACTCCTCGCATTTGGAGCAGGGGGGGAGCATAGTGGAAATGTGGGCAGTACAGGTGTGGAGGCGGCAGAGTAAGGGCTAGGGAGGGACATGGAGTACAGGTGAATATATTGTATAGGAATATAGTGAATATATTGTATATTATATTGTATAGTGAATATATTGTATAGCATACAGGTATAGAGGGTGCAAGGAAGCCTGCAAGGGTCTGGGCTGCTCCACAGGCCAAAGCTGCTGCCACTGTCATGCCAAACTGCCCCAGGGACCAAATCTGGCCAGTGCCCATCATGGGGAATCACATCTTATTCCAAAAAACATTTCAGGCCACTTCCTCTTGACATTTATTTCATTCAAGTGAAATGGGCAGGGAGGAGCCAAAGTCCTTTGTTATAATTCACACTACTCTCTTGAGTCTTGCTCATGGCAGACATATGAATTTACAAGTTATTTGATAAATTGAGTAATCTTTTCCTTCAGGAAGCAGTTTCTGACAGATTTTGATGTGTGATATCATCTGGAGACTTGTTAAGATTTTATTGTTCTCAAGGAAATAGAGATTTTGGTTGTTCTCTCTTTTTGAAATTTGGGCTTGCTGCTTTGCCCAAGAACTTGGACTCCAAATTAAAATTAATTTTCAGTAATAGTTCCATGTGAAAAAAAGGAAGTTTTACCTATCAATAGATTCAAACTGAGGTCTGAATTTGGTAGGTCAATTTGCATGCTGAAGGGAAACTAATTAATAGAAGTGAAACATCAGATTTTCCTATCAATAATTTTTTGAGTTCTTGTGCTATTTTTTTAAGGCATTAAAGAACTATAGTATTCCTCCTAATAAACACTTCGTTTTACTAAAAATACAATTTTCTGGTCTTTTTCCCACCAGAAGACCAAAAAGAAACATATGGGGTTATTATCTTGCTTAATTTTTTTTTTTTTATTTTGGAGAGTCAAACTGAAAACTCCCTCTCTAGCATGAAAAGGTGCCCTCTTGGCTTTGAAAGTGCTTGTTGTGGTGCCTCAGCAGGCAGAGGTGGGAGCCCTTGCTATCACAAGGTGTGGTGGTTCAGTGTTTTAGCTCCAAAGGTGACTGATGTGTCAGCAGGGATGATGGCTGTCATGAATATGCATTGCAAGAGATGCAGTCACTCCAAGCAGCTCAAAGTCAAAATGTCAGCCAGCCTTAAAAAAAGGTAAAACAACCCCCCACCCCCCCAAAAACAAAATGAAAACAACAAACAAAAACCAAACAAAAAAGAAAAGAAAACCAAACCAACAACCTCGTTCCCTGCTTTCTCTCCTGTTCTTGGGAAGGGGGGCACAGAGGTGGTGGACCTTGCATCCATCAGAGGTCAATGCCTCCAGGTGAGGTGGCAGCTCCCTGTGTGTGAATGCCTCCACCTCTATCCTGCCAATGCCACTGCAAGGGGATTGCCTCTCTTTGGGTTCATTTGGATTGGATGTACAGCTTCAGTCCTGGGATTGCTTTGCTGCTTTATCCACAGGATGTTCCATGGCTGTGGTACCTCCACAAGTGGGAGATGCTTCGCTGCACACAAGCAGCGGCTGTGCTCTGCAGGAAGGGGTTTCCTGAGGAGCTCTGCAGTGTGGGATCCTGTCTGGCACTGTCCTGGGAGGGAAGCACTGATGTTTGCATCTGGCAACCCACTGGGAATGCTGGTATCAGCTTCATGTTCAGGGGACAATGTGAAGAGCCTCTGGGATGTGGGCTGGCAACCATGGAGGAGACAGCTCCATTCTCTGCCATGAAAAACCCATTTTCAGTCCAATTACCCAGAAAATGTGGGTTTAAAAGGCAGTTTCTCTGTGGGGAAAAAGCTAAGAAATTGAGTGAGTGGAAAATTCCTCTGGAAATCTAATGTGAGACAAATTCCCATAGTGATATGAAGTTATTTTTGTAAAGAAATGGGTTGATTGTTTTCTCCTGCTGATTTTTCCAAGGGACTATGCCTGTGTTCTGGAGAACTATTGTATCTCCCAGTGAGCTTTATCAGAAAGGACATGAGAGGCAGTCATAATGAGAATTAATATGTTTCTGCTGATTAGTAAGGAATGCTCTGGACTTGTCAAACATGGTGGAATAAGTAACAAATTAATCCATCAAATTTGACACCAGCACCAGTAACGGACTCGTCCAGCTGGGAACACATAAAGATGAAGAGTAATTTGCTGAAGGCCACTAAAAAGACAAAAGCAGGGCTGGGATTCCCCTGTATGAGTCAGAGGACCTTCAGAAAACTTCCACTTGCTGTAAAACAGGAATAATCCCTTGGATCTCTTCTGAACGTATGCCATGGAGAAAGAAAGGCTCCAAACCATATCCCCCAGCCTTGGTGCTCTGAGTGCTTGAGATGCAGCTTTTCTTCCCCCTGCATGCAGGAGATGTAACCAGAGAGCCAGCAGGACATCCTTGCCTGCAGTGACTGGATCCCTGGAAGGGCAAGCTGTGCCTGGGGATGCCACAGCAGCCGAGACCAGCTCCTGGGAACTGCTCTCTGCTGGGCAGACACAGCTCCCAGGGCATTTATCCAGCACATCTCATGGCTCTGGAGGAGGTGTCAGGGTGCAGCCTGTAGCACTGGCAAGTTGGGTGAGCCCCTAGGGCATGTGTGTTTCTCCCAGAGCAAAACCAGACACATATTTCAGAGCTCCACTACAGCTGATTTCCTAGGGCATTAGAAGCTCAAGTGCCTTCTGAGAATAGGAGACAATGCCTCTCTTTCCTCGTATGTGAAATGGAAGTAAGAGCACTTCATCACACTCCTGTATACAGACTGCATTAAAGACATCAAACGCTACAGGAATAAAGGACAGTAAATAACAACTTTGCCTTTTTGTTGCAGCCACCAGCAGGGACCAGCAGCAGCAACTTGCTTTGCATTCCAGCCATCCCCTGAGGTCAGGGTTCTGGCTTACTTCCGTTTTTAGCAGTAATTGTTTGGTCAGTTTTACCTGTTTGGCCTTTTGTGGGTGTTTGATGGGAAACACACAGGGCTCTTACTCCCCTTTTGATGCGAGCTTATGGGTAAGCCATGCTTGATCAGTGCAGATTCCCTGTGCACACACTCCTGCCCTTTAACCAAACACAAAACCTCTTGTCACTCCACACTGCTGCTGTGGTCACATGCTGTCTAAGCAAGGAAAAGCAGCAAAACTTTTCAGTTCTTGTGTTTGCTGCTCTAGTCTTTGTGAAGAACAAGTATCCTTTGGCTGTGCTGGATTAGAGGCAGCTTTGGACTGGACACACAGCCAGGAGTTAGAGAAGTGCATGCAAAACTATTATAATATAATGACATAATCACACAAGAGGACAGCAAGTTGGAGAGAACGATGGCAAGTGCAGGTGCAGTCAGAGCAGTGTCTGTGGATGGAGGGCTTTGGTTTCCTTGCAGAGGATACACAGATGTTCCAGCTCCTCGTACAGTAATAACGTGAGCAATTGCCCATTGAGGTAGGACTGTGAAGAGAGGTTTGGGGAGATTCCTGCCTGTCACCACAGCAAGAACTCCACTCTCTCAGCTGGTGGAGAAAACCCCGGCCCAGGGCTGCAGCTACACAGAGGCAGGGAGCTCTGTGCTTCTGACTGAAGGTGTAGCACTGGCACTGCCTGACGTGCCAGGACGGCAGCAATTAAGCACGGAAGAGCACCCAATAAGAGAGGCACAAAACCCTCTTTGTCCCCTGGCAACTCTGCTCTAGGCACCTGCTTGATATCAAAGAAAGCTTCCAAAAAAGGAAGCTAGAAAAAGAGGTAGAAAGCAGGAAGAAAAGAAGCATTATTGTTAAAACTGACATTAATTTGCATTCTTAATTTAGTCTCACAAATGGCTCTTGGGGGTAATGCGTTACCTGAATCAAGCCCTATTGAGGATAGAAATTGTTTTTAATTATAATGCAGAATAGCCTGAATGGCTTTGAGAAGGTGCCCTTTTACTTTGTGTCTGCTGGAAGCAAAGCAGAATTCCTGGTGGCATCTTTCTAAATAATGTGATTTGCAGTAATGATGTGAGGCTGTAGGGAGGTTCCTTTCATTTAGGAGCAGAGACCATCAGTCTTAATTTGATAATGCCTCACCTCCACCCCTCTTCTCCCCCTCCCTGCTTTTCTATGGAGGAGATTCTTCATGACACTCAAAACAGCTAATGATGTTTAACACCTATGCAAAGGAGATGTAAGGAGAGAGCCAGCGAATGAGCCAGGTTTAGCACCGGTGGCAAAGATTGTGACCCATTGAAGATGTTCATAATTTGGACACATAATTGGCCTTTTGTCAGAGAAGGAGCCAGCTGTGCCCCCTCAGAGGGTGGATGGAACTTCTCTGCTCCCCTGGGAAAGAGACATGAAAATTCAAAGAAATTGATGTTTCACCACCAGGTAAGCAATGACATTCAAATCCTTACTGGATACATTTGAGTTTTCTGGAGAAAATGTAGTCCTTAAGGATTAAGGGGTCCCTTGTGGCCCTGGGAGTGCAGACACATATGCTGAGGGTCACAGGGACCATGTGCCCCCAACACCCAACTGAACTAACTCAGCACAGCCACACATTCCTGTGCAGAAAGATTTTAAGAACAGAATTGACTCAGAGAAAGGGAAACTACCAAGGACAACTTCCTAATTAAACCATGGCAGTTAATCCATTTCTACTGTCTTTTCTTCCCAAAATCTGGCAGAGGTACAGAGAGACTTCCATACTCAAGGGCGCTCCCTCTTGCAGGGGGACTGAACACTTGGGAATATTTCTGTTCCTGAAGATGTGTGGCTGGTGCCATTTGAGATGTGCTGGCAGGTCCTGCCCAGCTCCCAGCTGGTGTTTCAGAGGGTTCAGGTCTCTGTGGGGTCAGTGTCATGTCTGTCAAACCTGACAGTAGAGTTGTACATTCAGGACCTCAAATCTCCCCCTTTGTGTGGTTAATGATGTCCCCTCACTCTGACCCCACTGTACTTTGGCAGTGTTCCCAAAACCATTCCTGACCAAGTGCTAATGAGATAAGTTTCCAGTCTGAGCAGTTGCACTGGTGTTTGAGAGAGTCACGTTTTCCCTGTCCCCAAAGAGGAACCTGGGCAAAGGACTGGGGTTCCTAGCACAGAGAAATGGGAGCTGTGGTCCTGGGATAATGGTGGGGAGGAGTTCCCTGCGTGCACAGTATCAGAGCATTTTGTGCTCTTTCATAACCTCATGCAGCAAGCGAAAAATTTCGTTGAGTTATTTTAATCCATTAGCAGTGGATTTCAGGAAAACACCAGTAATGTATGTAACGTGCACCCAAGAGAAACAACAAATGGTTAGTTAGAGAATTTAGATTTTAATTAAGTAGATAACGTATGCTTGCATTTAGTCTTACAAATGAAAATGTATTCACTGTAGAGTAGCTGGGTTCTATTAGATTTCCCTGAACATAAAGAGAAGGGTTGATTATTACTGATTACTGAACTATTAAAGGTTTGTACCTTGAGCTGCTTGATTGTAGCTCTGTTTGCTTCTGTTGCTAAAAGGGCTCTTGTCTGCTACCCAGATATGTGTGAAATAGGCTGCATTTGGACTCGATGCGAAAATTAATTCTAGGTTACAAACCTCAGCAAATGATCCAAATAATAGTGCTGGTTGCTTCTCTCTGGTCATAACAGCAGGTTTCCATGGCTCATGGAAGCTGGCAGTAGGGAAGCTGCGCATCACTCCTACTCACAAGAGGTCAAGGTGAATGTGCTGCTAAAAGAAGGGGTCACTGAGAAAAGAGCTCTTGGGAGTGAAGAGCAGATCAGAGCTTGACCAGGGTATTCCCATGCTCTGTGATGTCTCTTTTGCATGAGAACATCAAGAGAATACAGGACATACAATGCACTTTTAAAAGTATTTTATCTCTGGAGCTGTTATGAATGTTAATTAGATAAGCCTAGAGATGACTTAGGAGGTAACCAAACATGAACAGGGATTCAGCAGGAGGGAGACTGAGGCGCAGGGTTGTTAAGAGATTTACCTTTGAGGAAAGCTATGGGAGGTCCCATCTTGGGATGAAAATCTGCCACCTCCAGCCACTACCTCTGCCTCTTTGGTGCTCTATTTTCCATGCTCTTGTATTTGCAGCATGCCGTGGAATGCTGCTGTTCTTCTGATTTCTAAAGACAGTGATGACACACATATAATGCAAGATTTCAAGGGCTTCTGTAATAGAGAGGACTCGGGTTTCAGAGCTGTTCCAGCCACTTTCTCACTGCAGGGCAGTCACAAAGCCAGAGGCTCTGCTTCACACCTGAAGTGATCTTTTTTGATGGGTAATTGCCTGGGGAAAGGGTTTGCCCAGAAGGGAGCACAGCCAGATGATACCCAGCTTTCCAGCTGGCACTCTGGTCTCTATCAGATGGAAATATGCCGGGATAGCTTCAAATTGTCCTGATTTGCTGAAGACCAGGCAGTGGCTGCTGGCCTCAGGGGGAATGGAAGGAAAATATATCTGAAACCTCACTTTCTTGTCTTTGGTTTAGTCTGGCATTGCTCGGCCAGACCACAGCCTCTAGACCAATATTCTTTGTTTACACACACTTTACTGGCTTTTCTTGAGCTTTTGTCATTTATCTCCATAATCTTGAAATGCCTCCCAGCGTTCAGAGTCCTGTCTTGGGCTGTGCTTCCCCAAGCTCCCAAGGAGGACATCAGTTCCAGCCATCACCCTGAAGGATGTAGTTACCCCATAAAATGCTTCTCCCAGACTGTTACCTCCAGCACAGATTAGAGATTTGCCCTGCAAGGAAAACTTATTCAGGTTGGTTTGATGGTAAAACCTGAAGGAACTGACCATGGAAAAGTGGAAATAGTCCAAGACTTCTTGCATTCATGGTACCAGCAATATGTCTGAATATCTGGAAGAAGGACGTTTTAACGACTTCCATTAATGGAAGACAAGATTCCTAAACTGCCTTTGTTTCTGGTGGAACTCTGCTTAATTAAGCTTCTTTGGAATTACCTTTGGAGAGCAGTGATCTGTTTGGGGCTATGGGTGTTGATAGGGATTGCAGCTGGGGCTGCTCTCTTGCTCTGTTTCAGTGTGTGTCTCTGAAATGCTTGTACCCCACCTCTTGGGAGCGATCAAGGCTGCAATTCACAGAGCTGCATTTTATTAATTTTTTGGCACCTATAAAGCTGGAGATAGACACCTCCACATACCCAGCAGTAAAGGAGCAGGTCTAATCTGATAGGCATTTTTTAAACACAGGCATCCTAAGATAAAGACTTCTACAGAAAATGAAATACCTACAAGATGCATTGGAAAAGATTTTGCTTTCTGTCATCTCCTCTTGCTTAGTGCATAGGTGAAAGAAAAGCTGACCCTTCCTGGGGCTCCTAATTCAGTAAATGTCATCTTCTCTTGCATTTGTGCCTCATGGCAGCAGGAATTGGGGGAATTTTTTTTTCCTTGTGAATTTAGGACAGTGGAGAGTAAATGGAATTGTTAAAAGGCTGATAGTCCTGGGAGGGGGTACCTTTCATAAGGAGAAGGAACACAGGTGCAGGACAAAGGCAGAGCCCAAGGCCCTGGCTGAGCAGAGAACAAAGCCTCTGCCTCTGAGACTTGTGGCTGCACCAGGCACCGTCCCTTCATTAAGCGATGCCTCAAATGGACAAACCCATGGTGGGGTCCCACCAGTTCCTTCTGCAGGCAGCGTCGCTGGGGCGTGTGGAGCAGGGTTCCGGGGCTGCCAGGCCCTTTGCGAGGGGAAGCTGCTGTAATAATCCATGGGCAAGTTTGCAGCCACTCAACCTAATGGTAATGGGTGCATTATTTGGGATTTTAGCTTCTCGTAACAATGAGACCTTCCTCCTACCCTTCTCATTCCTTTAATGCTGGCCCATGTGTCCAATCCAGTTAAATAAACCAGGAAAGTAACCATTAATGTCAAAGTTCCATAATTAAATGCTGACTGAATCACCGCTCAGGCTTGCAACACTGTACTGTAATTTTTAAAGAATATCCAAGTTGACATTAGACTTTTTAAACAGATTAATTAGTCACATTTCATTTTAAGTGGCACTGACTTAATAGGTGCTGCAAATGTACAGTATGTATTTACTTAAAGCCATTATAACATAATATTTACAGGATATTAACATATATTAATTACTGTATAATGAACCTCGTGACTACAATATTGCTATTCTTGCATGGCTGTAAAAGTTTTATTATCTTGTGAGGGGGGAGGGAAATTAAAATAAATTGCATGCCCATTGAATGCTTATTTTTCAGAGGAAATGTGCAAGTTATAAGAAAATGTAAAACAGGGGACCCAGTAAATCACAAACAGCTAACAAATGCTCCAAGACATACTATAATGTTTTTATGAGCATGTTTTACAACCCATTCATTACGCTGTCTGTCCTTCTGAAAGCTGGTTATTAGACTGACTGTGCAAAGTAACACATGAATATCTGTGCAACTAGCCATGAAATCACAACTAAGCTGATCACTTTTATTTTGCCCAGTTTGTCCTGGAAGATATCCTAAAGCATTTACCCCTCACTCTAATTCCAGAGCATATGGCTGTGGCCGGTCTCGTGGGCTGGACCAGCTGACCACCAGGGCTGATCGGCAGCTCGTCAGCGGTGTCTCCTAGTGTCCCTGAGTGCCAGGTTCAGTGCAGTCGGGGACGCTCTCCCCCAGCCGCGAGCTGCGATTCCCTAGGACGGCAGCCACGCTGTCCCCAAAGGCCGGAGTGCTGCAAAGAGAGTGTTGCCTCACCCGGACCCCAATCAGACACGCGGTCACACGGTGGTCAGGTGCTTGGGGTCAAGGGCGAGAGACCCCGGACTCAGCCCGGCACCAGACTTTTATTCTGAGGGTCACAACCAATCTTGGAACTGCACGGGGGAAGAACCAGGGAGGGACAAAGGGACAGGGAGCAATCGGGAAGGAGGAAGGGAGGAGAGAGGGAGATACGAAAATACCATTATGAACTGAGGGACAGGGGGAGCTCGACCCCTCTCTGGGGCAAGCTACCCTCGACTCTACCCAGGGGGGTTTTATTCTCTAGGTCTCCACAAATTCCTCAGGGGGGAAGAAACTCTCTGGGCTTGAACAACCGCTACATATGGCAACAAGAGAGGTCCTGCTGAGGAGCAGCATGGGCCTGGTGCAGAGGTGTGCTCCTGGGAACAGTGTACGGCCAGCTCAGCCTCCTCTCCCCGGGGACAGATCCTTTTGGAGTTGGGGATGAGCCACGGCTCTGTGTTGCTCTGGTCTCTTGGGCCCCGTACCCACGTTTTGGAGATGTCCAGCTGCGGCTCGATGCCATCGGCTGGAGCAAGGAAGGGTTTCTGTGGGTCACTCCTGCAGAGAGGCTGGGAGTCTGCAGGGTTGCAGGCTGCCAGGTGGCTCCGTGCTGCCTCCCCTTCCGTGGGGGATTTGGCTGCTGGAAACAAGGAGGATAATAATGCTTGAGGCAAGGGGTCACCAAAGTTTGTCAGCTGACAGAGGGAGAATATTTGCTGCGTGCTGCGTGTCAGCTGTCTGGGGTAGGCTGCAGGTTGGGCTGTCTGTCAGGGGGTTAAAGGTGTACTTAAACTCAGATGCTGGAGGAAGTAAATGCTCAAGGACCTCTCTGCCTGCTCCTTTTTCATTATGTGTCTGATGTGCAAAATAATGGAAGCAGATAACCCCGGAGACCCTGCTGCCGACCCTGCAGGCTCCTGTGAAGTGAGCACCCCACGTGCCGTAATAGGCACAAAGGGAGCTGCACGGGCGAGTGACAGCCAGGCAGCGCTGGCATTCTGTAATTTCCCTTCCACTGCTGCATTACAAACGGCTTCATATTCAAATGGCTGCCTGTCTATGATTGTCCAATTATTCACTGCGTTCTTTCTTTGATGGCACAGATGTTCTCAATTTCTTGGAGTAGAGGGTTTTTTTCATCTAAAAAGTCGTTCCGCCTCAGAAATGCAAAATTCTCCACAGTTCACCAGGTTCTCTGATGGGTTTGCATAATTGGTCTTCAATTTGCCTATTGTTTTGTAATAGAAAGCCTATGTTTAATTTCATTTTTGTAGACCTGTAGAAAGAGCAGAACATTCTGCCATTTATGTCATTCTCCTCATTAGGAGCCAAGCGGATTGTGAGCATTTAGACTTGATTATAAGGCACAGATTGTGCTGAAAGGAACACATGCTTTCCTCTTCCATTGTTTTAAACACATTAGGAGGCTGATCCAGAAAGATGTTAAACATGTTCAATTCTCTTTGTACCTTTGTGAGAGGTGTCTTTCTCCTGGCAAGACCAGGCTGATTTCTTTGGGTGTGCTGGCATGCCAGGTAGGGCAGCCCTGATCTATTGCAAATGGGAATTGTTCAAATTGTGGACATGGGCGACTGCATAATTTCCTGGGAAAGGACATTTTAATGTCCATTCTGAGTGATGGCTGCAAGTTGCCCTTGCAACAAGGGGGTACCACACTTTCCTAGGGCCTGTTCCTTCTTGTGTAATGGATGTAACTGTGAACATACCTGTGTGGTTAAACTGGTAAACAGCATTCATGAAATAACTTGGTCTTCTCATTTATATATCATTCTTTGAAGCTCATTTATATCTCATTCTTGCATGGCAAGGCAAGGTAGAGGTACCTGTGTGGTACAAATATTAAAAAAGCTACACAAGAGAGAAGGGCATTACTAAAACTTCATATTAACAACAAGAAAATTCTAGCAAAACCTTACAGCAGCTAATGGCAGCTCTGGGGGTGAGGGGGAACTTGGTAGATTGGATTGTGGAAAATAAAAAAAGAAATTGTAAAAGATTAGAGGCTTGCTAGGATAATTCGAAAGAGATAAAGGGATGACCCAGGGAATTATAACCTCACACCAATCCTACATAAAAGGATTACGTTAGAGCCCCAGCAACAAAGAAGGGGCAAGCACGGAAGGTGTGCTGGCTAACCCAGGACCTGGCCAGGTATGTTGGTACCCTTCCCTGTGCTAGAGAAATGCCTGAAAAACAAATCCCCTTTGTTTTCCCTGAGGCATTCAGTACAGTGTCTTTAAAAGTTACTGGAAAACTGACTGGCGTCTCTCTGGCACATACAGAAATGCAGGGACACTGTGCAAAGGACCTTCCAGCTCCCACTGACAGTGGTACAGCCTTGCTGCAGTGTCATGTGCTGCTCACCACGGTGCCTTAATGCTCCTAAGAGGCTCATGGCAGTGTCCCAGCACAGCTTTAGAGAGGCTCAGCTTCCTGAGGTTACAGAAGAACAGTCAAGTGTGCTCTTTCCTCACACAGCAAAGGGGGAGCCTGGCAGAGGCTGAGAAAAACCTATTGCAGGTGAATGCTGGGAGAAAAATAACCAGACTCATCTGTACTGGCTAGATTGGAGTGTGCTGGGGTACTGGCAATGGGAATGAGCCAATCCCACTGTGGGCATGGATCAACCTGTACTCATAGGCAGTGTGGGGGTCCTGGGGGGACCTTTCCTGCTGCTGCCAGTCCAGATTCCTGATCCAGGAGAGACTGTCTCCTCAACCCCTTCACATGCTAGGTAAAAATGAGTTTGCATGAGGGGAACCTGCTTTCTGTCACAGTGTGCCTGGAAGGAACCAGAGGGGACCTCAAACTGACAGGTAATGCCACCACTTCGGAGGTCTCTACATTTGTCTCCAGCCTTGCTCTCTGTGTCAGATGAGCTGATGCCTCAGAAACAACCCCTGTACTATCTGTCTTGGAAGGCAGTCAGGAAATAGATTTACCAAGCTACATGCATGTTCTCTCAGCAGATAACAAATACCTCTACTTAACAATACATCAAATGAGTGTGTTATGAGATGGAGAGCCACAGATGCTACCAAAATCTCTCATCAAAACCCAAGAGATTCCCCTCTCAGCACTGGGATTTCCAGTCAAAGTCACAATGGACTGACAATTACTTTGGGTTAGATCTTGGGGACATTGCCCAGAGACAGAGCTGAAAGGCAGAAGAACTGTCTCATGGGTCAGAAGGATGAGCCCACTGACAGCACATGCTTCTTTCAGGTTATTATCAGTATCAAAGCTCCATATGTCTTTTGTACTGGTTTTAGAAGGAAGGCAGATGCTGCTGCTTCATTTCACTTCCTTCCAGTCATTCCTTCCAGACCCATCTACTGTTTGGAGAAGAAATTTGATATTTCCCAACCTCTGTCTCAATGGATAGTTCTGTTGGTCAGCTCACCAAAATTCCAGGGTTGTCTTTGTAAAACACTGGGTTGGGATCCCTTTTTCCCCTCTTTCAAGCTTGCAGGGAGCTGGACAGAGCAGAGAAGGAGAGGGCTGGAATCAGTCTTTACTTCAGACACTGAAATCTGCAGTTTGGGCCTGTTTTCACATGTCACTGTCTTGTTCTGCCTCTTCCTGCACAGCTACCTTTGCTCTCCACACAGCAGCTTGTGAGCACTGGGGATGGGAATTGCCATCACACCCTGGCCTGAAGGAGCTGCTTCCAGCTCTGTCTCTGAAGCAGAGAGGGCTGCAGTTTCCGTAGCAGAACTTCAGTTGCTGTTGTTGGTTGCCAAAAAACGCAGGGTTTGATTTTCTCTGAGGCCTGTGTTAGGTGGGAGGTTTGCTGTAAGCAGTAGGAATTGCTTGCTCAGGGTTCTGGTAGGGCCAACTCTGAATATCTGGATTGAGGAGATATCCTCAGAAGGCAAAAGTGGGCCACAGGCCTGTCAATCCATGGAGAAATCAGTGTTTGCCCTGGAAGGCAGGTGCCCAGAAACCACCATCCCTAGAAAGCAGATCTGATGCTTTAAATGTTACAGCTGCTTCTCGCTCCTCACTAAAACCTTGTTGTCCAGTATTGGAAATGCAGAGAGTGAACTTCATGTCTCTGCAGGGAGGGGAAGCCCTGCTCGTGCCCTGCTGAGGCTTTGCCAGGGCAGGAGTGGCAGGGCTGGGCTGCTGCCCTGCCATGTCCCTTCCCTTCCTGGGGCACAGCTCCACGTCCCCTCTCCTGGGGCAGGACCCTGCCCTTCTCCGTGCAGCACATCCAGCCCCTGGAGGCATCACAAGTCTCTGCAGAGGTTCCTGCTGCCAGGGCTGTGGTGAGGGAGTGGAGGAGCAGGACTGGAGAGAGCCTCATCCTCTGCATGCTCAGGCTCCCTCTCTCTGCTCACAGCTGAAGATTTTAGCATCCTCTGCCACGTTCTGCAGAGAAGTTTTGCTCAATGGACCAGAGTTTGTCATCTAATTATGACAGCTTTAGTTTTCCTTCCCAACTGCAAGGCCAGTAACAAAGCAGGTTGGAGCCTGGTTTACACTTAGAGTAACTTCCACTAAGTTCGTGTCCCCAAGGGTAGAGAGATGACAACAATTTTACATCTGATGACAATACTCAACCCCAGTCTCAAAAATGTCAACTGTAATTAAAATTTGTTTATATTTTTGAGGGTAATATTGCTTATTCCCTTGCTGACAATTGTGACTTCAAGCTTCTAAGCTTAACTGAATAGGAACAGTTTATCTTTAAATAGCAAGTTTCCGCTTTCCCTAATCACTGATTTGTGGCTACATTTAGGAATGGCATAGTTTTAATTGCATGCTCCTCATTTTTTCCCCCAGTGTTTTTCTAGGCCCCTTTAATAACCTGCATTTACTAAAAATTCTGAGAGCTCAGGGAAAAAAAAAATCTATTCACTCTATTATTCTTGTAGCAGACACGGCCCAAAAGCCCTTTTCTGTGACAGTGTCAATAATTGTTTAATCCATGTAAAACAAGCTGGTTTCCACACTCACTCCATTGAGAAAACAGCAGGCTTTGTTCTCTGGCCACCAAAGACAACACAAACCTGCCGGGTGCCTGGTCACAGCTCAGCGAGTGTTCGGTGACACCGTGCGAGGGGCACACGGCCCTGCTGGGTGCCAGCAGCTCCTGCTGTCAGGGGCTGACACAGCCACTGAGGCTTGATCTGAGCCAGAAATCCATCAGGAAAAAACCGAGATGAACATGCTGGATTGAATATTCTGGGGTGTTTGTTTTGGTGGCTGGGGAGACCTGACTGCTGAGGTACAGTGGGGGTATTTGCAGCACACTGGCAGATCCCACGGCTCCCTTTGAGGTGAGGGTTTGTAAGTGGTGTGGGGCTTGTGCCATCACCTGTCTGGCTTTGCACGAGGCATCGTGCCTGCAGAGTGCTGGAGATAGTCCGGCACTGAGCCATGGAAGAGAATTCTCCTCCTGAGGTGGGTAACTTAGCCTGGACACAGCGAGCTGAGTGGAAGGTAAAAGGGTTCTAGGGGCATCCTGGGCAAAAGGTACCTCTTATGGCACAGCTGTTCAGGAATACACACTATAAATACATATGTCTTGACTGCCACTTCTACAGTTTGTGCAGAGTGGTACCTGACCACTTGTTGAGCATGTGAGGGTCACCACAGGGAAGCTGGGGCTTTGCTGAGCTTCTATTCTCCCTTCCAGAGCTATTTGGATTTTAGTAGATTTTCTTACAGAACTGTTTCTTTATAAAAGCATTGAAGTCTTCCGTAATAATTGTTATTTATGTGATTTAGTAAATAATCTTATTAAATGAGCCAATAGATAAAACTCTGATCTTGGCTGAGCTTTGGCACTGCTCAGTGTGTGTGCTCTGCTCGTGCTGCTCACCAGACTCAGCTGGTGGTCCATGCACAGCACCACACTCCCTGCCCCGTTTGGGAAGACTTGGATCAGCACTCTGCTGAGGTTTTTCTTCTCTCCCTAAGAGTGTATCTGTTGTAATTGGTTAAAACATTTTTTGTTAGAGTACCTCAAATAAGTTTACAAACCACTCTGCTTTCCAGAGATCACAGAATGGTTGGGTTGGAAGGAACCTTAAAGCTCATCCCGTTCCACCCCTGCCATGGCAGGGACACCTTCCACTGTCCCAGGCTGCTCCAAGCCCCATCCAGCCTGGCCTTGGGCATATCCAGGGATCCAGGGGCAGCCACAGCTTCTCTGGGCACCTGTGCCAGGGCCTCCCCACCCTCATAGGGAGGAATTCCATCCCAATATCCCATCTAACCCTGCCCTCTGGCAGTTTAACGACCCCATGGAGAATGTCCCTATAGTGCAATTGTCTCCACAGTCCAAATCTTCAGCATGCTACTTCTGTCTTCCCCTCCAGGTGGATAAGCCAGGCCCAGGCCTTATTTTGGGATATTTCTAATGCATGTCTGTGCATAGCAGGGTGCTGTGTAAGCTCCGTTTGGGAGCTTGGTTTTGCTTCAGGAAGGGAATCCCTGTCCCTCTGCTTTGTATGTCTGAGCTGTCTCTAGCAAATGCCAGATGCAGGGAGACTTGGCCCATCTGGTATCACATTTTTGTACAAGCCTTGGTCACCAGCCTGGCAGGGTTTGGCTTGGAAGAGTGGCCAAATGTATGGACTTCTCTGAGGCTGCCAGCTGAAAAAAGGGAGTGGAGCAGCTGGATTTTCTTTGGCCTTCTTCAAGCCAAACTTGAACAAATTAGGGCCTGTGGAGGGATAAAGCAGCATGTGCAGGTGCAGTGGGATTACAAATCCCCTTCCTTGCACCAGAAATCCTGGGCAGTTGTGATTTGGGTGGCACATGACCAGGTCCACTGTTGCCCACACCAGCCAACCTTTGAAATCCTTTAGAGCCACAAAGCAACCTTTGCATGGGCTGTACTGAGGGACAGCACATGTTTCACCAAGATTTTGTGAGGGGGAGATGCTGGTGTTCATTCTCCTTCTGGTTCCTGCACAGTTTTGGCCAAATCACTTCACCCCCTGAGCCCACTTTAAATTTGCAGAGAGGATTAGCAGTACTTCCCTCTCCCATTCTGCCTGTAGGCTACAAATAAGAAATTACTTTTTGCATACAAATTCATGCATTTTGCATGCAGGCCCTGGTACAGTCAGACCTTATCTTACATGAGACATCTGATGTATCAGATTATAAATGATAAATACCCATAACCACAAGGACAAGTTTCCTTGAAGTCTGTGTGCATGCTGATGTGGGTAACAGGGCTGCTCAGTGCTTGCTGAAAGTTCATTACTACAGTTTCCAGTGGCTCCCAAATTCCTTCTTCTGTCTCAGTGCACAGTATGCCTGGTGTGTGGCATCAAGCACAAAAAAATATGCAGCCTACACTGAATAACCTTGCTTCTGCTGATTTCATGTGATCAAGAGATGCCACACTTGCAATTCAGGAGTAAATGAGAGAGACTGTTTTCCTCTGTAAGTGTGTTGTGAGCTTTATTGTTTAATATTAAAGCTGCGTTGTGCAAAGTGGCCCATAAATGGCTAATAAAATCAGCATTTACAGCTTGTAAAGTGCATCAAGACTTTACCCTGGCTTGCCTAGGGAGATTTATATTTGTGTTTGCTGTCTGGGCTTTAAGAACTGCCCGTGGTTTTTCTATTTGGGCCCATTATAAATGATGCTGTGAACAAACATCTTTCCCTGTTAACTCACTTGGGTCCTGCTGAAGTGTTGCCAGGAGGAGGAAGAAGAGCTCTGTAGCACTGCTCCTTCCTCAGCACCAGGGTGAGGCTGTGCCACATGGCGTGGAAAGCTCAAGGACGACCTGCCAAACTCCTGGGAAGCCCTGAAAGCAGAATGAGCTCATCATACTCCTGTGAGTGTGGGCAGCAGAAATACCAGTTTTATACTAGGATCTTGCCATTGCCTCCATCTCCCTCCGTTCTGTCTTCACTGCTGTTACACAAATTCTTTTCCCTGTTTGTTTGGTCGGATGTTTTTTGTTTTTTTTTTCTTTGAATGAATTAAGGGGAAAAAAGCTGAGCCTGCAGTCTGCTTTTTATCTGGTGCTTATACTGGAACCACATTGATCAGTTTTAATCCTCTTTCATAATTGTGAACAATTCTAAATACAAAAATAGATAAAAACACGGGCCATTTCTCTGACCAATGGTACCTGTGAAAACTCTTTGTTTTCTTCTAACCTTAGCGAAAGGGTTAAGCGTGTAGGTAGCTTCGGTCTTGGACCTAGCAGTGCAAACTTCTGAGGGCAAACCTGGCTTGGGTGTGGAGTTCAGGAATTGTGGAACAGATCTGCTCAGGAGCTCTCCTAAGAGGTCCTTCAGAGAAGGAAATGCAAGCAAGCTTTACTGCAGTAAAAAATGACTTGCTGACAAGCTTGATTCCAGATATGTGGAAATGAACAGCTTTTCTATCTTTCAAAAAAAGCCCACATGAAGATGTTCAGTGACTGGAAGCAGAAACCAAACACACCCAAGTCCCTAAACTGCTTACCCATCAGGCAGTGCATTCCCTGTCAAAGATCATGATGACTGTCCCTGCTCCCAAATGTGCCCACACACTCACACTTGATGTCAGCCTGAAGTTCAGGGAGGCTTCATAGCTGAGGCTCTTTGGTTTATTTTGACACAGGACCTTACAGACTCTTGTAATGATCAAAACCCTTCTATGTAAAATTTTCAAGCCCTTGTGCACTTTGTCTTGGAGCTTTGATGAAAGCTTTGGCTGCTCTGGACACTTGCAGCTTTAAATCTCTCTGTTCTTGGTCTCTGATACACCTGTGGGAGCTCAGTGCAAGTGAAGTGATGGGGAAGGAATTGCCCTAGAGATCCTTCTGCAGTAAGAGAGTTGAACTAAATGCTGGGGTGTGAGGTGATACCCTAGATTGCTACAAGGTCCATTGAATTCAGCATGTAAGGCTGTGATATCCTTGGAACTAATGCATATATACAGTGATGTCCTTGGAACTAATGCATGCTCTTTAATTACAAAACCTGCCTTAAGGTATCTGTTTCCTTGGCTTTCTGGGATGTGTGTGAGGCCATGCAGGTCTGAGCACACGGTCAAAGCATGTATGCTGCCAGCTCGTGAGAGGTGACCCTGTCCACTGTCTTTGGCCTCATAACAGTTCATTACATTGTCCAGCATTTTTGAGCCAGGGTAAGTGAGATTTGTAGGTTGCCTGGGGATAATCATCTCAAGAAGAGAGATCAATGATATGCAGGTCAGTGGAAAGAACAGCAAGTTCCAATATCTGCCTTGTTAGAAGACATCAAATATCTTCATAAACTATTTAAAGGTAGAAATTATCATTAACCTTAGCTATAGCCAATTACATTCGGAGTGGTCAATGCCATTTACTAGGAGTCAGGGTGATACCCCATTAGGGTGTGCAGGGACATGGGGATGTTAATGCTTATTCTCACCCTGGGTCTGTCTTGGAGGACGCATTGGACAAGTAAAGTGAACAACACAATGTGCCCTTGCTGACCTCAAACCAGCTCTCTGGCCTTGCTTGAAGTTGAACTAAAGCTGCATTGCTTTGCATCTGCCTCAAACAAACAGCCATGGATTCTTTTTCTACTTCCTATAGTTAGTTATTACTATTTTTAATATGATATGAACATCCCATTTTTCATATGGGGGAAATCACAACCCAGGTTGTTCCTTGCAGAGCCAGGAGAAGAACAGATTGTTCAGGCTTGGCTTGTTCCTTTGAAACCACCTTGAGGAGCTGACGGCCCCATCCCTCTTTGAGACACTTGCAGCTCTGCAGCAATACATCCCTTGGCTGCTTTTCTTTAAACGCTGTAGTCATGCTGCTGCAATTTAAGTGTGATCTGTTGTTGATAATCCTGCCTCTTCTCCTCCCAGCCCCACTGATGCTGAATCAATGACATTTTTTCTGAGCTGCCTACATCTGGTGTTTTACTGCCAACTGCATGTGGCCCTCTCACTTTAATTACTTCTGCTGTGTCTAGCACTATATGCTCTATAATGTTTCAGAGACTGCTTGCAATTAAAATAAAAAATAAGTAATACATTGCAGGTTACAACCCAGTCAGTCTCTGTGCAGCTTTATACTCTGAGCTTTCCAAGTGTCTCAAAGCCCTGAGAGCAGTAACGAAAGCCTGGGATGCAGGAATGATCAGGGAGGAGTACTGTCTTTCTAGGTTCCTGAAAGGCATCATTTCCTGAAGGTTGCTTCATTTTTCCAGTTCCTTTACTCTTGAAAGAAAATGTCAATCTACTTAACTTTACATCCCCTGGTTTCCAGGGGGCTCAGTGTAATCAGTCTCCTTGTTGGGGAAGGGCTGTGTTTGTACCAAGGGAGCTCAACTCATGGCTGGGACACTTCAGCACATTTTAGGCATTGTGAAGTTTTGTAACTGCTTTAACAGGCATTGGACCAGGTTGGGAGGGACTAATCAGATGCAGTTTTGAGTATTCTGGCTTCAGATCAACAAAATGCTTAAGCATGTGCTTAATTTTGAGCACTGCAATGGTTCTGTTCATGAAAAACAGGGACGAAATGTCATCCAGGCATCCTGCTGAGTAATCCTAACAATTATTTCTCATTCTTGGTTTTTTCCTCAGTCCTTCTTTGCCCCCACAAAATCTTTTAGGCATTCTAGAAGAGAGAGCACAGAAAAGCTGAAATGAAACAGCTCATGCAGGGGAGCACAAGCAATGCGGGGAATTTTCATTTAGCAATCCAAGCAGCAGATTTCTGTTATTATAAATACTGGCTGAATTCACTTGTGAAAATACACAACATTTAATTTGCATGTAAAGTGACAAATTAAAATCTAAAATTCCCCATTTTGTTCTCCGAGTGGAATATAACATGACAAGCCTTGAAAAATGCCTCAGCTCTGCTCCAGTGGCACACCCAGGACTGGTGGTGCTGCAGCCGTCACGTTGAACCTGAATGTGACAGAGCTTGTAGCAGTACATGGAAACAACTCGACCCAAATACTCAGAGGTGTTGGGTGCCTAAAACTCATTTCAATTGGGTGATTTTTAGCACCTGGTCTCTAGAAACTGGGAACTGGGTTGAAGTACAGCCACTCTTTGCATGAAGATCAGAAAAGTGCCTTCTATCTGTAAGGGATGGTAGTATTTGTCAATCCCATGTGGTGTAACACCATAGGAGCGGCTGCATTTCGTTTTGGCTAAAAGGCAGAACCTGTCTGAGCAGGGGATGGATGTTCAAAGTGCACATGGAGTAGCCCTTCCCAGCTTCACCCTCCCAGCTTGCAGGAAGGAGGGAGTTAAGCACATGCTGATCCATGCCTTTCATCAACTCTGCAGCCTTTTCTGGTATCTTTTCCAGTTCCTCTATCTGATTTTGTGAGTTGGGAAGGTCAGAATGGCACAGGGTGTTAAAGACAGGCATGAGTGGTGGTATCTGCTTTTCATGGTAGCTGAAGGAAAACTGCTTAGCAAGAAACTCAACAACTCATCCCTGCTTCTGGTGTACTGTGTGTTGGCACTTTGCTGGTAAGGACATCTCAGACTGGGCTGTAGAACTTTTCCTGGTCCACTGACCAGGATTTTTGATCATTGCCACCCTTAACCCCCCGATTATTGCAATCTCAGAGAATCCTCTTTTGCTGTAGTTGAAAAATAGCCAAAGCATGGGTAATGTTCATACCATCACCAGCCTGTTTTCTGCCTTGGAATCATCTCTCTTTTCTGCTCCCTTGTTTTACACCTGCTGCTTGGAGGCACCATGCAATGCCCCATCATTGCTGCAGCAGCACAGCTCCCACAGTGGCAGGTTCAGGGCATGGATAGGTGCCACTGTTCATTTGTTACTCTGGCAAACAGCATCAGCCCAGCTGACACTTGCATCCATGAGCGCTTTCCTCTGTAGAAATTCACTTAATCTTTTCTGACACTCTTTTGGTGTTTAAAGACAAAAAGCACTGGTTTATTCCCATTCTCAGACACTGATGTAGAGACCTGGAGAATTCAAGTGTTGATGAACTCCTTTGTTTTAAATGATTGCAGTAGAACATAACAGAGAGTAGTTTTAACAAGGCGAAATGAAACCTATGTTTTCCGAGTGATGCTGATGTCTTTCCTTAAGGGACATCAATGGCAGCTGCTTGCTGCCCTCCAAGGCAAGCCAGCCTGAACTGCTCACA
The DNA here is from genome assembly GCA_013400915.1 of Pardalotus punctatus. NCBI lineage: Eukaryota > Metazoa > Chordata > Aves > Passeriformes > Pardalotidae > Pardalotus > Pardalotus punctatus. Next base: position 64,643 of record VZTX01007012.1, on the reverse strand, counting down.
GTGGCAGAAAACACAAGTGAACTCTCTGCTGAACTAAAATCTTCCTTCTCTGGGCTGAGCTCCTTCTTCTGATCCTTGACCCACTGAATCCAGTAGAAAACATTCCATGATGTGGGATGGGGTGACCTGAATTTTGCCCAGAGCAGGAAGAGCTGAGAAACCTCAGCACTGCAGCGCTGGGACCATCCTGGATCAAAACCATGGATAAAAATTGTGGATCAAATGGAGAAGGGAGTGGCACCTGCCATTCCCACACACAGAGCACAGGTACGATTATGGGTTTCAGTATAGCTGATTCCCCTGTGTTCCTCCAACCAGACTTTTTGAAGAAGCTTGGCAGAAATCTTTTCATGTGCCAAGAGTCAGGAGCTCTGCACAGTTCTGGTCCAGGATGGGCGTCCCCAGGTTCCCCTGTAAGCCAGGGAGGCCGATGCTCTGCTCTCTCTGCCCAGCCCTGTGCCTGGAGGTCACCATTTCTCAGGGCAGTAGTGCCAGCAAGAGGCAGCTCAGCAGCGAGTCAGGAGTGGAAGCCCTGGCCTCTCACCCTGCAGACTGCACAGCAGGAGAAGGTAGATGGGAACTCTGCTGGTGCTCTGATGACCCTCAAGTTCAACTGTGTTCACAGGCTCAAACCTCAGACTCGGGCTAAGTGAACCAAATGCTCCTCCCTAGGGCTGTATGTTGTGTCACAGTCCCACTGCAGCTATCTCGAAAAGAAAATATGTTTTTGGTTTGTTTTTTTCTGTTTTATTCCTACTCATACCAAATGCCAGCACTAGGCAAGGGGAGTGCTACAGGGAGAAGCCACCATGTAATGCTGAAGGAGGGATTCTGGAGGCAGCACACTCACAAAAATATGGTTAATAACATTCTGAAGAAAACCAGATCTTCTCTAGTGCACAGTGCCCAGCATGCAAGTGATTTTCCAGAGCAGGCAGGGTGGGAGGAGTATCAGTGTTATAAAGGAGGGTGTTTGAGCTCTCTTTCTGCAGGCAGGAGAATTTCTTAATTCAGTGTCAGAGAGGAATGTAGAGGTTGTTTCTCAACCCTTCCCAAGCCTGTGCTGCAGTTTATCAGGAGACCAGGGGCTGTAGGCACCTCACGAGCCTTTTTAACCCCTGACTTTGCTCTCCTCTCAGCCCCTCATTCCCAGTCCTTCACAGGGTTTGCCCTGCTCCCACAGCAGTGTTGAAAGCCCTGGGCTGGCAAAGGCACAACAGGGACATAACTTTGCACACAGGGATGTGTGTCCACACAACACCCTGCTCTCACCTGCCACAAGGGTCTCATGCTGGGATAACCCTCCCAGCAGCTCAGTCAGCTTCTGATCTGAGGAGAGGGAGGTGATATTTCTGTATGAGAAACTTAAAGGAAAGTTGTTAAAAACAACCACAAGCACCAAAAACTCTCCAAAGAGCAAAATCCTCGAGGACCCTGGTCTGGGATGGTTCACCTGGCTGTTCTAGGTGCTGCTTCTCCAGCCTGAGCTCTTACAACACCGACACTGCCACAGACCCAGCACATCTCCCCCCCACAGTGATTAATTGATGCTCATGGTGCCTACTCAGTGAGACACAGCTAAAGCTCCAGAAAGGATATTTTGATGGCAGTATCTATTCATAAACCCCTTGGAGCAGAGCTGGAGGGAGGCTTCAGCAGAGGAGCCCACAGGCACTGGGCTCTGCCAAGGGAGGAAAGGCAGCAGCTCAGCCAGCAGTGAGCAGTATGCAGCTGTTGTCCTGCTGGGCCACTATTTCTAAAATCAGAGTTGGTGATTCAGATTGGCATGCTACAGCTTTACCTCTCCTGAAGGATTTCCCCTGCATGAAGAAGGAGCCTGGGTTTTCTCTGCATTACAAAGCATTGCTTCCCTTGTAGAGCAAGGATGTGTTTGGTTAAGAAGGAGGTTGATGTCCTGGAAGGGAGAGGATAAGTGAGGAGGGTGTGTATGTGAAAAAGAGCAAGTGGTACCCACACTACTGCCAAACAACCTGTATGATACTTACTATTTCAGCCTTTGTTCAAAGAGGAATGATTACCCAGCACACCCTTTAGTTTCAGGAGGGGGAGCCTGGGTTCAACCTCACAACAACCTCTCTGCACTGAGGGGTAAAAAAAGAATTCAAGGTGTGTTAAAGCAGAATCCCAGGCTGCCAATAACCTGCTGGTCTCTGCAGGGCCCTGGTGCATCCCTAAAGAGGCTGTGAGGTGCCAGACAGGACCTGGCTCCTGGTTTGATTATGGCACAAGCCATGGGGGTTCCTGGTGGTCCCCACGCCTGGCTGCAGCCCCACTCGAATTAGCAATGATTGAAAGTGCTGCCGTGGTGGTGTAAGATATTATTAACCTGCATCAGCCTCGCTGCTGCGTGTGTGTAGATGATACAAAACCCTGGAATAAAGCTGTGTTAATCAGGGATATTCAGAGAGCTAACACATCCCTCCTAGCGTGGGCGGGGATGTTGGATGTGTTACCCTCTGAGGTTCATGGAATAGCAGCAGTAGCAACGTGCTGTTCCTGCTTTGCTGAAAGGCTGTGGATTTAATTTTTGCTTCTAAGTAGTGCTATTTGCAAATCCATGGAGGATACAGAGCAGATTTCTAGGACATGGACTTGTATATATTCATCCTTTTCATCTGGCACTCTTGACCCTGGGGTATAATGTATGCTTGTGTACCTTTGTACAGTGCCCTTTTCTAGACAAGTGAGGCGAGAAGATGAGCCAAAGGTTGTGGTACTGATCTGGATTTGGGAAGACACAGGTTTAATTCCCTATCCTTATGCAGACTCCTTGTGACAAAATCTCGCATAATAAAAACCTTCAGGAGGTGAGGTTCAGCAAGAATGACACAGAAACTGCAAAAGAAAAAAGAGCACTTGTTAAAGGGTAGAAAACATCCTAAGGCCCTTGGTTCTTAACTGTCAAGTTTTGTGTCTGAGAGCTTGTGTGTGTGTGCTCTGTTCAGCTGCAAACAGTCAGAATAATGAAGATGGACATTCTTGGCTCTCTGGATCAAATAGTGATGGTTGTGACTGCAAATTAATAGGACGGGGAAAAGTGAGAATGTAAAAGGCTGTTTTTCAAGCACTGGCTGCCAGAATCTCTTCACAGGGCAAAGGTGGGTCAGGCAGGGCAACTGCCTGATAAATCCTCCTGGGATGTCTCTGTTCCTATCCTGTTACAGAAGAGTTCATGTGATGGCTGCAGCCAGGAAATTGTGGGAACCCTGAGCAGATATGTCCTGGTGATTCATTAATTTATTTATTTTCCCAAACTCCAGAGACCCTTTAAAAGAATTTCCAGATGTGGCTGTAATAATTTCTACATGCAGACAGCTCTGACTTAATTTTCAAGGATGATCTCCTTTTCAGAGGTGGCAGAAGGATTATTTTAAATGGCACATGTAGGCAGCAGATTAAATGTGTTTGTTGTAAATCCAGTGCAGCAGGCAGCACAGCTGAGATATCCTGGACTCTTTCTGTTTATCTCTGGGAGGAACCAAGGCTGAGAGTCAAGAATGGGAAGTTAGTGCCTGGGAAGAGCAACATTATTTCCACAGCAGAAATCACCCGCTTCAGGTCCTCAGGTCCATGCTCTCTGAAGAAACATTGTGAGTTTCACTGAAAAGTATTTGCTTTTTTCATTGCCAAGGGTCCATCCACCCTTGGTGCTATACCCAGTGTGTGTGATCGGGTCCAGCCACAGGAGGGGGACAAAGATGCACTTGGTGAGAAAGTTTTACCAGGGAAGAGATTTAATTTAACCCCCAATGGGCAGGAGGAGTTCTGTGTCGGGGCAGAGGATCAGAGCCCCAGTCCTATGGGTTTCAGATCCTGAGGACAGGGACTGGGCTGTCTTCTTTGCAAAGGTCTTTCAATGATGTTATCATTGCAGGAAGCAGAAGAGTGAGGAGTAACCCAGCAGATACAACAGACAGTGGGAAATGGTTTGAGAGGGAGGGTTTTACCAGTGGGAAATGCTCGCCCTGCCCTTGGTGCTGGCAGGCAGGGAGGGCTCCTGTGTCAGATGGTCTCTCTGAGCCTCCCCACGTCCAGTGGCTGCCTCAACCCTCAGTGTGGACAGGACAGCTGGACCATCTCCACTGACACTCCCCAGCCTTGACCAGTCTGGTGTGATGCCTATCAAAACACACCCATACAGCCAGGATTCCCAGCGTGAGACAGCAAACCCTGCCCAGTCTGGAAGGCATTGGTTGAAAGATGCCCGTGGCACTCATGGAAAACCTTTTGCCCGTGGCTGTAGAGCCGGCACCGCGTGGCTGAGGCAAAGGCACCTCGTGCAGCCGGAGCAGCTGGGGCTGGAGATGGAGCTCACTTAGCAGGAGGGAGAGCAGGTGGCCGAGCAGCAGGGAGGAAGACTTGCCAACCACACACATCACTAGGAGCCTGAAAGGAAACAATTTGTTTAACTAGTTTGCCAAATAATATCTATATTATGAATGCACCAAGCATTGCTTATTCCTCCTCACTGGAGGGTTCTTGCTTCCAGGATAAACGTTTTGTTTCCTCCAGTTCATAGCTAGGGAAAGGTTGGGAAATGCTGCTGAAGTCCCATGGGTCTTCGCTGCAAGTCAGTGAAGGTGGAGGGTGGGTTTGTGCTCCCGTGGAGCACCCCAGCTTTCCCTGGGGCCAAGTTTGCTCAGTGTGTCCACGAGTCTTCCTTTTTCTTCTCTCATCTTGGAGTTTGTACCTGTTTATCCCAGTTTTGAGGAGCTCCAGGGTGCATGGCAAACACGTGGGAAGTGCTGCTTCTCAGCTGGTCCCTGTGGCTCCCAGTCAAGCTTCATGTTCTCCTAAAAGGCCTAAAAGATGGAGTTTCAAGTGGTCACAACTCACATCTAAGGCCATCTTTTCCCAAGAGTTGTGTTAGGATCCTAAATTACCAAAACTCCTGGGTTTTGTCTGGAGCCGTTCAATGTAGGTCATATCCATGCTCAAAGCTTTGTATCTAATATTAATTAGTGTGTGTGTGTGTGGCAGGGGAGCTGTTTGAACCGAGGCCTCAGTACAGCAGAGGAGCAGTGAACACCCAGAAAACAGCAGAGGGAGGGTGACAGCAGGTGTGCAAGGGCTGCAGGGTGTTTCAGTATCAGAGCCTTGTGCTACAGGAACTGAGCATCTGCACTCCTAATCCTCCATCAAACTGAACAGTGAACTGCCCAAAAGCTGGTAATGTTCAAGCTGCAACCGACTTCTCTGATTTTCCCTAAGTGACAGGGTTTAAAAGGAAAATTGATGAGGAGATGGATGTGACATATGACTTACAAGGGCATTAGTGTGACTCTAGAAAAACACTCATAGCAGCATAAGAAAAATAAACATGGTGGAAAAGTATTTATGGATCTACACTGACTCAAACGGTCACCAAAACGATTTCTTTTTCCCGTCTCCCACAGAAAAAGAAATGAAGCCAGGAAACATAATAAAAACACAAACTTCAGCACTGCCTATTGCCTGGTATTTACAACCTTTCTGGAACTTGAAAAACACTGGATGTGTCTGGATATGCCTGGATACAGGCAGTGCCACATAAACACACTTGCTGATCTTTGCAAGAGCTGAGGTGCTTCCCCTGCTCTGTCAAAAGGCATTTGGGGTTGGTGGTTGGCATGAGGAAGGCATAGAGAAAGGCTGGAAGGTTTGGAAGTGGCATAACCAGGCAGGCAGCTTTCCCTCTGCTCCCAGTTGTACTTTCCCATTGTGACTGCAGAAATATTTTCCTCTAGTGCTTCAGCTTCACTTAACTCCCCCTTTGATCAGTGTTTATAGTAATGGAGCTTGGTATAAGCTCTAATATCCCTAAATGCTGTAAATATATATCTATAAACACTAAACAAAACATTCCCTATATAATAAACAGAGACCAGAACTGCGAATTAGGGCCCCAGACAAGGCAGATGCACAGCAACAATTCTCAAGGACTTTGAAGTTAAAAGCCTGGCTGTGTAAATGTAAGAGCTTTTGTAAGTCAAACTAAAAGTCTCATTAATGCGAAAGTTCCATGATCAGAAACCTGACTAGTTCAATGAGAATCCCCAAGGACACAAGTATTTAGCACACTTTCTAATTAAAAGAAGAGAATTATGGTACAGCAGTTAAAATACGGTTTATACTTGTCTAGGCAGTATTCAGTAGATTGTGTGTGCAGAGATACCCTGCCAGGGCTCTGCAGATAGGACACGAGCAAACCAAGGTGCACACGGGCAGGACTGAGAGCCTCCTGTGTGCTGGGGTGTCATCACATTGGGTAAGAAAGCCTGGTCTTTTGGGGGCACTGCAGAACGTTCACCTTTACTGGACTCCGCTCCAGACCTGAACTGCAAGGAAATGTTGCTTGGACATCACTGAGGTCTGACACGTAGAGTGTGCCACCATCCTTTGGTGTGCCCACCATCCTTTGGTGTGCCCACCATCCTCTGGGGAAATTGTGTTTCTTACCTTGTGTGGGGGGTCTGAGATGTCTTTGCCTGTGCTGACCCAGTCCTGCTGTCATTCCCACCTGGGCCAGGTGCTGGGAATGGCTGGGCTGGGCAAGTTGGTATCCATGCACCCCTCCCTGCTGAGCAGGTACTGTTAAAAATTCCCAGATAATGCTAAAGCTGTCCCCTGGACCTCAGTCCTGCCATAGGCAGCAGTTCAGGTTTTGGGTTTGATGAGCAGATGCTCCACCCCTGCAAACTATTGCCAGCACTAGACCTGGAGCAGGACCTGTCCCATCCATAGTGGATGGAAAGGGTGCTGTGTTTGTGGCAGCCATGCTCTGTCCAGCTCTGGGATATCAGTTATCTTCTGAGGAATTGTGTTAAACAAAGATAGGACAACATTTCTGAACAAGAAATAACTAATTTTTTAATAAATCACATCTTTACTGGGGAGCAGTGGGGGAGATGAATAAATTACTAACTTCTCCTAATAATTCGGTTCTCTTAAAAACATCTTTTGTTTCAATTTCTTGCATTTTCTGGAAGCTGCAAAGAATGTGACAACTTCCCCTAAAAAAGAATGCTTTATTTAATGCCAAAAGAAATTATTCATCTGAAATGCCATGGATATTTCGAAAAAATTATTTTAGAAAAATGTTTGTCCAAATTTAAAAACAAAAATCCAGTTCAGTTTGTTAGAAAATGAAAACCCATCCGCGTATTTACAAGTGCCAGCAAACTGAAACCTCATCAATAGCATGTTTTTGGTGTCAGGACTGTGACCTGGCTAAATTCGTTAGGGAGCTCATCTGAATTCAAAGCAAAGAGTCTGGTGAGGTTATTAGGCTTAATCTTCTTCTTTTTTAGGTTAAATTTTTTGCTTTTGGTCATTCTTTGCTTTTTCCTTTGGGCACAGCAGTCTCTTTTTTATAGTCTTTTCCTGGCACCTCAACGCTCTCTGTGCCCTGCTTGAGCCCAGCCTGCAGGTGTGGGCAGCCCAGAGGAGATGGAGGCTTTGTCAGCAAAGGAATCTCCGTGTCTGGGTGCAGCCCCAGCTCATCTCCCCCCCAGCAGGGTCCAAAGGCTGCACCCCATGAGGGACAGGTTATAAACTCAGTGTTCTGAAGCCCTGCTCTGCCCCACAGCTCCAGGCCCCCGGTTGAGAAGGGCCCCTCTGCAGCCCTTGAACACCGAGTACAGTGGTGGGGTTTAGCATGGGTTGGAAAGCCTATGGGTGATGTAAATGTGTTTGAGGATGCTGTGTGTTCAGTGCCATATCCTGAAATCCTCCCTTCCTCAGGCAGAGGCTGGCTGGCTGCAGCTGCAGCGGAGCCCATGCTGTGCTCAGTCAGAGGTGAGGAAAGCAAACTCCTGCCCTGTGGCAGCCTGGAGAGAGTGGCAGCACACCCAGGGCTGCTTGGAGTCACGCTTGCTTCATTTCCATTGTGCTACGGAGCACCCAGTTCTGGAAACTGGAGGTTAAGTATTTCATTAACCCCTGAATATGGAATATAACATTCATTTGAAACACGGTGTTTTCAGGGAAAAAATTATCCAAAGCACTGAGATGAACAGGAGAAGGGGAGAGTGAGGAGACACAAAACTTTCTCATTTAAGAAACAAATGAGTTCAGGTGGCTTTAGTTGAAGAGGGCAATTAAAAAGTGGAAAAGCAAGTGAAGCCCCTTCATTACAGGAGCGCTGAGGGTGTTCGTGGAATGAAAGGTTATTCAGGTGCCAGGTGTTCCCACCATCCTGTCTCAGATGCCTTCAATCCTTGTCCAAGCTCCTGTATTTCTCTGTGCAGAATAACCAGGGCATGTACAACTATGTGAAATAGTTTTTCATTATTCTTTTAGTGCTAGCAGTATTATTAATATTTTAATGAGCAGTTTATTCATTGTTGTCTCTGCTCCGGTTTATCAGCCTGTGCTGCCATTTGTGTAAGAGCTGCCCCATGAACTGTGAGAGAAGTGAATTGCACTGAATCTGACTGACTTCAGCTTACACTGGGGGGAATCAGAGAATTGACTGGCTTTATGATCTCAGTGAAATTGGCACAAATACGGCTTTTTGAAAATGTAGACGCTGCCTACATGGTATGAAAGGTGTTTTTGCAGTGTATTCCCTTTGAATTTGGCAGAGAACAGGTTTTTCGGCTATCAGTTCGACTGGGTCTCTTAATGAACAGCTGTTCCTCATTGGCAGCCACCAGTTTCTTGTGGATTATTTCTGAAACAGCAAGAGACAGCAGCAATCATTTCTGTTACCCTTGACTAAAGGCTGCCTGTCAAGATGTTTCTTCAATCTCTGTTGCAAGGATTAGGGTATTTTTCCCAGCTCATGAGAAGTTAGGTGATTTCAAAGGATTTCCCAGTCTGCTTCAGGATTCCTCCAAAAAGTCTGATTTGTGAAATTTGTGAACAAAGAAAAGAAATGTCTTTCAGATCAACAGCAACCTTTCCTTCATGTGAGTCAAAATGCTGTATCTTCCCTCTGACATCCTTTCAACAGCTTCTTTTTTGGTTTAAAATGAAGAAGAGAATTTAAAAAAAAATATTATTTCAAAGCAGAAATTAGGAAGTCTGAAAGTTTCACTTTGAAAATGCAGAATGAAGAGGCTTCTACAGCTTTGAAACTCCTGAGACACATTAAGTGAAATTTTTATCAGACTAGATTTCCTAGAGTTAACTTCGCAAGAACGACAGACTACAAGCATACTTCATTTAAAACCGTTTTTAAATGGCAGCGATGCAAAAGCAGAGCTATTTTGGGAAGGTCCCCTCTGTGAGAGCTGCTGCTGAAATTAGCAGCTCCTGGTGCCTTCCATGTGTTTGTACTTTTAATATAGGCAACCCTGAGCCAAGGTTGGAGACTAATGTCCCACTTAGCTTCTCACCAGTGAGCTGTTGCAGTTTGCCCTTTTCTCCTTTCACTCTGGATGTTCTCAGTCCAGGGCAGTAATGGCACTGAGAGGGAGGGAGGAAAACAGACTCCACAAGAGTGAGTGAAATAGGAACACAAGAGACACCCCTGTGTTCAGGCTCACATGGTAAGGAGGGCAGAAGGCAAGGGCACACCTGGATCATTCCAGAAACTTCCTCAGCATTTCTTGGGGTAAACAGCGGCCTATTTTTAGCAGTCTTTCCATCTCTGATGCTGAGGAAGATGTTTACACCATACCTGTTCAGTGCTGTCAGGGCTTCATCCACTGGTATCCTCCCACCCTGGGTAATACTCTAGGAAGAATCAGAGGTGTTTGGGATGTTGAGGCTTCTGTTACATCTGTTCTTCATTTGGTCCCTTCCACGATCCTGAATGCCTTCAGCATCCAGGATCATCCTCCTCTTCAAATCCCTTTCTGCTTTGCTTTTCCCCAGTACACTTCACCTCTGACTAAGTTTTCTTCCTGCTAGCATTTTCACAATATACATGAAAATGCTAACATAATTAAATAAACCAGTGCTGAAGCCCCCTGAAGAACAATTATCTTTTGTCTGAAATAGTCCTGGCAGAAATATTGGAAAGCTGACATGTAATTAGTACATTGAGCCTCACTGCAGCATTAAATACAATGCATTAGGGCTCCTAATTCTGACTTCTCCAGGAGTCCAATTGACCAGTGATAGCGAATTTGTGAACTGGTTTTACACATTGGCACACTGTTAGTCCCATAATTTTAAATGCTGTTTAATGTCTACACTTCCCCAGTCTCCATTACATTTGTCAGGCTCTTCTCCTTCTTATCCAGAAAGCCACACCTTTAAATGGCTTTTTTCTGCCGTCTGTATGATCAGGGAGAAAGAGTAGCATTGAATATTAGACCAAAACCAGACTAAAGCAGAATTGGATTAACTGTGTGACTCCCAGTGGATGAATCCCTTAGGGCCAGATCTTCAAAGGTATCTGGGCCCCCAGAATGGCAGATAGGGTGATTCCAAAATACTTGCACATTCAACCCTCCTTGATTCCAGTTGTCTTCAGTGCCTAAACACATCAAAAGTTGTCTGAGAAGATAGGGGCCCAAACCAGGATATGATGAAGTCAACAGGAAGGTGGAAGAAAATCAGTGGCTATGTGAGAGGTGGTTGTTGGACACAGAGCCCCCTGGTCTGCACACAAGGCTCAGGTGCAAAGCCCGAGCTGTGCTGCAAGGCCTGGCAGGATCAGCGATGGAGGAGCTGGCAGCTCCCTCACGTTTCCTAAAGGGAAAGATCTGCCAAAAGGGAACACAGCCCTAGAAGTTGTTTGTTCTTCTAACAGCAGGTTGAGCTGGCTTTTATGTTTCCAAATGTGTATATATGCACCTCCCCACTGATTCAGAGCAGCTGATATGCCAAGAGACCAGGAGGATGACTCCTGGGGAAAAAAAACTTCTGGTAGAAAAGGAAATTTCATACTTAGATATCTGGAGTCCTTTTTATCATAAAAGAGGAAGAGCAAGCTGTGTATGACAGGTATTAGTCATGTAATGCAATTCAGTACTGGGAAGTACACAAGTGCGGGGATGAGAAGGGACTTGTGTGAGAACTGATGTAAAACTGACTATTAATACTAAAACTTCTTTAGCACTTCTGTGAATACTTTATCTTGAAAGTGCCCCATATAAAGATTTTCAGAGGTAAAAGATTATGTGAATCTGCAGAGTATTAAAATCTGGGTGGGAGTACTAGTCCAAAAGCAGGTTTTGCAAGGAAGCTGCTCCTCAGGGACAGCGGTGAGGCTTGGGGCAGTTCTCCCCTGGCTGCACGCAGAGCTCCAGGCACAAACCTCCCAGCAGCCAGGCTCCTTGTGCTCCCTTCCAGCTTTCCTGCACCAGAGAGATCCAGATTTATTTCTTGTGACAAGTGTTGAATGACTCCTCATGGGAGAGCTCTTACATTTGGTTTGGGCTGCCACTGATTCCTGCCCTCCCTTGAGCATTGTCCTAGGGGGATGTCAGAGGAAATGGGAAATTGATGCTGCAGTTTGTCCTGTCCTAGATGGCTTGCCATTGCTGGAGTGGTGATGTATTCACTGCTGGGATAAGGCTTAGCAACCCTTTGCTAGAAAAATGTGTAATGACCTTCTGAAGGGACCTGTGTAACACCACACACTGTTCTATAAGGTGTTTTTTTATAACAGGAGAACAGGGGAGTCTGGGTAGTACAGTGCAGGCACCCAGAAGATGAAAGACCCAAGGAAACCTGGGCAGTTCCCCCTGCTCAGCACAGTGATGAGGACCAGGGCTGTCACCACTGCAAGCTCAGCAAGGCTGGAAGAAGAGCAGTGGCAGGGCTGGGAGAAGCACAGCCAAATCTGGGGGCTGTAGCAGAGCACGGACCTGCAGGGAACATGGGGCTCAAGGGCCCCTCACTGATCCTTCAGCTGGGACAGAAGACACCCACCAGGAGCTGTCACAGGAGAGATTTTGTCAGTGGAAAGCCTGGAAGAGATAGGGAACATGGTTGGCAGAAATCAAAGTATTAATTAAAGCACTAATTACTGCATGGAAAAGTGAAGTTAATGACAATGGTTAAACAAAGTCACATATGGGTGGTAGTAATGCAGTAGTGCCATGTACCTTCTCAGCCTGCTGAGTGCAAGGTGACAGCAGTGCAGGGCTGTACTAAAGGAAATATCAAGTCCTTCACATAAAAACAAATGTATTTTGTGGTTCAGGGTCAGCTCTGTCTCTCTCTTTAACAAAGTCACCTGCACTCGGTAACCTCCACCAGTGGACAGAAGATGGGATTACTGTGCTGCGGCTCCAGGAGCAAGCTGGATGCAAAGCCCTGCTTCACTTCAGAGCAGTTCTGTGTGTGGACAAGGCCTTTGTGCCCTGGGGGGACTCAGGGCAGGAGAGCCCTGGCTGAGCCTCCACTGAGCAGCTGCATCTTCTCCTGGGCTCTCTTTGGCCCTCTGATGTGGGAACGCAGAGCGGCACTGAGGATCCGGCTCTTCCAACCTGTTAACATCGGGGATGAAAACACACATTTCTGCCCTTGAAGAAGTGGAATCAGAGGAGTCTGTGATAGGGGAGCGCGGCATGGATGAAAGAAGAATGTGAAGGACTTTGAACATGTAAGAGAATGTGAACAGTGGCGATCCCAGAAGGGAAATTCTTCAGGGAATTAGAAGGAAAATAGATGTTAGGGAGGCAGGATTAAAACTGTTTGAAGTCAGAGGGGGAAAGCGGGATCTCAGTTTTGATCATGAAAAGGCTGAGAGAAGGGAGAGTAATCTGAAATCAAAGTACAGACGGAAATCAAACCTGAACATTAAACAACCTGCAAATCTCTCTCTGGAAGAGACGAGATCCAAGGACCCAGTAAAGCAAGGCGAGAGGTTTTCTTAGATCCTTGCAGAGGGATAGCCTACACCTGGATAAGGGTCCAAAATTCCCCTGGCCTGGCAGAAAAGGGGAGAAGGAGAGTGCTTGTCATGACTGAGAAAGTTTCGCTACAGGCCCTGAAGGAAGAACCAGCAGGGTAACACCCATACCCCCACCCAGTAAACAGGGCTTGCACTTTTCATTTCCACCGGAAATCATGTTTTCTCTCCTCTAAGCGCCTGTTTGTGGCACTGTCCAAAGGAGTGAGCTTTTTCTGTCTCTGCTGAGTCCCTCAGATGATGCCCCTGAGTGGGGCTGGCTCGGAGCCAGAGGGAAACCACATTTTCTGCAGCCGGATCCCTCCTTAAGCTGCTGCTGAGCCCTGTGCATGCGTGTGTGAAGTGTCCTGCCAAGCTGATGGGCTGGAGCTGCAGAATTAACAAGGTTGACTCAGGCCTGAAGACTTTAAAAGAATTTATATCAACAGATTTTAGAGATCTTAAAGTATACAGCTTGAGTAGCCTTAGGTTTCTCAGGCAGCTGCCAAATCAAACTGAATAATAAAATAAAACTGAATAATAAAGTGATCACACAGTGTAAGATCAAGACAGGGCCAAGTAGAGGCACCTCCAGTAATTACTGGATTGGGAGCAGCCTCCTGACAAGCCTCGAGTTTCTGCTGACATGCTGAGAACCAAAAAACAGCAACAGAATTTCTCCAAATGAAAACAGCTCTTCCCTTGCCTCCGGATTTACTCCCTGTGAATTCCTTTTGCTCTTTCCTGTCAGCAAGACCCGGGCAGGAGAGGTGCCAGGCAGGGCAGGTAAGGCCAACGTGAGGTGCTGCTGGTCTGGAGCAGCAGTGGCAGTGAGGAGGAGGAGGAGAAGAGCAGGACCAGAGGGAGCCTGTGGGAAGGGGGCTGTCAGACAAGGAGCAGACCCCGAAGAGGGCAGAGCTCATCAGACGTGACCCTGGCACCAAAAAGCAGCAATCCCTGCTCGGAGGCTGCTGCCCACACCTGGGATGGCTGTGTCCTCTTGCCCTCTCCCCAAGGGCTGACAGTGCAGCTCTTGCTGTCCCCTCTGGAGCCCAGCAGCAGGTGGTTACAGGAATGCATCATCCTTTCTCTACTTTTTATTATTTACTTGAAATCCAGAAGAAATCAATATCAAAAGCCTAGTGAGGAGTTAAAAAAAAAAAAAAAAGGCCTGGAGATGCTCATTTTTTCATTATTTATGTCACAATAGTGCCTCAAAGCCCTAAAAAGCACAACTAGGATCCCTCCATTTGCTTTAAAGATACATGTTTTGTTTGGGGGTCTAGAGGTTTTTTGATGGAAAGATTTAATTTTTTGATAAAAACATCCTGGAAAAAATGAAGATATTGAGGAAGAGGAACCAATTTTTATTCCTTTTTGGTGACATTTTTCATGAGATAAAATGTAATTCCTGAGAAGCTCTACCTTTGGTCCTTTTTCATCCTTAAAAGGTTTTTTTCTCTCTAGACTCATGGCATCCATTTCCCATTGTCCTATCAGAGTGCCAGGGCAAATATATCTTTCTATTTTGGTATTGTCAAGAGGTAAGGTTTGAAGAGAAAGGTAATATCTTTTCTTAGAGGGACTGATAGAACTAGGAAAAAAGGGACTTATTTTTGGACATAGAAGCCCTGTCTGGCTGTTTTGTTTATAAATTACCCTTCTGTTCTCCCAGAGACCTTCCTGGCTCTACACTGAACTCTTTTAACTCTCGCATAGACACTAAAAAAGCACAGTCATCATTTATCTTTACTGCTCCTGCAATCTCCTCGTCACCTCTGCTTCCTCTCCTCCTTCAGCTATTCACTCTTCTCTGTTTTGCAATCTTCTCAAGTGGCATCTGTAGATGATATTTTATTACTCATGTGTGCCTTTTTCTAATCCTCCATTATTTGGGGCATATCCTTTGTTATCTCTGTTAGACTTTTCTGTGCCCTGGGGATATTTATCACTAATTGATTCACATAAATGGGAAGGTAAACATTCATTTCTTTTAGAATACACATTTTACTTGCAGCGGGACAATCCCTGGAGCTTTAATTCTTTCTTTCTTTCTTTTCTTTGTGGTGTTATGCATGGCTGGTTGGAGCTAAAATGGAATAAAGGTGATGTCTGCAACATGTTCAGAATTTGTGTTTGTGCTTTTGTGGCTTACTGACGAACTGGGAGATGTCACAGCTTCCACAGAAATCAGTGTTAGATGTACCTCCACCCCTCTGTGGGGAAAATATCCCCTGCAAGCCCTCAGAAGGGGCAGAGAGGCTGACAGAGAGGGAGGAGGGAGACCATCAGTTCTGTTCAACATTTCCATTAACAGCCTGGGTGATGGAATTGACAGTGCACTTATGAAACTTAGAGGTGGCACTGAGCTAGGAGGGACTGCAAATGCATTGGACAACAGAATGAGAATTCAAATGAGTTCAACAAACTGCAGGAACCGTTTCAGGGGAAAAAAAGAAAAGGGAATTAAATTAGAGACAAATGCAAGGCACAGAACTTGGGTGGAATAATCAGTGCAGGGTATTGAGGAAGAGGCATTGGTTCTGCAGAAAGGGAACTGGTGAGAAGAGGAAAATAAAGGCTGGATGAGAAGTTCATCAAGCCTCAGTGTCACATTGGTGGGAAGAAAAGGCAAGTATAGGTAGGACATGCAGCAAGAGGCTCCTTTGACAGCAGGAGTAATGCAGACTGTGCACTAGGAAAGCTTTCTGATGGTGAGCAGGGCTCAGCATGGGCTGAGGGCACTGAGGATGAGCACGTCCCGGGAGGGGACACGCACAGGGGACAGCTGTGGGGCAGCAGAAGGAGGATCCTTGAGCCCTCATGGATGGATGTGCTTCTTGCTCTTGTGCCCCACACCTCCCTGTGGGGCCCCAGGGAGGGCAGAGGCTGGTGCTGGTCCAGCCCCACGGGGGCTGTGCTCAGCCCACTGTCCCCCCTGGAGCCTGGGACAGCTCCAAGTCCTCCTTCCTCCCGTCCCACCCTGCCCTGGCCGGGCTGTGACCCTCAGCAGGGCTTTGTTCAGGGATGTGGGCATCAGTTTGCCCTGGCAATGTGTGGAACAGACTGTAGGAACATGGGCTTTTCCATTCTTTTTTTCTCACTTCCCTAGCCATAGCACTGGTAAGAGGAAGATATGAGTTTAACTATGCTGTTGGCCTTGAGGCTTTAGGTATCAAGGAGAGATTATTTCAGAGATCAAACTGAATGCTGATTTGAGAGAGTAGCTCATCTCTTTGGAGTGCTCCAGAAGGAAAAGGGAACATTGTCAGTTCAATCTACTGTGGAATTTATAATATTAATGATCTGAAGAACACTTTAGGGATTTCTGTCAGATGTCTATTTTAATTTAAACTCTTGGGTGTTTAACTACCCAAAATATTGAGTTCTAGTCATTATAAAAACTAATAACTGGCTTATTTTGCTGCTAATTCAGAAACTGAGGTTAATTATCTATAGTGAAGGGATATGGTTGTAATCTAAAGTCTACCTGAATAAGACACTGTGGTTAATTGATTCCCCATGAAATGACAAAAGATTCCTTCAGAGGGAAAAGGTGTTTAGAATTCTGGGCTTTCTCAAAGGTACTAGTGTTTTCTTCTCATGAAAGATTTTTTTGTTTGGCTTGATCAGCTGTACATTATCCTTTTCTTTTCATCATTAGTGGTTTATTTTCATTCAAAAATCCCCAAAACCCAGGAGAACTGGATGATTATGAATTTCCCAGGTGAGAGCCCATGTGGTTCACAGGGCACCCTGTACCAGGTGCCTACAGCAGCCCCTTCCCCCAGTGCACTTGGTGGGCACTGCTTGGTGTCCAAGGGCGTGGGATTGCAGCAGGAAATTGGCACCTGTGTTTGGCCTGGGTACAGGGGTGCTTCCGCAGAGCTGTGTGTTTGGGGCTGAGCACAGCCAGGGTTTGGCCCAGCTGACTGTCAAAGTCACAGAGCACATGAAGCCCAGAGCTGAAATTGCTTCCTTGCTCTTCATCCTGTCTCCTCTCTGTTCTGCTGCTTCCATTCTCAAGGGCTCTGAATCTGCCCACTCTCCCACTAGCTTATTTAATAAAAATTACTTCCTAAGACAACTGCAAGCAGCTGAAAAAATTAATTTAAACTTCCCTTAAAGTGTATTTGTCAATGTCCACTGTTGTAATTCATTGCATTGTATCCTAGCATCCCCTGAACATGGCAGTGTCAGAGCTGTGGTGATGTAGTGCAGTCTCCATGTATTATATATCATGAGAACAGCTTCAACTTGGATGATATATGAAGCCAGCCTGGGAGGATTTTGAAAATAGACTTAAATTTTGAGAATTTTTTTGTGCAGCTTTGAGTTTTTGAAGGCTTCACCTGAAGCATTTACTGAACATCTAAATATCTTTTCCCTTGCTGGGTAGGAGTTAGCAATGACAATTGACCTCTCAGGGCTTTGTAGGTTGGCTGTCCAAATTGCAAAGGTAATGTGTGTGCATCGCTATTTACCTGGGTTATTTTGAAATGCTGGTTGTATTTAAAACAAAATACTAGATATGATTGCAGCCTAAATTGGGCAACATGCAGTTTGGGAGGGCAATGGGATGGTGTTCGATGGGCATGGGGGCCCTGCACTGCACGGGATCAACCTCCCCTGAGTCCTGTAGTGCAGAGCATGAGACACCAGGATTTTCTCTGAAGAACTGTTTTGTAAGGAATGCACTGGGTGGTGTAGCTGGGTGTGACTGAATGCTGAGAGGGCAGGAGAGCAAGAAAGAGCTGGGAACAAAAGCTGGAATGGGTAAGCCAAGAGCAGATAAATATGAGGGCAAAAATGGCAGGAAAAGGGAAGGAGAACTGGAAACAAAAATGGGAAAAACCATTGATCTTTGTTTACAGGCAAATAGTCTGTTACCAGGGCAGGACAGGACCTGCTCTTGAAACAGTTATTCAGTGCAAGCTTTAGAAAAAATAAAAAGAGACATGAGCAGAGACCAGCTACCTCCTCTTCTTCCCACTTCACATAAAAATACAACTCTTCTTGTCTCTCACCTTCTCTTTCTGAGTTTGCTGTTCTTTTTTTGACAAAGAGGCCCCATATTCCAGCCAGATTTCTTCTTACTCATGAAGCAGTGAAAGGTGGTGTGAAATGCACTTTGTACTGCCATGTCCCATCTATGGGAAGCAATTCCTGCATTTTTCAAAGAACCTGCCCTTGGTTCTCAGGGCTGTGGTAGCAAAAACCTCTCTGAATGTGCAAGGGACAATTTAAAATGTTATCTAACAGTAGAAAAGATTTAGCCTAGCTCAATGTTCCAACTTAATTGCCAGGAAATGCTGTACATTATGAAGATTTAAATCATTTAACAAGCGTTGTGTGACTCTTGATTTTTTTTTGTCACTGCCCTTTTTACATAGTTTTTATTTGACAGGACAAAAGCAGTAGTCAGCATGGGCTTCTGGCTTGGGGGTTACCTCTGGTCTGTGCAAGACACAGCACACTTTTCATTAGGAGAGAGAGGATAATGAAGTTCACTAAAGGATAATGAAGATCACTAAACCTGGGGGAAGGAGGGACAGAAACCCCTTTGTGGCAGCCTGTGTGTGTACAAACTTCAGCAGGTTCAGAGTGGGCAGGATGCTCAACAGCCAGGGACTTGGCTGAGCTGTGGGAACTCCTGACAGGGTTTGAAGTTGATGGCTGCTTGTGGTGATTTATATTTAGATGTTGTGCTACAGCTGCACCTGAAGAAACAGCAGTAGGGGAAGAAGAAAGGGGAAATGTTCTGGGCTGAAAGAGCAAATGGAGCAAAGAGGTAAATGCTGGGCTAGTGCTTGTTCATTTTTGTCTAAAGGCTCCCCTTATTAGGGGCATAGTTTGGTGGAAAAATCTGACATTAGGACCAGAAATAGCCAATTCCATAGTGCCGTGGTGTGTAGAACTGGTGCAGCACAGACTCTGCTCACCCAAAAGCTCCAAACCCTTGGAGACGGCTCCAAGTGGGGCCAGGGGAGCCCATCCCTCCTCCCTTGGCAGGGATGACAGCCCGAGCTGGGGATGTGAGGGGCTGGAAATAATCCTGCCCAGCACCGGGGCTGTGCAGCTTCATGGGGCACCGTGTCCCTGCCAGGGGGCTCGGAGCAGCCACGAGCAACAGCCCTGCACGAGTTCTGTGTCACATGTGGATCAAAGGTATGGTCGATGTGTCTCTCCAGGCCATAAAGTCCTAATTCCACCTTCTGCTGGAATAGCCCAGTTTAGTGTGCCAGCCTCTCTGTAAGTCCAGCCTGTGTGCAGCAAGCTGGGCCTACAGAATGTACAGGTTTGGTGAAGAGAGGCTCTTTTCTTCTTTTGCCCTTGCAATTAGATGCTGTCTAAGCACTTGCACTTTGCTGTTTAACACCTTTTTGGAAGCAGTTTTTTGGTTTTTTTATTTCTGTGAACCCTGATATTTTCAGTATTCCGACAAACACTCAACCCTCCTTTGGCTCCTGGGTGAGAGGGGCATTTCTGATGCCTTCTGTGATGGGTATTCCATGGCTTTTATGGTGTGTAAGACAGATTTCCTGAGTCAGTGATAAATCATCGATTCTCATTCTTGTTCCTGTGCCCCTGGCAGGGAGCTGTTACAGTGGTGCTGGTTAAATTGGCCCCAGTGCTATACCCAGTGCAGGTCAGCAAACCCATCCTTGAAGTACCTCTGCAACAGAACAAAGAAGCAGCAGAGCTGCATTAGCAATGAATTCATTAAACATTTGCATTTTCATGGAAATCTGATGCTATTTCATCTAATCAAAGATTGTACTTGGTTTCCCCAAAGTCTTACATCTCAATCTATAACTGACACACTGTGAAATATCTGAAATCCACTTGAAAGCCCATGGGATCATTGCTGAATTCCACAGCCTTTTAACATATGCAATTACACTGAGATACACAGAAATTACTGTCGTTTTTTTCACAGGCTTTTCTGCTCGTTCTGTAGAAGGCATATTTGCACCAAGTAGAGAATTTTAATTCTCACCCATAAGACTCTTTGTTCGTTTTTGCCAATAACTTTTATGACTGTCTGCACTTTCACAGGCTATGTATACATCCAATACTGTGACTTAAATGTTTCCAGATTTTCTAGCTTATTACCAAAAAAATAGAATAAAAAAATACTTCTGTGAAAATTTTGTTAAAGTTACTTCTAACATTTTTAGTTAGCACAAGTCTCCAGAATCTGGCTTGTGAAATATGTGTCTCTGAGATACTCTGAGCTCTGGAAATAACCCTCTCTGTTGAACTCTTCTCGTCTGGTCTCTAAAGCTCAACATCTGCCTTTGCAGACAGACCTGGCACTGAGCTGCTCCTGCTCACCCCATTGTTCCCCCTCTGTTCTCGGCATCACCTCCACTGATGGGCACCTGGGCTGGAATTCTGGGGCTGCTCCTGGGCCAGCAGCGCTCAGCTGTGCCCCCCAGGTGAAATGATCCCAAACAAGTTGGGAGAGACTGCTCAAATCTGTTCCCTGCACGCTGAGAGGAACAAAGAGGGAAGCCAGCATTCATCATTCAAAAGATAAACATTTGACAGCACAGCTTGACTATGTCAGGAACACTTCTGTTTTAATAGTATGCCTGCAAGCTTTCAAAACAAGTGTTTACCTGTCACAATAAACATTTATGAGTGAAGTACACAAAACACACTAAACTTGGAGCTGGCAAGCTTCCAGAAATGCCATGTGCAGTTAAACTCTTGAGCATGTCATTCCATCCAGCATAAATCTCTTCAGTTGTCTTCTGTCTTCTTCAGTGTGTACTGTGGGACTCTCCCGACTGCTTTGGAGACATCTGTCTTGGATGCATACGGAATCCTGGAAGTGCAGCAAGTGCCTGGAGCCGACAGGCACATGAGGACCTAACTCTCAAACAGCTGCAATTAACTCACAATTGGCTCCTGGTGAGACTGGGTGTATTATTGGTAAATACGTGCTTGTAGTGGAAATGTGGAGCAGAGCACGTGGGGCTTCACTTAGGTGTTGCATCCGACCTCAAATTTGGATTTTTCTGGTGACTTAAGAGGAGTGAAGAGTCTGATCTAGTGGTTGGCCTGGCCTGGGTTTGAGTCTGACACAAGAGAAGGTCATAAGTTTGCTTGGCTGGAGTTTCCTTTGGCCATGCCAAACAATGAGAATTCCCACTTTTTCAGAGATGTTATTTCATTTTGTAGGATTTCTTGCCAAGTCTAACACTGTGCAGCATACTGGAAAAATAGCTAAAGTCAATAAATACAGCCCATAAAAATTAAGTCTGGCACAAGATTTGCACAGGAAACAATTACGTCTTGCTTTTTTTTTTTTTTTTTTTTTTTTTAAGGCCATTTCACATTTCAATAGCTTCAGAAAAAGCCAGGAAAGCAAGGGGAATTTCCTCCTGCATATACCTTTTACTGTATACACATGTGCATTTAATGTTTTGGGCTTTTTTTTACATTTTTATATTTCAATGTTTTGCTTTTTTTGTTATACAGCCGACCACAGGACAGTTTCAGCTGGCCAGATAGTGTGGTCTGACTAGAACGGACAGGTTAAAATGTCCACCTAATGCTGGGGGAACAACAGCTGAAATGGGAATTAGGAACCTCAGCCTTGGGGTTCCTGGGTTTGGATCGGGGCTCTTGTATTCTGTAAAACACTTTGACATCAAGACAATGCTGCTTATAGAGAAAACACTTCTCAAGACAGCACAGTCAGTTCTACAGCACCTTTAAAGTCTGAGTGGGGTGATTTTGGACCTTGTTAAGGAATTCCTGGCCTTCTGTGGAATTGTTGGTGTAAACCAGAGATTCACAGCACCACCTCCCCCTGGGCACCCACTTGGGACTGCAGTTCAGGTCCTCATGACCCCTGACTCCCAGGCGAGCACTGTAAACTCCAGGCAGTTGGTTTTCTCCCATGTGGTTTCTCACAATAGCAATCCTTTCCCAAAGTCCTTGGGTGCTTTCCTGATCCAAAGGATGCCCAAGGCTGCTGCTGAGCAGCCCCTTGCTCTCGCCTCTCCCATAGTCAGCGTGGGTGGCCTTCTCCCTTGACTCCCATGCAACATTTCAAAAGGCTTCATTTTTGTTCTAGTGCAGAATGTAAAAGGCTTTCAACATCTCCATTTAAGAAACAAAAATCCCAGTGTTTGTGCTCTCCATTTTCCTTCGAAGAGCATAGTGAGAAAAGGGAAGGTCTGCCCTTGTTCAGTCCTGGCGAGTCCAATCCAGAGCTGTGTAAAAATGCATCTAAAAAAAGGACCTTTCTTCCAATAAATGCCCATTTAATGAATAAAAGAGAAACAATTGAAGTCTGCAGTAATAGAACAATTATGTGCTGTTGTGCATTCCAGCTGGCTACACATTGAACAGTTCTTACAAATTGCTGGAAACACAGCAGCACACGGATCCAATACATTTCAAGACAATCATTATTAAAAAGAAATACCATGTGTCAATCTGCTGATGCCCTCCGAGGGCATTCTGCTCCTAAAATCCTTTAATTGCTGCTCTGGGCTCACGTGTGCCCCTGGCCCGCCGTGTTCAAGAGGGAGAGCGCTGGAAGCAGGAACCCCGTGTGATATTCATTAATGCCTGCAGCCTCTGCTCTGTCCTCTGCTGAGCTTCAGAGGGAAGCAGGCTGGCTGGGGGGCTGCAAAGAGGCCAGGAGCCCCAGCTTGGGAAGGGCTGAAGAGTTATGGAACAGTTAAATGGGGGGAGATCTGAGAGCAGATCTGGAGTAGGAGGGGGGACACGCAGAAAGGACAAAAAAAAGGCAAGGAAGACAAAATAGCCAGTGGATGCTGTGCCTGTGAACCCCACGTGCTCTCTCTCACACCTCTCTTGGGTATTTGCCTATGATGGAATTCCAGTGGCAGTGAGGAGATGGCCCTGGAATGTCACTCTGTGTGTGCAGCCCACACCCTTTAGCAGAGCACATCACCTGCCAGCCTCATCAGTCAGAGCTTTGGGGTCAGGGCTGGTGCCTTTGGAGCCTCCGACCAAAGAGAAACTGGGTCAGATTTGCACCCTGAAACAGCAGAATGCTGAGCAAGCTGCTAATTCGCTGCCTACCTGGTGTCCTTCAGATGCAGGATTTTAATCAGTGTTTCAATGTTAATGGAACCATTTGAGGGACATTTTTGGATTCAAAACCAGGAGGAAATGTGTCAGAAGGATTGTGGTTTGGTCAAGGCACAAGGGCCTCTGGCTCCTGTGGCATCCTTGCTTGGGTGATTCTGTAATGCTCTTTGGTCACTCAGTAACCAAAAAGGTCATGAGGGGTGTTCAGAGCTGGTGAGTGCTGATTAAACATGATATAAACACCTCTTCTCTGTTAGATCTGTGGAAAGAATTTAAATGTATGAAGTGCAGAGGGGTAGGGATTAACGAGCTGTGAAGGAAGGAGATGTATTTAAGGTGTTTGTGAATAGGGAGAGGATGAAGTTCCTGCTCCATATTTAAGACATTAAAGCTACTTTGCAGGTCTTTTTTCTTTCAAAAGAAAGCCTGAAAACCCCCGCAGTTCTGAGTACTTGTCAGGGATGTAATGATGGAAATTTTGTCAGCCTTGCTTTGCATAATAGGGATCATTATGTGATGGTAAATTTCTCTGTATGTTCTGTACGTTCCTAATGTGGGAGGAATAAAATATTCCTGAGGTTTCTTTTGCAGAGCTTGTCAATGAACAGGCTGGGTCAGATTGTCTTCCCATTTATTAGCAGGAAAAGCTAAGATGACTTTATGCAAGCGCAACGGTAGGAAATCACTGTGCTCGGGGAATCAGGCTTATGGGCTCAAATCCTCCCTGCCTGACAGGCACGTTTTTCTTGCATCAGCTCTATTTTGAGTTCATGTTGGGAAGCCCTGAGCTCCTCAAGTCCTGCTGGGACAGCACCAGACCAGCTGCACCCAGGTGGACGTTGCATTGCACCTGTGTCAGGTGCCAGCTCCCTGCCTGTCCCCGTGTCACAACTGGGCTGGCATGGGGGGCAGCCAGTCTGCTGGGAGTGGGGTGAATCCTCCCGAGGGGCTGCAGGGGCCCTCAGCTCATTGTGCCATGTGGCGGTGGATTACACTGGTGGAAAACCTCCCAAACTAAGCACCCCCTGGAAAACACAATGGTCTTTCCCCAAAACTGTGTAATCCCCTATCTTTGTAACCTGACCCTAAATCCTACCCTTCCCTACTCCCCGTTGGTTAAGGGGGTTTCTCCCTGCCTCCTGTTATCTGGCCCCAGATCGTCCCTAGAACTGGGGGCTCTCGGGGCCATCTTGCTCTCTTTCTACCTTGGACCCCTTCAGAATAAATGTCTGGAACTTCCAGCAGAGAGGGCCTCTGAATTCTTTGTCTCTGGGGCTGCCCGAGCTGTCCGGCTCAGTGGGTGAGTGAGAATTGTGCCTGACACCGGCACGGGTGTGAGAAGAGCCGTTCTGTACAAGCACCAAGGCAGTGCTGGCTGCAGTGATATCTCAGAGCCATAGAGACACTCTCGGTAAAAGCAGAGGCTTATTCCACCCCTCCTCGCCCACGGCATTAGTGCCAGGGCTGCTGCGTTGGGAGTTCCTAGAGCCTGCAGAAATCCTTCCCAGAAATACAAGCCTTGGGGTTTTCCTCCGAGGCTCCTCCAAGCCTTTTGAAGGACTTGGGAGTGTCACACGCCTGTGAAGAGCAGAACACCGGGTCCTGACTTGGGCTCACACAAACCACAACTGCCTGCTTGAGTAAAAATATGCCCAGTCTGGCTAATAATAGCCGGTATGGATTTCAGAGAGGCTTATCTGAACCAGCTTCCGTCTGCTCCACTGGGAATGTCAGTGGGAAACACACAGGGAGGAGTGTTAGCCAGGACTTTGCACAGGCAGGGGAAGTTACTGCAGCTGCTGAGGGCAAACGAGCCCCAAAGGGGATACATGGATCATCTGGAGCTGCACAGGGATGGGGCACAATCCCTGTCAAGCTCTTACTTTCATCTGAGTTCTTCAAGTACTTCTGCTGTCTGCAAGAGGCTTCTGTGGTGTCCACAGGACACATTTGGGTACCCGGAGCTGAGAATGGCACTCGGGGTAAAATCAGTAGTTGCTGGAATAAATTGCATTTTCTAACAGGCAAGGCAATGTGTCCTTTCACAGGCAGTAAGTAGGTATTTGTTCAAAACAATTAGACTCCATAGCCTAGTTTAGTACTTAATCAATTTATGTGGTTTGTTAAAGTACCTGCATATGCCCTTAATAAGTACTGACACCCTTTTCCTAGAGCACTGCTATGTGCTTACAGAGAAATTACACTTTTAATTATGCCACACAAGCCTAATGGAAAATCTAATTATGACAGCAGTATTTTTCAACTTTTGTACAAATAGTGTATTTTCTGTAATGCAGTTGCAAGTATTGGCTTTGCTGTAGAGCTTTGGGACAGGAAATGGATTCAGTGCAGAGTTTGTACCATGCTTCATGGATTATTTATTAATCACTGCTATGTATTATTTGTATGCTGTCACAAACGTCCTGGTAGTTGATGCAATAAAACAGGCAGATGGGAGTCCTTGCTCAAAAGATTCTCACTGGTCTGAACCCAACACTTGTGTAAGTACTGGAAATGCTGAAACTGCTGCTCGGGGATTTGTGTCCTGACTTTGGATTCTCTGGTGTTTAATAATGTCATATGAACTCTGAAACCTTTTCCATGGATTAGGATGTTCACAGGTTTCCTTTGTGCCTAACTGGGGTTCAGCTCATCTTGAAGCCTCTATTTTCATGGGGACAATGCACAAATAATTTAGATCAGGCCATCGCTCCACCCTTCTCCTTCTGGAGTGACCTGGTGCTCACTAGCTTTCCATGGTAATGGTTTCTCCAGTAGCTCCAATTTACCAGAGGGTTTATTAGCAGATTGTGTGGACTAAAAGCCTCTGCTTTGCTCATGTTTTCCCCTTTGTGAGCTCCAGACAGTCCCAGGGACTTTATTGGAGCTTGCCAGTACTTTTTGCAACCTCAACAATACTTATGGTGCTTTAAAACAGTGTGAGCTGTCTTAGTTTGGCTATTGCTTATTCAAAGAGAAAAGATGGGGTTTTCAGTGCTGTTCGGAGTGGGTCTAGGCCTGTTTCTGCTCAGTGCCCAGCAGGAGCATCAGCAGGGACAGACTTAGAACAACAGAGCCATCTTGCACATGCCATCCCTTCTGCAGATGGACTTGTCCCCGGGAAGGGGAGCCCTGCAGTGGCTCCTCCCCAGCCTCAGCCGCTCAGTGCCAGTGCCTCGCTCTGCTGGGAGCAGCTATCAGTTTAATGGATTACAGCACACTGAACCCCCGAGCTTTTCAAAGTGCTTTGCTTCAGTGTCTAAAAAGTCAGTCAGGTTCTTAATTACTTGCAGTTCATATGCAAAGGGATACAGCCAACCTTTTGTTCATAAAGGGAGGGCAAACTGTCTCTCTTTGCTGTCTCTCCCCATCCTGAACTGTCGAGGGCAGGGATTATCCCTCTGTCTGTGTACACCACCAACCACTGCAGGTGCTCCACCAGGTTATTTTGGAGTTACTGGGCATGAACAGAGGTGCGCTGGTACAGCAGGGATGCGAGGCACAGCTGCCACACACACAGGTTTGTCAGGAAAATTAATCCACAAACACCAGAGGTTTATGTCCAAAAAGGAGACAGAAGAGTCCTGTAACTTTATTCATTAATAAAGGGAGAGGTCATGGCCATTTCCCATGGGGTCTCTCAGATTGACAGAGGACGCAGCCTCTTTTATCCGAATTCCCGACCGCAGGTTCCCTCTCTCTTTCCCCATTGGCTGAGGAACTCAAGAGGTACAGATTTCCCAGAACACCTCATTAATGTACATCCCCCCTAATACAGACATCCCCAATATACATTCCCTTTTTCTTCTTCTTCTTGTGTCTCTGTTCTTGTAGTTTATTAACACAGTTCCGGGTAAATCTAATTAGGGAAATTCCTATGGAAATCCTACCTATTGTTCCTTCTATCTCTCAGTATCAAAGTTACCTTCCCAGCAGACTCAGGTCTTATCCTTACCAGCCATTTGTTTGTAAAGACACTCCCTTATTCCTTTCAGGTTGAAATTTGTCCCAATCCCTAAAAGCCTATAAAGTGCAGGGAAGGGGAGCACCTTGGCAATCTGAGCAGAGCTCTCAGACATGAGGCAAGCTGAGCTTCTCAGGACAAATCCTTGGTTCCTTGGAATCGTTCCTCCTCTGGTTCCTCCCAGAGAAGTGCCTGGACAAAAGATTCATGGCACTGTACTGGTTTAAAACCCACTCAAGCTGCTCCCTCTTCCCCTTGCCCCTTCTGCTTTAACGGAGGAAAATCAGGAGAGATTTTAAATTGGAATCACTATTTACTGGAAAAGTGCAATAACCACAAAAAATATTACAAAAAGAGGGTTCAGAAGAGAGGGAGAGTTTTACTCACAAAAGGGTATTAACCAGTGAATAAGCAAAAATGCTTCCTGAAGATAGCGCCTGTAGGACTCCGGTAGTTCGGCTACAGACGGTAGGGACAGACGGTGAGGAGAGATCTCTGTACTCAGGGTTTAGATCTCTGTACTCAGGTTTTAGATCTCTGTACTCAGGTTTTAGATCATGAGGTTTATTGCAGAGAGAATGGGTGACAGAAACCTGCCAGGAGCTGCCAGACACAGCTCGAAGCAGGTCAGAGAAGTAAGAGAGCAAGCAAGAGAGAAGCAAAAGGTGTGAAGCAGAGAGAGCGAGAGAGAGAAAAAGTGGGAAGCAGAGAGAGAGAGAGAGAGAGAGATAGAAAAAGTGGGAAGCAGAGAGCTTCATGACCGTTTACAATACAATAAATCATCTTCTGCGTTGAATATTCTTATTTCCATTAACCAATCTAGAATAAGCTACAAATCTTACAACATTTGCCTACAGCCTATAAGAATCATTGCATTAACATATGGCATTATATTTTAAACTTTAAAAGTGACTTTTTGGACCGTCTGATAAGTTAGCAGGGTCTTTTCTGACCCTTGGACCTGTCTGCAAGCAGAGGGAATTGTTTAATCAAAGGGGGATCACCTTCAGCCAGCCATAATATTGTTTTCCAGTTGTTCAGTAACTGCAGTTGGGTAACTCAAAGCTTGTCTTCATTTCAATCTCACTTACAGTTTCTATATGCTCAGCATCTTTTGCCAGGTAATCATATTTATAAGGCTTCCCTATTCCATCTTCCCCAACATGCGCCCAGTGTGGATTTCCAAAGGCAAAATGGCAACTGGCCCTGGGCTGGGCCCACGTGGTATTGGGGCAAACAAAACCAATGTATTTCAGGGAGTCTCTTGCGGCCTAACTTCTCCACCCCAGCCCAAAACCAACAGAGAGCAGGGACAAAACAAAGCTTGGAGAGCTCGTTTGTCTGAATGAGGGGCTGTGCTGCTGAAAAGCTGGCTCAGTGCCCCTGGCAGGGTCAGGCCCTGCTGCAGGAACTCTGTCTGGGGCAGCAGCAGTGCCAGCAGTCCCCATCTCACACCCTCTCTGCACTGAGAGCAGCAAAAAAAAATGGACAACTTCCCATGCCTGGCCTCGGGTTTTTCCGGGCCAAATCCACGTCCCCTGGTGGTGACACGGGTGGTGTCGAACAGACAGCACTGAACACTCCATCCCCCTGCCTCTGCACCCACTCCAAAGGTTGTTGACTTCTGAGGATCCTATTCAGAGCCGAGCTAGAGCAGCAGGATATTTTCAATTAATATTTTCACTCGTCAATGGAACAAGTTTGCCCTAAAACCTGACTTGGTCAGATGAGTCCCTCTGTGTTCACTGGGGTGATGTATTTAATAGGGCCCATCTCACTTTTCTGGTTTACTGTGAGATAGAGCGGCAGAAAAGTTGTTGCTCTGAGCTTGTAATTTTTCCTGGATCCTTTAAACCCATTTGTTCTGCTTGGGTGCTTTGTGGCTACTAATAGGTAATGTTATGGGAAGAACTGTAAAACCTGATCACTGGAGAGTGCTGAACATGTGGATGTCTGTTAGTGTGTAGAGTCTCTTTTTGTGCAAACTCTAAAGCATATTGCAGAAGTGCAACCTCTCCTGCCATCATGAGTCCTCTGCCTAGACCAGATGTGATCACCTGGTGTTACATGTTTCCATATGAGCTGGAAAGCAGTTCAAGAATCCTGGTGGCTCCTTTCTTCCTCATTGCTTTAATCACAGACATCTCCATTTTTCCAGACATTCCCAGCATGTTGTATTAAGGGTGGTAGATTAAAAATGAATGAAAGGAAGAGGGAAGGTGAGAGGGACAATGCCAAGCTAAAGCTGACCATCTGTCCTCTGTCCCTGAAAATGAAAAGCCAGTTTTGGGAGGGAACTAAGGGGACCTTGATGGCTGGAGAGGCTTCAGAGCGAATGGCAGTGCCCACTGCCCTGCAGGCAGGAGATTGTCAAGCAGAAATCTATTTGGAAATTATTTTAGTATTTCCTGGGCTGGTTTGGTTTGCTTTGGCCTAATCCACCTTTTGTGTTTTTATTCTTTGTCTCATGGAGCTATCTACAGCCCTGAATTGTCTTGCTGAAAGTACTGGTGCCAGGATGAGGCAATTTTATTTCAGCAGATCCATCCCCAAAGCTTTCAAAGTGCCTGAGATTATGGAAGTTACCCTGCCTGTGCAACTTAATTGCACTACTGGGCTAAGGCTGCTGTAAAGATATCCCTGTTAAGTTATTAACTGATATCAACTCACACAGCTTAAATTTTATTTCTTGAATTATGATGATCAGAGCAGTCCCACCAGGTAAAACTGCAGAGAACAGGTTTACTAATAAATAGTGAAGAGCAATCATTCATTTCTCTTGTCTGTGAGGAGCCTGGAGCACAACAGATTGCTGCTGGAGGGTCCTGCCTGAGAGGCTACCAAGCAGCAGCCTGCCATTCCATTTCAGCATTTGTTAAACTGCAGGACAGCATTAGCCTGGCCTGCCATTTACATCAGCCAGAGGTTAAAACACTGCCGAGTGCTTCAAAGGCCTGCTGGGGAAGAACTGAAAAATGCCTCAGAAATAATGGCTTCCCCCAAACCCTCATTTTCACAGTGGTTGCAGAGTAAATCTCTCTCTTCACTGGCCTCCACGTCGCAGCCCCTCTTAGAAGTGTCGATTCAGACCTGGCCTCTCACAAAATTGCCTAATGCCTTTGAGCTCAATATCATCCCAATTTTAAGCCCATTAGGTGACAAGAATATTCACTGCTGAGGGAATGAAACATTTTAGAGTGTGCCCAGGCACCTGGGAAGGAGATGAGGTGGCAGATAGAGAGGGGGGGCAGAAGGCACGAGGCAGACAGCCAGGATCACAAACCCTTTTCAAACCCCTCAAGCTCCATGTTCAGGCCTTTCTATTTCTCTTCTGAAATCCTCTTGCTTCCCCCTGATGTCCACTTTACTTCAAGGAAAAAGAACCCCAAATATAGCCAACACTTTATGACTCTCTGGTATGTTATAATCTTATTTTGCCACCCTTGGGATAAAAGCGGCATTTGTGTGGACATGGGCAAAGTCAGGTTAAGGAAAGGTTTCTAAAGCAGGGATTGGGCAGGGGCAGCCCACCAGGGAGACCAAGGGGCAGCTCTGGATGGCCCCTTCTAATGACCATTCAGCCCTATTGCCATTGGCACATTCTCAGCAATTCCTTTGCTTCGGAAGCAGGAGAAACTCCCGTGGCAGAGGCGTTGGGGGGTGTTTTACAGCCACCCCATCACCCGTTTGTGAGCAGCGAGGCCAGCGCGTGCTGGGGATGGCCAGCTCATCCCAAAGCCACCAGCTCATCCCAAAGCCACCAGCCCATCCCAAAGCCACCAGCTCATCCCAAAGCCACCAGCCCATCCCAAAGCCTCCAGCTCACCCCAAAGCCTCCAGCTCATCCCAAAGCCACCAGCCCATCCCAAAGCCACCAGCTCATCCCAAAGCCTCCAGCTCATCCCAAAGCCACCAGCCCATCCCAAAGCCTCCAGCTCATCCCAAAGCCACCAGCTCTGCTCCTCGTGGCAGAAACAGCAGCAGCCAGCACGCTGCTCCCAGGGGCTGAGGGGTAACACCAGATCCAGCCCAGCCTGGAGAGCCAGCGGCTGCCTGTGCTCACTAACGAACCCCACTCCTACCGGGGTGTACGCTGGGTTTGGACATGTCAGTACAATCTGGAGTGGGCACACACACAGTCAGGATGGCAATGAGATGCAGGTTTGAGCCGGGCCACAACACCTGTCTGGAGGGAAAAATCGGGGTGGAGGAATTGCTGTTGCTTTTCACGCAGACACAACTTTTTTTTTCTAATTCTTGATGTCATGTGAAGAGCAGCGGGGTCATTGTGAGTCTGCGAGGGAGCCTGAGCAAACAGCATTCTCGCAGGGAGGAATCCCAGGGGGTTTCTGAGCAAGGCTCCAGCCACCACATGGCATCCCTCTGTGCTGGGCTGGAGAGCTGCCCCTCTGATGGGATGGGCAGGAGCCCCAGCAGCGCTGCAGGCATCCCACACTGCGAGCAGCCATTCCTGCTGAAGGGAGACAACAGGAATCCACCCCAGTTTTGCTGGAGGAAACTGAATTTATAAGTAACTGATGACACTCTGAATCAGTGTGTTTATGGAAAGTGCCTGTAATACGTTAGCACAGTTCTTAGATGAAAGTGGAGCAGAAATCCTACAGGAGAGGGACGGGGGATGCACCAAAAACCTTGGATAAAGTCCAATATTCAGGCAATAAGACCTTAGAAGCAGGCATCATTATAAGATAATTGACTGTGGAGAGCAGTCACACATCCCAAGGTGAAGCATAGGGCACTTAACATATCAATAAGGTCAATTATCTGATTATGTCAGCTGCCTTAGTGCTGTTATTAACCTATATTGCTCTTATTAACCTTTCTGATGAAGAATCTTTCAAAAATAATTATATTAAAGTACAAATCTCTCAAGTTTAAAATATGTGAATGTTTCATTTCAGTAGTCGTGTGTCATAGGATAATGAACAGCTGATTGCCTGGCTGACACAATGGGGTTTTTAATCAGGCTCCTTTCCCCAGGATCAGCGTGTTCACTCTGACAGCCTTCCCTGGGCCCAGGCAGGCTCATGAAAGCACTGCTGTCATGTTACCAATGGCAGGATTTAAAATTGAAATGTGAGTAAATAAGACAAGAAATGTAACGGATATGCTGAGGAGAGGGGTCCTGGGAAAATACCCACTGAAAGCCTCTTCAGTCAATGCCAATTATTAAAGCATACAGCTGGTTCAATTAGTGCCTGTGTACTTGTGCATATAGGATTTACTACCTCACACAGCTGATCAAAGGGATCACGCTGCTCAGGAAAATTTGTCCATATTCTTTTTGTCCTTTTTTCCCTACTGCAGAGCATTTTGAAGTAGGAAAGCATTTTGCCACAACTTTCAGCCATTCTTTCATCTCTTGGGGAATGTGTGTTCTAATTTCTACTTGGGATTACTAATTCATTACATGTTTTTGGCAAAGCCATGCAAATTCTACTCACTGCGAGTTCTGATCACTGTCCTGTTGCTCTGTGTATCTGTGCAATAGGTGAAGCATCATTTCATGTAGTGTGGCTGTGCAATGATCAAAACCAGGGGCCTTATTGTACCTGTGACAACTTGTCGTGCATACACCTTGATGTGGTTTGATTTTAGATGACTACACTGAGCATCTATTAAAGATGCCCTTTTTTGCCCCTGGAATTCATCACTAATTTGAAATCACTGGGCATTTGGAAAAGTTTAGGTTAAGATTTCTCATGTCCATTTTGGGCTGACATATTCTCCAGTTAGAAGTGTCTGGTCTCTGATATCCAAGTGAATTCCTTTGCTAGTAGAAAACAAGAGGGAGGGTCACATAAAAAGCTAAAGCAGAAAAATTATCCTTCTATGAAATTTCCATCCAGTATCTTCCCCATTTTGCTTCCTTTGCCAAGATCACCACTGTCAGCACAAGACATTTGGTGCTTGGGAAGGGCAAGTATTTCTGTAGTCATTCCACATCTTCTCTTCCCTTCTTCATAAAAGATAAGAGATGATGAAAGCTGATCTCCTTGTTTCCAGGTCCTACTTGGGAGACCCTGATATACTTCTTGTTGCATGTTGGGAATGCTAAAGGTGAATGTTATTATTCAAGATGAATCCCTACAAAGTCACCTCCTTGCTCCCTCCACCAGGGAGGACGTGGCTCTCTGCCAGACCCCAAACCATGGCAAAATCCTGGCACTTTTGTGGCCATCACAAGTCATAGCTCCTGGCTCAGGCAGTTCAATGTTTCCGTGCTGATGAACATTTCTTCTGTCTCACACACCTTTTGTACTTCTAGTGGGATTAGGTGCACCTGTCAGTGATTGCACTTAGAGGAACAAAAATCACTGGACTGCACATCTCTTTTCCTTGGAACTGGCAAAGGCACCAAGGGAAAAACCTACAAAAACAGTACCTGGAATTGGATACTGTAAAATGAAAACCTTCACCTGACATCCTTGGTCATCTTCCTACCTGTAATCCTATTGGAGATGTTTGTGCCAGGACTATTACATATGGCTCTGCAGATTTTTTGCAAAATTCTTTGTAAAGTCTGCTGTGAGCACTGTGCCTCTGCAATGTTCTGGGAGTGAAATGGACTGCTAGTACTGCATTGGAAATCAAAGTCTTCTGGGAATAGTCTGGAGGTGAAGAGAGGGCAGCTAACTGAAATGAGAACTCAAGGAACACTCTGTCTTGCAAGTAAGGCCTCTGAGCCATGTCAGTGTATCTGGGGAGGCCACAGGAACAAATGTAAGTCTCTTCCAGGAAAACAGGATCTGCTTTTACCTCCCACTCAGGTGTCAAAACTGCAGCAAGACTAAATGTTTGGGTAGATTTTTACTCATTAGCCTTCCACTGGGGCTGGAATTGACTTAGCCAAACCACACCATGAGGAAATTTATTGTACCTGTGACCTGCTTTATTTTTTTTCTTCCTGCCTTGTGGAGAGTGTTTCTGGATTATGTTGAAGACTGGAGTGTTATCACGGTTTCAGAAGTGGTTTCTCTGTCCTGGGACAGCCTTGTCAGTTCTCACAGTGGTAAAATTGGCTGAAAGTTGATGCCATCAACCCCCACATACTGGCAAACTCTCTCCCTTTTCATCTCTGGTTTTTTTTGAAGACAATTGGGAGATACTCAAGCTGCTGTCAGGACAAATTCAACATCAACTGTGATATCTCTTTTTGAAGATTTTCCTTCTTCTTTTAATCACTGGTTTTAACATCTGTGTATTTAGGTGCTCTCTCTTGTTTATCAATAGTGTCAAAAGAAAGCTCTACCAGACAAGAGCTGAAATCTTTGATTAAAAGGCAGATATCCAGTGGTCTGAAACCACCTAATGCTGCTGTGGGATTGAGTTTGATTCCAAGGTAAAATCCAAGAGAGATATTTGCTGGTCTGGAAACTCATCTGACTTCATTTCCCACATATTGCTTCTTGTTTTCTGGTTGGTGAGTGAGAGTGGTCTGTCCAAAATCTGCTGCTGCTGCTGATTCTTTTGAGGATATTTGATGGTCAAGGACCACTGAGTGTGTAGGCACTGGTAATGGGCCAGTAGGAGGGAATCTGTACAGAGGAATTGTTAAACTCTAGAAGATCCTTGCAAAGGTAGAGCTGGATATTGCCACATTTGTGTACCAATTTATGTTTTCCTGTTCCTAGAGAAAATTGCTCAAACGTTTCTTCTTTTACATTTACTAGCAAGAACAGAAGGCTGTAACAAGGTGAGGGGAAATAGGCAAAGGAAGATGCTGAAAGCCAGATTTTATTTCATATGTTCCCAGTCCTGTGATAATCTGTGCAAGAACTATCAAAATGGTATTTTTCTTCTTTTCCTTTATTTTTTCCCTCCGTGCTGAATTTCACTGTACTGACAGTTTTAAATGCTTTGGTCTCTATGTTATTCAGTTATTTGGTGAAAACCTTCCCGTTCCATCTTCAGTTTTTCAGGGCTCTAACCATCCTTGAAGCATCATAGGACTGGCTCTTGGGGACTCTTACCTGCACTTTAGAGATTACTACCCTGTTCCTCATGGCAGCCAGTAAAAATGCTTCTTGCTCCAGTGTTTTACACTTCAAGCATTTAGAGTTGTGCTTCTGAACCAAGGCACCATTTGTTCCCCTCAGGCCCTGGCACACAG
Source organism: Pardalotus punctatus (assembly GCA_013400915.1). Taxonomy (NCBI): domain Eukaryota; kingdom Metazoa; phylum Chordata; class Aves; order Passeriformes; family Pardalotidae; genus Pardalotus; species Pardalotus punctatus. The sequence goes on along the minus strand of VZTX01007012.1, from coordinate 29,672 downwards.
ATGTGGGAACCTTCCCGATGAAAACACAGCCCTGTGAGGGCGTTACTGATGCCTGTGCTGGGTTATGGGATGGCTGAGATCCTCTGACATCCCCCAGGCCCCCCGAGAACAGGGAAAAGGAGTGCATGGTAAACTCAGGGATGGAAGAGTGTTGATGCTCCTGCAGAAAGCAGGGGGAATATTTTGTGTTGTGAAGATCCCAATTTAATAGGAGACACTGGAAGATGAAGAGAAATAGAAGGCATTTAGGAGAGCTGAAATTCTGCTCCTTTTGAGATCAGCTCCCCAAGTTACATCATTTTACTCTTCACATCAGCTGTATCTGTCTGTGCTGGAGCTTCCATTGCTGTACAAAGGGGGAGACTTTTCTCTTTTTTCCTCTTTTTTCTTCTTTCCTTTCTTTTCCCTTTTTCTCCTTTTCCTTTTCCACTTCCTCTTCTCCTTCTCCTTCTCTTTTTCCCTTTTTTAATTTTTTTTTTTAAATTTTGTTTTATTTTTCTTTTTCCTGTTTCTTATCCTCTCTAGGAGCTGAGAAAGACGAGAAACACTGTAATGGCTTCATAGGGTGACCTGTTTGTAGTGGATATTGTCTGCATATAATTAGTAGCCTGTAAAATTCCCACAAGGCAGGCACAGCTGAATAGACATAAAACTTATTCTAAACAAATAATCAGATTTTAAACAAACAATGGAATTTCAAGAGATGATAGGGAACTGTTGGATTTTTACCTGAAGTAAAGCAAATCAGCAGTAATTATATTTGTCTTGTCAAAGGAGTGAGGGAGTTTTAGAGGTGGAAAACTGATACTTAAAACCTCTTTTAAAGACGTTGGGCTTGGCTGGTTGCCATGGCTTGGAGAATCTGGAAGTAATTGTCCACACTATTAATTAAATAGAAGTTTGTGAATTTGCTACAAAAATAATGTTTTGAGGCTTTGTAATGATGTCCCAGTTGGATGTTGCTTTCATGAGACACATGACTCATGAGAAAATGAAATCCCACACAGTTCAAGGGAATGCAGAGATGAAGAGCCCTGTTCAGCAGAAGAAACCCAACAGCAGAGAGACAGAATTTTTGCTGCTGGTCCCAGAGGAATTCTGTAAGCAGCTGCATCTACTCAGGATTGTTTACTCTGTTTTATGTGGTTTTGTCCCAGCTACCAGAGATACCACCAGCGTGACTGCAGTCAGGGATCTACAGTGGCCTTGATGAGCCTTGAACAAACCATTTAAACAGGGTTCAGTTTAGTTCTGCCTTCCCCTGGATGTCAATGTTTCTCTGGACTTCTCAGCTTGCAGAACCATGAGACACCTCTGCAGCAGCTCATCTGTGGATATTTCTGCTCCCAGTCACTGCCACGAAATGCAAAGGCACGTGGAAATGAACACCAGTTTGAGCGAGATTGCACCATCTTGGTTTGCTTTGGAGTTAATTCTTACTTTATCTGCCATTCCCAGTTGTCTTGTGCTAGTACAAGGGGCATTGTACTTTGCAGTGCCATGGCAGCAGTGTCAAGGCAATGCCTGAAGTTCCTGTTTGTCTGCCAAGAGCTCTGTTTGGTGGCCAGCATTAGCCTGGGTCCCAAAGCCTGCTCCAAGCTCTGCTGATGAAGCTCAGTCAGCCAGCTCTGGCCTGGGCACGTGCCATGGGGCTGGGGGCTCTGGCAGTTGTCACACTGCTGGTCACTGCATGGTGCACTGTGACTGTGGCTCCTGTGGCCAGGGAGCTTGGAGAGCGGATGTGGTGCAACATGGAGGGCTAGAGAACAGAATTTCACGCAGAATTTGGCCACAGTGTGGCCAGCAGGATCAGGGCAGTGACTGTCCTGACTGTCCTCCTGTGCTGGGCATGGCTGAGGCCCCACCTCGAATCCTGTGTTCAGTTTTGGGCCCCTCATGACAAGAGAGACATTGAGGGACTGGAGCATGTCCAAGGAAGGGAATGGAGCTGGGGAAGGGTCAGGAGTGGCTGAGGGAGCAGGGGGAGCTCAGCCTGGGGAAAAGGAGGCTCAGGGGGGACCTTGTGGCTCTGCACAGCTCCTGACAGGAGGGGACAGCCGGGGGTGTCAGGCTCTGCTCCCAGGGAACAGGGACAGGATGAGAATAAATGACCTCAAGTTGCTCAAGCTCAGGTTAAACTGGGAAAATTTCTTCACTGAAAGAGTTATAAAGTACTGGAACAGGCTGCCCGGGGCAGTGGTTGAGTCACTGTCCCTGGAAGTGTCCAGGTGAGTGGATGTGGCACTGGGGACATGGTATAGTGTTGGCCTTGGCATTGCTGGTTGGACTCAATGGTCTTAGAGGGCTTTTCCAACCTTAATGATGCTGTGATTCCATACAGGCGGGAGGGAGCAACTGAAAATGTCTGTGTATAAACTTTGAGTTTACAGTACTGTGCTCTGGCAGGTTTTGCCAATCAGCCCATCTCTACTCATGGCTCAGCTGCCATGGCTGTTCAGTAGGGATCTGTGGACAGGGAAAGAATCGTGAGCCACGCAAATGTTTGGAGCTGTTAACATTCACACACTGTCATTTTTCATAATAACGAGGACCCCAGGGAGGCCAAACTCTGACTACAGGGAATCTTGACAAAAAGTTCACAGCTAGGAGTTGTGGGCTGGTTTTATGTCCCCACCACTGCAGCGCAAAGAATTGATCTGGTGGATAAATGGCAGGAGCAGGGCAGAGCTGCTGCTCACACCTCTGTCACAGCACTCCCTGTATCTGCCCCTGTGGCAGGTGAGCTATTCCTGGGTTTTCCCTTCTCCTCAGGGGACGTGAGCCAGGCAATGCTGGGGCATCAGGGGCGAGATGAAGGGGAGCTGCCCTGCCCTGTGGAACAGCGTGCCAGGCTGGGGGCTGTGGGCTAGAGCCTTAGAGCAGTGGCAGGTGTTAAATAGGAGCAGATGTTAATATTGACAAACTGAAGTGGCTAAATGTGGAAATACAGCCCTGCTGAGATGTGTGAAGTGAGGCAATGACCTTCACATGTTACACATCTAGTCAATAAAAGGAGTTTGACTGGAGTGAGATGATGTGTGTGCGCAGCAGGGCATGGGGCTGGTGTGGGATGACTTCCTGTCTCCCAGGGAACAGGATGGACAGCCTGTCCTAAAGAGGGGACAAATACCAAAACCCCAGAGTTCAGAACACCTATTTACAGCACCCAGGGACTGTGTGAGCCCTGTGTGTACCCTCCAGCCCCATTTCAGTGACAGGGGGAAGGGGCAGCTCTGTCAAACAGCTTTGTCTGGGTCCCTCTGTGGCTTTAGCCACTTTTATCTACATTTTCTCTTTTGTTTGTCCAGATCAAGGGTCCTAATGTTCCTGCTACAACAGAAGTTTTCCTACTAACCTCTTTTGTATCAGACCTCCAGGTATTTAGGGTCACAGCCTGCTTTTTGTGACTTTAGCCAGGAAATTCAGTAGGCCATGGTTTTGATCTCTTTTGTTCCTTCTCTATCTGATATTATTCAGAAATTTGGGTGAGAAGAAGGAGAGCTGCATTAAAGGGATGTGGGGTTTTTTTAGGAGCTCCCCTGTAGCAGTCCATGCTCTGTTTCAGCAGCTGTTTATCCCTTGAATCAGCCTCAGAGTCAGCCACAGGAGCACCGGCCGTCTGAGATCTGGGGAAGAAACACAGTGATGAAACCCCCCTCATGCACCTTGCTTCCACCTCACAGGCTCAAACCCACCGAGGGGAAGATTTCCTGACTGAAGGGAAGGGATGTTCCATGTGCCAGGTTTTTCCGAATATCTGCCTTTGACTGGGATCCGGTTTTGCAGCAAACACTGAAGTTGTTGATTTAAACATGCTGGGTTTTTCCCTCTGCTCTGGACACTTGGCAATATTTGCACCAAGCCCCAGCAGAGCAGTGCTGCATGGAGGGGTTCATAACTCAAGGCATCCCTTGGGCAGAGCAGCCTGAGATGTTTTTAACTGGCACCAGCTCCCGTGGCAGCAGCACACATAGAGATCACAGCCAGGAGACAGCATGGTGATGTTCAGTGACAATATTAGTGGTGGAAATCAGCTTTAATTTTTCATTTTCCATTTCTCTGCAGATCAAAAGTGAATATGCACCATCTTCATTAGCAAGGCAAATACCTCAACATGCAGGAACAGGGGCAATTCCCTTCCCTTCTGCAGCACAGAGCAGGAGATAAGCACACATCAAAGGGAACTGGTGATTTCTATGAAAGGATCCCAGTCTGAACTGGAGGGCTTCTGCACAGGGCCCAATCCCACCTGACGTGTGTCAAGTGGAAATCATGAGTTTGCCTGGTGTTTGCTGATGTCGGTGGGATGCTTTGTATTAGTGTTGCTCAACCCAACAGCAGGACCAATGCTGCAGTTTTGATTTGTAGATGAAATTACTACGATAACCAGAGCTCAGCCCTAGCTTGCATAATTCCGCTCCTCTAAAAATCAGGCTTCCAGGCTCCCTTGAGAGAGCTTGGCAGGCTCAGAGTGTGACTCATCCCCCTCCCAAAATACTGATGACTGATGAGATGAATCACCCATTGACTGGGGAGGATGTTTCTCCTCAGGTGGCTCAGGCAGGATGTCTGGCACTGAGATGTCAGGGGTAGGTGACCTCGGAATTCTCTTTGGTTCTTGCTCCTCGGTGAGCCAGGCTTTTTTTAGGACATCTTTGAGGTTCCCCTTCCTAAATCAGTGCCAGATTAGCTGGACACATGGAGAAGCAAACTGCAATATTTTGTGAGCTGACAGATCCTGTGGGCAGACTCTGCTGCCAGGGAAGGCAAATTTCAGCCATCCTGTCCCTACTGAGGAGTCACAGTCCTTCACCTGCTCCAAAGCAACCAGAACCAGTCAGGCTGGGAGTGGGAACTGCCCTTGTATGGATGTACTGCCCTGAGAATTCTCTTTCTCACAGAATTCATGAGAAAGAGAGAATTCTCAGGGCACTACATCCACACCCATGAGCAGGGGCTGCAGCTGGGAACATTCATGAACAGAGTGGGGTGATGATTTCTAAAACCTTCCTGGTTTTGAAAGTCCGTCTGTCTGAACCTTTCATTCCTGCACAGGCAAGGGAATTAATACTTGCAGTCATGACACCCAGAGCTGGTCAACTCCCTGTTTCCTTCTAGCACACACTTTAAAGAATGTCTCAGCCTGTTTGCAGCAATGGAAGCCACAGCACATTTACAAGTTTTCCAGCATGCCCTCACCTGGGAGGTGAGGCAGGGCAAGGCACAGGGAGCTGGCAGCTGTTTCCCACCACGACATTTTCCTGTAAGAGGCTGTATGCAGAAGAAAGGTCTGCACCAGTCAGAGGTACCAACAGCCCCCAGGAGCTCCCCTACCGAGCTTCCAAGGCAAGGTGTCCCCTACACTTGCTCCGTTTGAGCCCTCAGGATTGCTGAGATTGCTGGAAATGAGACCTCCAAAGGATGAAAGCCTGTGAACTTCAGGACAGATAGGAGTTCAAAAGGGCTGCATTTTTTTTCAAGAATTATGCAGAATCTGAACTTCGATTAGCTGGCTTTGTATTTCCAGAGCACTAAAAGCAAGGTGAATTCTGGCTTGGTAATTTTTAAGCTTATTTGTTCTCATCAGAGGGTTTTAGTATTAATCTATAAGCAATGCAACTTTTAATGTGATGACACAGAGAGCTTCAAGTTGGTAGAGGTCAGTTCTCAAGGATTTTAGCCTGCAGGAACCTACTGATTTTTAATGGGAGTCACATAGCTAAATCCCTGCATATGGTCTTGAAATTCATTCCATAAAGCCAGAGTCTTTCCAAGCCTTTGTTTCAGCTAACATCATTATAAATACTTGAATGACTTTTGGAGATCATGTAGGATATATCACCAGTCAAAATGAGTTAGAAACAAATTGACATGCTCTTGCATCTGGGGAAGGACTGGCTTTTCTTTGGGGTTTGTTGTTTTCTTTAATTTGTAATTAAATTATTTGCTCTGAAAGTTGATTGTTATTGACAAAGAGTACATTTTTCTCTCCACTGAATACAATTTTTCCTCTACTTTGTGAATCAGATATGAAAAATTTACCACTCTGATACTAAGGTAAAAAGATCTGCAAGTTCAAAGTCAGTGAGCTTGTAGCTTTTAAAGAGTTCAGAGTTGTGGTCAGTCCCTCTGGACTTTACAGAGAGTATCAGTGAAAACCTAACTTCCAGAGAAGACCCTAAATAGAGGGTGTTATTGGGGAACTTTACATAGGAAAGCTTCTCTCAAGTGCAGTGCAGAGAATCCACCTGGCTCTGATAGCTGCAGCATAACCTGCTCAAAGCTCCGAAGCGACCAAGGAGCCCAGGATCTATTAGATGAACATTTGAAATGGCTACCCAGCCTTGCTGCCAAAATGTAGGGCATTCATTTTCCTGGATCACTGAGCTAAATGATTTTTCTTAACTCAGACCTAGGGGCAGAAACACAGGCTTTTGGCTCCCAGTCCAGTGCTCTAAATATTTCTCCTTTGTCAGGGAGATGAGCTGCAGATAAATTCACACAAGCCCTTGACAGGAAGAGCGCGTGTGGTAAGAGGAGGTACTGCCAGATATTGCATACTTAATTCAATTAAGGAGTTAGTGTCTGTTTATAGTTAATGGGGATTTAAGGATACATTCCTCATATGTGCTCTGAATTCCCCCTTGGAGAAGCCTTTCCCTCTCCTAATCTGGGACTGAGGTGTCTAAAACCTAGTCCATCTTTTCTGAGTCCACAAATCAGCCTGGACAGTCTCTCCTCTGGTGAGATTATCTGTGCCAGAGCAAACTATTTCATTGACAGCTTTTGCCCAAGGGGTCATGGATTACTTCCAGATGTAGGTATTTCCTTCTGCAAAAATTGCCACCTACTTTTACCCACAAGGAAACCTGGCTGACATCTTTCACTACTGTCATCTGCTAAAATGCAATCTTGGGAGGCTGAGACCAAGCTCACAATGCTTACAGAGCCCTCAAAAGTCTAGCTCAGTCAGGCTTTTCCTTTCATACAGTGAAATGACCCATCTTGTAATTCTGCTTCAGCTGGGAGGCTGGAGGAGCACGGGGAGAGGGGAAAAGCCCAAGGGAGTCTCCAGTTTTGTCCTGCCACAGTGCCCAGGTCTTGGGAGAGAGATGGTGTCTGCAGAGTGTTTGTCTGGTGAGTGCACCAAGGTGTCCATGCCCTTCCTAGTCAGGGGTTGTGCACCTTGAGATTCTAAAATTGTGCCCTAAATTTCGGCTACTAGGATTATCTGTTTATCTTTTTTTTTTTCTTCATTTGAAAAATAAGTTTGCATGTATTGATGTGAGGTGGCATTGTTTTTACTAAGCTGAGCATTGCTTCCTGTCATATTCAGTGTTTCTGAAGGTCTGAGCTTTCTGTCTGGGCTGTGCAGAAGGTTGGGTTATTTCTGTGACTTGTGGCTTTCATGGACATGTTGCCATTAGCCCGGTGCTGCCCTCTGGTCTCTGGCTTTGCTGAACCCAGACAGCAGCACAGCTGCTGAGTCCCCCTGCTCAGCTGCCTGCCCTGGTTTCTGTGTCACCTGATGCTAATGGAGCTCTAATTAACCTGAGCTTTGGGAGTTTGTGCCGTGGGTGCTGCTCCTGTGGGGTTTGCTGGTGTTGGGCAGGCAGTTGCACAAAGCCGTGGCAGCCGTGGCTTGGAGCAGCCCCTGGAGGTTCTGCCTCACCTGTACAGAGCCCTGAGGTTACTTTTCCAAGCAGGGCTTTTTAGGATGAAAGGAGTTTTGGGGTTTTTTTTCCTCCCAAGAAATTAACTTTTCCATGAATAAGGAAAATACTTCTTTAGAAGTTCTGTTTTTCAGCTCTTAAATTTTTTATATCTATTCATAATAACAGCTGAGCCACTCTTGTGTATTAATGGCTGCTTCACTGTGCCTGTTTCTCAGGGGCACCAAATCTGTCTTGCATTAAACTCTAGTTCTTGTATTAACTTAGCCTTTTAGAAGGTGGTTCATTTCTAGTGGCAGGTGTAACAAGTCTGTGTTTCCTGCCAGGTCTGACCCATGCTTCCTGATGATGCTGAGCTGGGCTGGATCAGGCTCTCCTCCTGCCTTCCCTGGGGCTGGTACTACCCCTTCCTCCCCCGTGAGAGCCAGTCTTTCCTTGTGCTCATTTCAAAGTGACCCTCCCTGGGATCTCCAGGCAGCAGCGCTGCACCCTGACATTGATAAACCACAACATATTGTTTAACATATTGTTCCCAGTCCAACATATTGTTCGCATTCATCATGGAAGCAATCAGTACAGACCATTTTATTGCAAACCTGTTTCCTGGTGCTCATCATTAGGTCATTAACCTTAACAATGTCAACATGTTCTCGGTATGCAGTTTAATTGGAGAGCAGTGCAGACATTGCACAGGCTGTGCCACATACGAGGCACAGTTTAAGAGTAATAGAAATGCTGCACCAGCATGGCACTGCTGAGAAATAAGGTCAGCTTTGGATAGGAGATGCAGATTAAAGAATAATGTAGCTGTACCTTGGGGGACCCAAAGAATCTCTGAACAGAAGCGTAATTTCCTGTGAGCACCTGTGCCAGGTGAAGCTTTTCATTTTATGGTATCAGATTCCGGGTGCTGTTTTTGTAAGTTTTTCCCTCGGTGCCTTTGCCAGTTCCAAGGAAAAGAAATGGGCAGTCTAGTGACTTTTGCTCTTCTAAGTGCCGTCACTGATCTTGGCAAGATTTTCCTCTGAAAGTGCTTGTTAAAGCAGCAAAGCTCATGTCTCCTGGGGCTAGTTGCTCCCAGGCTATGTGACAGAAATTCAACAAACAACTTGTATGTGGAGGAGTCTCACAAGAGCAAGTGAATTCTTCAGGAAAATATCGTGATTGCGTGGTAAACTTTGGGGGAAGATATATTTTTCTTATTTTTCTTACAAGACTTATGTAGTCAATTATGAAGTATTATACTCTCTGTGTGAGCTCTGCTTGGTTATCATGGAGAATATCAGGACACTACCACCTTTCTTAGTGCAGATGGTCAAACTCACAACCTCATCTAAGTAGAGTCAGGTCTTGGCAGTGTTACCTAGATCTTCTCCCAATGCTGTTGCATAGTGATAACCTGTGGTTTGGTTATTAAGGTTGAAATTTAAGGTATCTGTAGGGTGTCAGTTTCCATTTCTTGTTGATTTTTATTAGCAATTAAGTAGATGTGAGCATTTCAGCCTCAAGTTCTGCTGGGTTTTGATTGCTCTGCAGCAGTACTTAGGTGGGGTCTAATTAACTGATGTGCATATGAATGGGAAAAGCATCACTTTCCCCTCACTGCTCCAGGTGAAACCACAAATTGCTCAGCACTGTCAAGCCAAGGGCCAGGTTTGTGCTCCAGGAAAGGAAGAGGTGCGGCAGGGAAAGCACAAGGGAGTGGCAGGTCTTGAGGGGATGCTCTTCCTGTGCTGCCTCCTTTTCTATAAAACACAAGTCCTTTTTCCTACCAGCTTAGCCTATTTCTGCTCTCTCATATTTTTGTACGTTAGCATGGAGCACTGCTCTGCCTTGACAGGAAGGTCCAGAGGTCTGATTGACACCATTTCTTCCCCATTATGAAATAAACTGATTTCTTTAGCTTTGCACAATATTCATTTGAAAACAGGTATTGATCTATGCAAGTCTGTAGAGTGGGTAATCAGTATCCTCCAGTTTGGGGAGAATAAATAAATCAAGGGACAGAAAATGATGGATGAGAATACCATTGAGTGCTTTTTGAACTGATGCTTTGTTCTGACTGTTCAGCTCCTGAAAGAGTGGGCTGTGTTGATTTTTAGCAGGAAACTGATGCAAAAGCTTTGCCCAACTTCAAATTAACCCAGTTAGATATTACTGAGTGATTTTGAACCAGTGATACTTTCTAGGCTGACTCTCCTATCCAGTTAAAGGCAATAGCTCGTGAAGAAGGAAAGGCTTCCCCTTCTCTCACTGTGGCATTTATAAAGCATCATCAAGCTCAGTGGTTTGACATTTGTATCTACCTGAGCCCATCTACATGGATCATTCGGCATTGGAGGGCAAGAGGAAAGACTTTATCAGCAGGGCAGCACTGGAATGCTTCAGTCTTACAAATCCAGAGAAGCTGCTGTCCTCATCTTTCTCTAAATTCACTGTGCACTTCACACAGAACTTGCACAAAGCATGTCCAACCTAACACACAGCCTAAGCAGAAAGCAAGAGCTTTCTGTGTGTTTGTGCATGGGGAAGCATCCAGTTGCAGGGTGCTGGGAACAATGTGGTTACAGATCAGGAATCTCCCTTTTGGCTGGTAACTGCCAGAATTAGCAATCTTCCTCCAGGTATCTCCTGTCTCATCCCACCCTGTGTTCTTTGCTGGCTGGATCCAGTCCCAAAGCACACCTAGCTGGTCCTGCTGAGCTCTGAGATCTGAGAGCCTCTGGAAGAGGGCAAGAGCTGCTCCAACCCTCAGTACAACAAGCTTTTTTCACCCTCGGCCCATTTTCCTACACCTTTGGGAAACTAAAACCTTCTAGGGAGCCATTTAGAATTATTTAAACTGTAATTAAAAGTCCCCATAACCAGATAATAATCTTGCAGACAACATGGCCTGTCTAAGCCGTCCTGAGCTTTCCCCAGAGCAGTGGCACAGGGAAGCAGTTGTCCTCTGAATACAGACAGGTCACCAGAAGGAGGGAAGGGAAACAGGTGCCATTCAGATGCAGTTTCAATCAAACAAGAACAGCCCAGGAGAGGTGGGGAGGAGGGACTGTCTCTTGATCAGGCTGCACAGCCCACCAAAATCAAACACGGCTGCTTCAAGGATCGACCTTGTTTCGAAAGCTGGTTTCGAAGCAGAAATTTGGAAAAGTCTGTTTGATGGAAATGGAGAGGAAATCAGGCCATGCTTTCAAAGCAATGTGTTCTTTCTCTCCCCATCCATTGAATGTAGTTTCTTGAATAGACTTTGGCTGTCATTTCCGGAATGCTCAGGGAGCAGCTGGCCTGAGGTTTTATATGTATTAACAGAGATCAAATAGGATGAGTGTAACCTTGGCATGGCTGGGGAAGGGAGAAGGGCTGGAACACACCACGTGCTGTGTGTGTTGTTCCCATGAAGGGGCCTCTGTCATTTAAAGAAATAAACAGGCTGCAGAAAACTTAATTCAGCTCAATCAGCTGCTAAACCTAGCCTGACAGCCAGCCTTCAGAGACACCTCCCCCAGCTCCAGACTTGGGCTGAATCAGCAGTTTTTGTCCTGTGAGAAGCCTGGCTTCCCACGTGCATCGGCACAGGGATGAGAAGGATGGACACACCGCCGTGCTTGAGCAGCATTGACTTAAGGGCACAGATCAAAAGCTCTCTGAGCACTTGCAATGCCTGATGGGGAGGCAGTTATTTGAGGTGAAGACTCCTGGCAGAGGCACTTGCGTGTCTGAACTGACAGCAGCTGCCCAAGACTGATGCTTTGAAAGAAAATAGCAGTAGTAAATGAAAAAGAGTTGGGCAACTGGCTGATGCCCACTAGGATAAAGAGAAGACAGCTGGAGGGAGGTGGAATTTGAGAAGGTGAATGGAGGAAATGGCAGGGCAGAAATCTGGGATTCAGTATCTGCCACTGGCTCCTTCCCTGCCCTTGGCCAAGGTGAAGAAGCTAAACAAACATTTGTGAATCTAAGGAACAAAGGAGTGATTTAGGCACAGAGTTGTAGATACTGAGGTCTAAAAGGAAGCCCTGTGCCTCCAAGGTCTTCCATGAGAAAGCATGTTGTCACTGTCACACCTACATTGTTTCCACCCTGATGTGGTAATAACACTTTATGACTGTTGAGTTTTGTATTTGGTTTGTACGGCCAGGTTTTGGTAGTGGGGGGCTACAGGAGTGGTTTCCTCGGGAACCTGCTGGAAGCTTCCTCTATGTCCAGCAGAGCCAATCCCAGGCAGCCCCAAGATGGACCTGCCAAGGCTGGGCCTGTTATGAATGGTGGTAACACCTCTGTGATAACAGATTTAAGAAGGAAAAAAGGAAGTTATTGAGCCATTTTAATTGCAGCCAGAGAGGACAGGAGTGAGACTATGTGGGAGGAACAGCTCTGCAGACACCCGCGGCAGAGCAGGGGGAGGGACAGGAGCTCTGCAGGTGCCAGAGCTGAGATTCCCCCACCGCCCATGGTGCAGCCCATGCAGAGGCAGCTGTGCCCCTGCAGCCCATAGAGGGCATGGGGTGCAGAGATACACCTGCAGCCCCTGCAGGACCCCACTCCAGAGCATGGAGACGCCTGAAGGAGGCTGTGAGCCTGTGGGGAGCCCATGGGGAGCCTGTGGGGAGCCTGTGCTGATGCAGGGTCCATGGATCCATGGAGAGAGGTTTCCTGGTGGGACTTGTGACCCTGTGAGGGACCCATGCTGGAACAGGCTGTGCCTGAAGGATGGCACTCCTTGAAAACAGACCCATGTTGGAGTAGTTAGTGAAGAGCTGTTGCCTGTGGGATGGACTCACATTGGAGAAATTCATGGAGAACTGTCTCCCATGGGAGGGACCCCATGCTGGAGCAGGAGAAGGACTCTGACTCTGCTTCCTGAGAGGTGGCAGAAACAACCTGTGATGAACTGACCAAAGCTCCCATTTCCATCTTCCTGAGCTGCTGGGGAGACATAGAGCTGGGAAAGAGGGAGGGGTGGGGGGAAGGTGATTTTTTTTCAAGTCTTATTTTACTTCTTACCATCCTGTTCTGATTTTGTTAGGAATAAATTTTATTAATATCTCTAATTCAAGCATGTTTAGCCCATGATGGTATTTGATGAGTGATCTTTCCCAGTCCTTATCTTAAACCACGAACCCTTCATTATATTTTCTCTCTACCCCGCTGTGGAGGGGAGTGACAGTGTAGCTTTGGTGGGTGCCTGGCATCCAGCCAGCATCAACACACTGCAAGTTTCCACCAAGCAGTGCCCAAAATACACTTTAAGACTCTAAAACCTCATCTTCAATTAGTCCTGAGTCAACTGTTTTAACTAATGTATTTTAGAGGGATTGTAGTGGTGTCCTGATGAACAGCATCACCCCCACAGAGAGGCACTGTGAGGAATCTGATGGTTTATTTATTTCTGTGTGACTCGGGGTGCCTTGCTGTGTGCTGAGCAGCTCCTCAAAGTCTCATCGTTTGGGGATTGGGGATGCATATCAGATCTCACTTCAGTTTGTGCAGCCCAGACACCTGACCTGGCTCCACTTTGGGGTGACTGGTTGTGCGAACCTGGAATTAGCAGACATATCTGTAGTTTGCAGGTAGAGGAGAAGCACAGCTGGCCGTTTTGATTTGTATATGTTTATGTAAATGCCTCATAAAAGATCCCCCATTGGGACAAGCCAAAGTCACGCATCATAAAGATCAGCTCCTGTAATGGCTTATTTACAACTGCATTTGCCAAGGTAGTGAAAAAAATATGCCTGTGTTTATAGGAAATTAATTTCTGCCCCTTCAATGATCAGCCCTGAGCAAGCAAAAGACCTGAATTATCCCAGTTGCTTCACTCTGGCAGAGAACTGCTCTTCGGAGCCTCCTGCAGTGTAATCTGGTGGGGATGTTTAATCAGAAAACCTTAAAGCAGTAAGGTCCCAATCCAGCCAGCTCAGGGCTCCTGCAGCAAGCAGTCTTTCTTCAGCAAAGCACTAAATCACACCTTAATTTTACACCTGTGCAAGACTCAGGTACCAGGCTGGGTTGAAGAAGGTGTGTAGGGCTTTTGCTGAAGAAGAATGGATTTTTGCCTTGGGCTTGAATTAGCATACAAAGAATGAAATTCCTTACAAGGCAGATCAGCAAGGTTATTTAAAACATAAAACAACCCAAGCATGACAGGTCCCACCAAGGGAGGAACAGTTCTCTGTGCCGGTAGATGGTGCTCTGCCGGCTCCCTGTGTGGGTGAATCCACACTTATCCCAGTTTTATGCAGCATCCCAAAATTCTCATGGCTTAGTGCTGCTCCCATGGCAAAGGAGGTCATGACTTCGCTGGGAGTGAAACTTGAACACCTATCTAGGGATGTTCTGCAGAAAGCAGTTGGATTTTCTAAGAGTCTTTAGGTAAGTTTTGCCCTTCAGGTAAGATTTTTGTACCAAGAATGCAACTGCTGAATGCTGTGGGTAAACCAAACCTGAACTATGTAACTCTGCAGGGCTCTCGAGAATTAAGAAAGAGTAGGTGGAAATCTTGTTCAAACTGAAGTCAGCTGGAAATTTGTCTATAATTCATTAATCATAGGTTTTGTCCTCAAATCTATTGTAAGATAAGATTTTTTACTATAGCATTTTTTAGCTATTTTTTGCTATTTTTTAAAAGATTCTGGCAGAGTGGATGGTGGCATTGCTGCCCTGGGCAGATCCAGCTTCAGGACAAGCACTGCTTCTGCCCCAGCTAACAGCCCTACTCCCCAGCCAAGATGCTCCCTCCCAATTTGGTGCCACCAGAGTACCCTCTGCAGCTGGGCTGTCCTGGAGCAGGGGTTGAGGGTATAAGATCTGTTTGGCAACAGAGGCAAACCCCTGTGTAGTGGCTGCTGATGGAAGCATGGCTTGCATCTATCCCTTTGTAGCCAAAGATTATTCCTATGAGAGCTAAAGAGCAGCAGATATGGGCAGATGTTCAAATTAAGTGTTTTGTCTGTATGTACCATCCCACCTATGTGTTAAATCTAGCCCTGGCTGAGCCCAGTCGATGATAGAGAAGTCTATTTTCTTGCATGTCCCCCTTAAAATTTGAAGGAGTTTCCCTGACAAAGTGATGCATAGTTATGGGCTCAGTAAATGGTAGAGTGATTTATGGCTTACACACTGTAAATCAATAAAAAGAATCACAGTCATTGACAGCACGTTCACAGCCCATTTCTTTAAATGGAAGGCACTTTTCTATCCTCCCCATTTCAGACTGGTTGGCCTGCGGGGAGGTTCCTGCCACCAGCAAGTGCTAAGAGAGTCTTTATAAAGCTTGTAAAACCTACATCTTATATAATACTTCTCCTTATATGCCCTTTCTTGCTGTATCATCATTTCCAGTCATAGAAAGTACCATGTCCTGTACCCTGCTTACGTGATTTTCCTTCTCCTGGAGGGTAAATGAACAAAACGCGTGAAAAATATCCTGGGTTTTAAGCCCCTCCAGACCAGTCCCTTAACCTCGGCCTTTCCAGCCTTGGTATAAATCCTAATTGAGCTGTGTTTGGCTGGCGTGACTCTTGGGGTGAGGACAGGTGTGTGCTGCAGGTCCCAGGATCAGCAGGGGAGATGCAACAGGTAAAGGAATTTCCCTTGGCAGGAGGCTGTGGGGCTGCTGAGGAGCTTTGGGTGCTGCAGGCTGGATTTTGAAAGGAAGCAGGGTCCCATGGAGTGAGCCTCATGCTCCACCCTCTGTTAGGAGTGTGGGGGCTCAGGGCTGTGCAGGCCAGGTTGTCAGTGGGGACCAGGAGCCTGGGTGCCAGCCAAGTCCCATTTCTTTTATTTACATATAGATACCAGTCCTGGAACGTTTAACTGCTTTGTTGAAATGGGCCATAAATGGTCCATAAAAGTCAGCCATTTAAGTCTGGAGAAGCATTAAGAGACTCTTCAGTGGTGGATGGGTAATAAATAGTCCACAACCCAGCCAGCTTCTGCAAATGCTGGGATCCTGGCTGCTCTAAAAGACCCCTCTCCAAATATCTGCTGTCAGCTCTTTCCTAGGGTGGCCATGTAATAATACAGGACAATTGCACAGGCTTTCTTCAACCAAGCTCCTATGCTTGTCTGCAGCAGCAATCAGCAGCTCGTTAAAAGTTACAGGCTAAAAGATAATGTCTTCTAGAAACTCTGATATTTTATTAAAGCTTCCATGTGCCTTTAAATACAACAGGTACTACAGGTGTGCTTATCCCTTGGGAACACAGCCTGTGTTAGACATTCTTTGGGTACGCTGGAGACTTTCCAGAGGGTACTCATTTTAACACCAGAAGGGAACTAAACTCCAAATAAGCCATCCCCGTTCCCCTGGCCCTTCCGGCAAGGGAGGGACAAAAAAAAGAGAGAGTATATGTCAAAATAACAATTTACTTAAAGCACAAAGCAATGGAATAAGACACACACAATAACAACAGCAATATTAATAGGAAAAGTATACAAAAAAGAGAAGGTGTTTTACCTCAAAAGGATGTTCACCACCAGGAACCAAAGATCCAAGTTGGTGACGCATCCCGGAGATTGTACCCACATGGTCTTCAGACAAAGGTAATATCATGAGGGAGCTCCCATGGCTAATTGCACACCCTCACACCAAAAAACAACAGTACTCAGGGACAAACCAACCCTGGAAGCTGGGTCATCTGTCAGGGTTGCGCAGCCAGTCCCTGGGCTCAGCTCCCCGCGGTTCCTTGTGCTGTCACTCCCCACGCTCTGCCGCGCTGGGGGACAAGGTTTCTGCCCAGTGCTGACCCCATGCCACCTGGCCCCATGCCTCGGAGCTGTCCCTGCAGCGCCACAGGCCCATCCATAGTCATGGTCTGGTGCAAATGGGAGGAGGGGGCATTGGTTGGTGGCAGAGGGACCGAGTCCTCAGGGGGTGATGGCAGCTGTTCCTCTGCTGGACCGAGTGAGGCAAGATGACGCACTTCCCGATTTCCCTGCCCAAACCACAGCCCCAGTGATGATGTGGGTGGTGTAGAATCAACAACTTGGCCACGCTCCCCTGGTGCTGAACTACGCTGCCCTTCCCTGCGACAAGGACACTCGGTCAGGCCACACTGAAATCTGAGCAGCTTCAGGAGATTCAGTGTCTCCCTTGTTTCTCTTGATGACAGAATGGGATACAGGATTGCACAATGGGCATTATCCGAAGGATTGCAGCCCGACATACTGCAACCAGCGTGTCTTTCTCATGTGCAAAAGTAAACGAAAAATCAGCCATGATTCTAATTATTCTATGCTAATTGGGCTGCATTCAGGCTTCATTGATGATGCTATTATGCTGCAAGAAAACAAGGGCAGCATATGTACTTACCTTGCTCTACTTATCCTATGATTATTCTCTGTTAGTACAGAAACATCCTGAAGTATCAGCCTGCACACAAATTAGCCCATGCAATGGACCACTGGAAGTTCAGCCCTGGAGCACATTCATTCTCTCTTTCTCGGCATCAAATGTAATATCAGGGATGCCACAGCAGCTCAAAGCACTTTTATCTTGTATTGGGCATAGCTTGTAACAGCATTTGCAGTCTTGTGTTTCCTCACAAGAAACCACTTTTGTATTCCCACTCAATCCATCCTGATGTCTTTATCTGATAGGATCTCCAATGCAGAGTTTCACCCTGGCCTCTGAAAGTCATGCTGGCTGGGGAAGCCTCACCCTGTGCCCGGCAGCGCTCCTGTGCCTGTGCATGCCAATTAGCTCTAGCTCTTGATAAGGGGAGGAGGGCATTCCATGCTGGATTCCTCACTGCTGCTTTGGTAACACAAGCAGAACTTGTTTTCTACTGTAAACTGGACTGAGACATTTGCATATTGTTTTTTTGCAGTAGTATCTAATATGCTGAGAGCTGCTGGAGTCATTACAAAATCATCAGTGCTCGTTCCACTGTGATATATTCTGTTTGTCTAGCTGGCTGTTTTCCTACCATATGTATTTATTGAAGCTGGCTGAGTATCTTATTCTGTGATGTTTTGCTTATTTATTCAAGAATGAGTTCATCAAAATTCAGCCAAGCTTTCTGTCCTCAACATACAGAGATCTAATCGAGCATTTGAACACACCATCACAATAGCAACTGAATGCAAAATTCCATGCGATTCAAAAACTGAATGCAAACTTGATAGGAGCAATGAAAAAAGTCTGCCTGCCCCCAAATCCTGAGTATTACTCTGTGCAACTCTAATGGCCTCGAGAGGTAAAGGAGGAAATGGCCTCAGGTTGCACCAGGGAAGGTTTAAATTAGGTATGAGGGAAAATAATAATTTCATGGAAAAGGTTGTCAAGCACTAGAATAGGCTGCACATGGAAATGAGGGAGCCACCATTCCTGGGAGTGTTCAGAATATGTGTGGATATGGCACTTGGGGATATGGTTTAGTGGTGAGCATGATGGCGGTGCTGGGTTGATGATCAGACTTCATGAGCTTAAAAGTAATTTCCAACCTTGACAATTCTATGATTTCTCCCTTTAAGGCACCTGCTAACTCAAACCACGCTCCAGTGGGAGTCCCTGGGGAGTTTCTAGCGGGTGCCTGTCTCAGAGCCCATCAACCAGTAAAGTGGTCATGATGTCATGTTCAATATTGTGGTCTCATCAGGGAGACTGATTTGTGTTGCATTAAGCAAGACAGAGTTGCTAATATCCACTGAGGTTTACATGGGAAAATTTAAAGCCTATTCCAGTATATTAAATGAGGCTGAAAAGCCTTGATCAATAATTTCCCTTGTATGAAAAATAAGAGATGAAAATGATGGTAGATTGATTCAAAATACTTAATGCCAGATACCAGCTGATGGAAGTACCTTGTAAATAGCATTTTGTACAGTTGCCAATGAATTAGTCTAAATTGTGAGGGTGATTGAAATGTGTTTTATAATGTTCGTGTCCAGTTTAGTGGCCATTTACAAAATTTAGAAGAATATGAAATCCCCAAAGAGTAAATGAGCAGCCAGCAAAACCCAGACTAACAAGCAGTGGTAGCTTACAAATGATATCTTGGAGTAGTTTATTAGACAAAAAAGCCAGAGTTCTTTACAAGCAACAAGAATCAGTGGTAGTAGTGTTTTAAAATGTGTTTTCTAAGTACCTCCTTTTTTATCAACCTTCTATTTTATATGAAGATTACGATTTTTGATGTGGAAAGTGAACTGGATGTGTTTTTTTTAAAGTGAATTTGGTAATAAAAGAACACTTCCTTCACTGAATAACCCTACACTCCACTAGGGTGGTTTGTGTAGGACTAATTTGTATCTCATCACACTGGTTTCTGCAGGGAATTAGGAGAATTGTCTTGCTTCTGGCTCACTGGGGTAGATTGTGACCTTGGGCAGTGGTGTGATGATCCCTGGGGATGGCCCAAAGTCCCAGCTAGAAGAGCAGGGACAGTCACATCATCCCTTGCAGCTGACCTGCTGCTGCCTTCCTCCTCTTTCTCAAAGGTTTTTCAGGTTCCCTGTTGTTCTGTGAGCTGTCCCAGGGCTGTTCCCACCACTGCTTGGCAAGGCTGCAGTGTGGGTCTGCTCCACGTCCCGAGAGATAACAGAGCACCGGGCAAACCAGCAGGAGATCCAGAAAGATCCATCTACATTGCAGCCCCTGGGAGCTTGGCTTTTCATTTAGAGGCAGCAGTGAGCACTAATTTTTGTTCTTGTGTGGGTGCAGTCACCAGGGAAAGGACTCTGCACTCTGCAAATTTGGGTCTTAACCATTCAGAGAACTTTATTTTGTGCTGAATTTTTTCTGCTTTAATGCATTGGGGCACTGCACTGCTGATATTGGAGCTGATTTCTGTGGTGGCTGACACCAAGACTTCCTGCAGACAGATCCCACTCGAGCAGTTCTCTGACAGGTGAGTGACAGCCAGGCTGCCTGCACAGGGGTCACTTGCACATTCTGTCCTCCAGCGAGCCCTGAACTTTTTTGGGTTTTTTTTATCTTCTTAATGAATTTAGCAGGAAAATCTCTGCTTCAAAGTAGAAGGCTCTGGGGAGAGCTCATTGCAGCCTTCCCAAGAGGTCTTATAAAAAAAGAGGAATAGTCACTTTTTACACAGCTCATAGTGATAGGACAAGGGGAAATGATTTCAAACTAAGACAGGAGAGATTTAGATTGGCTTGTAGGAAGAGGTTCTTCCCTGTGAGGGTGGGGAAGTCCTGGCCCAGGGTGCCCAGAGAAGCTGTGGCTGCCCCTGGATCCCTGGCAGTGTCCAAGGCCAGGCTGGACACGGCTGGGAGCAGCCTGGGATAGTGGGAGGTGTCCCTGCCATGGCAGGGGGGGGAAAGGGATAAGCTGTAAGATCCCAACCCAAACCATTTTATCATTCTGTGAATGTCCTCTTGGGTGAATCTGGCATTTATAATAAAGCATTTTAGGTGCACTGAAACCTTCCTGCTCCACGATCATATAATCAGGAGGAAAAAGACAGTGTGCAGTTGCTGGTGCTATAAAAGCAATGGCTAATGATGAGTTTTGTCCTATACTTTAGGGTGTTTTATTAGAATAGGAAGAAAATGCACCAAAGAGGGGCTGTGGAGTGCCCACAGGGTTATGCTGATCACCAGTGCCAAAAGAAAAGTGCTAGAAAAGTAATATCTTCTCATGAGTAACAGGAAAACAGATTTTTTTTTCTGGTGATTCAGTCCACTAATTAGTTTCCAATACTCAGTCCACAGGATTTTTGCAGGAAATAGGTCTTTCTATTTATAGATTGTTGTTCAATCAAGTCACAATTTTTAATTTGTGGCCTTGAGGATTTTCATTTCCTCCTTGTGAGGTGCATTTTAACTAAACCATGTTCCATCAGCACTGTACAAGCTGCTGCCAAAACTGCTCTTGGTGCCTCAGCCTGGGCCTTTGTGGGGAAGAGGGAAGCTGGAACAGGGCTGAGACCTCTTAATAGAAATGACCAGGAGAAGTGACCTTTCCTCACTTTCTGGCTCTTCCATATGCCCTTGGAGCCCATTGAGGTGACCTCTGTGTCCAGGACTTTCTGTGGTGGCTTTTCCTCAGCTCCTGTTCACTGTGCAATCAGCAAAATCCATATAACCCAAAGAACTGGCTGGCTCTCCACAGCTGATCACAGACATAGGATATCTTGGGCTGGAAGGGACCCACAAGGACCATCGAAGTCTAGCTTCTGTCCCTGCGCAAAATGGGGTTTGGAATCAGGACCTATGTTGTAAATCCTTTCCAGGTTTGGGCTGTTGTGGGAATTTTCATTTTAACTTGTTATAAAAAAGTGGCAAGCTTTTTTATACAGTGTTGATGGTGTAAGTACAAAATTTCAGAGGCTATTTCTTCAAAGATCTCATTTTGACTTAAAAAACACAGTCAGGTTCTGCGTCATTCCGCCGTATGTTTTTCTTGATACAAGAAACTTATGATGAAAGTGAAGAGACTTGTATTTTTTCTCTGGTACTGCTTGCTGTGTTTCAAAATCATGTTTGGTATTTTCACACTGAAAATAGGCTCTTTCTGTTCATTCATACTTTTTTCTTAGAGGTTATTAAGGGTAATAAAGGATTGTGGAATACTTCTCTGAAAGCTAGGTGTGCTGTAGGAGCTTTTGAAATGCTTATTAATGTTTCTACACGTTCCTTGCCGAGGAGAAGCAGGTGAGGATTAATGTGCTTTACTTGGAGCATCTGCCTGTTTGAACACACTGAATTCACAGAATCACAGACTGGTTTGGGTTGGAAGGGACCTTAAAGCTCATGTTGTTCCACCCCCTGCCGTGGGGACACCTTCCACTATCCCAGGTTGCTCAGAGCCACACCAAGCTGGCCTTGTACACTTCCAGGAATGGGGCAGGCACAGCTCCTCTGGGAAACAAAAGTTCTCCACCTGAAGGCTGAGCCACATCCTTGGTATTTCCCAGGACTCAGGACGCTGATTCAGAGTCTTCCAAAGCCACTTGCCCAGCCATGGAGGTCTCAATGTAAATTCTCCTGGCCAGATATTGGGATGGTAAATGTTGCTGTCACTCCACTTGCAGAGCCTGGCAGTGCCTTTGGAAATAAAATCGCCGTGTGACTTTACAAACTGAGCAGTGGGTGTGCAGCAGGAGAAATGCAAGAGGGGGTTTCCATAGGCATCAAGTGATGGCCCTTTGAATGGTGATGGGTGTCAAGAGGATGGAGCCAGGGTCTTGTCGGTGGTGCCGAGCAATGGAACAAGAGGAAACAGGCAGGAACGGATGCCCAGAAAGTTCCACGTGATCATGAAGAAAAACTTCATCCCTGTGTAGTGACCAAGCCCTGAACAGGCTGCCCAGGGAGGGGCTGGAGTCTCCCTCATTGGGGATATTCCAGAGCCCTCTGGACAATCCTGTGCCCTGTGCTCTGGGATGACCCTGCTGGATCAGGGAGGTGGTACCAGGTGACCCTCTGTGGTCCCTTCCAACCTGCCCCCTTCTGTGATGCTGTGAATGTCTGGCACTGCTTCCCGTATTTCCCAGGAAATACATGAGTAACTGTAGATGTTGCTGTCGTGGAGGAAGCGGGGCAGAAGCAGGAGGAATTAAAGACATGCTTCACTGCCATTGCTCTAAACAGCAAACAAATAAGCACTAATCAGTAAATAAGCCCACAACATTTTCCCCCAGACGCTGTCCTCAGATGGCCTCTTTGTGCTAATCCTCCTCAGCACTGAATCATGCACAAAGCAAAAAAACCCCCAAACCTCTGAGTGAGAGGTTTTAAACTTACACTGTCTGGGAGAAAACTCCCCCCCAAGGCTGGTTTGTAGCTTGTACCAAACAACCCCAGGCCCTGGGCTGGATGCTGAGGCTGCGGCTGCATTTCAAATCTGCTGCTAATTCATAAACATCACAAGCAGTTGATTTCAGCTGAACCCCTTGATTTAATTACACTCTTGTATACAATAGGGACCTTGTGTTTTCCTATATGTAATGAATATTAAGCTGATAGCCCTGTAATTTCCTGTGCCAGGCTTGCTCTCATTTTTTGCATATTGATACCACATTTGGTTTGTTATTTTCCAATTTTCCAGTCTTCTAGACTTGTGCTCAGCGAGTTCTCCATAGTAATTGCTGTTGGCACACACATTTCCTTCCTCAAATCTGCTCTAACACACTGCAACGAATTTTGTCTCATCCTAGAGATTTGCTTGGGTTTCAATTTCTCTTATTTATTCATTGTCTTGAACTCGGCAGCCCTGGAATCATGCAGGACTCTGGATATAATTTCATATTCCACAGTTTTAATTTCCTCCTTTATCCCAGGCATCCCCCCTTCCCCTCCACGTGCGCACGTGGATGGTTTTTATCTGACCCTGTGACTTTCTGCTGTTCATAAACCACTTTCCAGTGCTGCTTCCTCAGAAACTACTATCCAAATCTGAACACTAAAATGGATTTAAATGTGGCAGCATCAAAAATAAAGCTGGTGTTTACTCTGTTTTCTTGGCTTCTTGGTGCATTTGGTGTTTGTCCAGCTTTTTCTCTCTGTCTTTGAGGACTCATCTGGGTGTGCCCTACCTTGCCTTAGGAGGTGAATAAACATCCTTTTTTGTGAGTTTTGGGCATTGGAAGGAGTATGGCATGAGGACAATGTGCTGGGGGCAGCATGTGGATCTTCTTTTGTGGGACTTGGGTGGAATCAAACCAAAAAAGGAGCTGACAACATATTTGGGCTTTTATTGGACTAGAAACAGACCTTGCTAAAGTATTAATCATGTAAGATACGTCAGCTGAGTGTCTATAAAAGCCAACCCCAGGCTGCTGCACTGGAGTGCTGGGGAGAAATGCTTGGCTCTGGGAAGGAGAGTGTTTGATGCCTTTGACTGTCACTGTTCTGAGAAATTACAGCCACTTAGGAGGAAAAAGGAAAAAAAATAGAGACAAAATGAAGGGGAGAAAAAGAAACCTATCAACTGAATTCTCTCAATTTTCTGAGGTTCTGTGTGAAAATCAGCCTTCTGAAATGTGCCCTAAGGAGGGCACCCACTTCCTGAAATCCTTGAGCTTATGGTTTGTGTTCAAAAAATAGTCAAATGGACTGTTCCCATGGAAATGCCATGCAGGCTGTGCCCACTGCTGGTGCCTCTGGCTTCCCAGGCTTTTGGGCCCTTTTCCACCTCTCAGCTGCTTGTGGCATTCGTGTCCTGAAGACACAGGTACCCCCTGGCACCTGTCACCCCTCTGATGGCCATGGGACGAGCCAAGGTGCTCTTTTGCTGTGAGTTCATGGCACTGTTTTCCATCCTGGATGTCATTTCCCTGGCTGCAAAAGGAAAGCCAGATGCCCTCTCTGTATTTCTTTGTGATTTCTTTCCAAGAATATTTACTGAGAAGAGTATTCCCATGGTGAATAATCATCTTTGCTAGAACACACAGCAAGAAGGGGTGTGCCCAAATCCCAAACCTGGCCTTCACCCATCACACCCTTGACTGTACTGCAGGCAGAGAGGGGGGAAGCTGGCTGTGCTTACCCCAGGTAAGGACCTACCATTTGTTTAAATATGTACCAGTCTTGCTGACTGATTTTTGAGTGTGAAGTTGTATGAAGGCCAGGTTCTTCCTCAGGACTTAGCATACAGTGAGTTTTATTTATATATATATATATATATATATATGTGTATGTATGACTTTTTAATCTCATATTCTTGTGTTCTCCACCCATCCTTCAGAGGACTGACCAGTATAATTTAACCAGGTGTTAACCAGTATATTTTAACCAGTATATTTTTAACCCGTCTATTTTTGTACTCTAGCTTCCAGTCTTTAAAATCTCTTTCCAGTCTGGCCATTGTAGTGCCCAAGGGGAGCAGCCAGAGCCTGAGGCAGGGATCGGTGGATGAAGTAGTCACGTTGATGGTGGTGTTGCCATGTGATGATGCAAATTTTTCTATTTTTGTCAGATATGAGAGCCTTGGTGAACCAGAGTCTAGATCAAAGATACTGTAGTTGGAATTCTGCTTATTTTGTCACCTCTTTCTGCGGAGTAACCTACTTCTGGTGCTACCTCATGTAATCAGAAGCAACCTGTGCAATTAAGAAACTGAGAGACATCTTTGGATGGGAAAACTGTCAGGTTACTGTCTTTCCCAGCTGACTTTTATTTTCCTTAGTGCTCTTGAGGTCTCTTAGTTCCTTTCAAGAGACAATTCGTACTCACAGCCTCAGCAATTATTGATGGCTTCCTTTGTCAGACAAGCAGAGTATGTGAGCATGTGTGTACCACTCACAAGGTACATATCACTGGCCTAAATGCATCACTGAACATCTTAAATTTAGAAGCATAAACAGCATTCCTTACTGAAAACTCCATTTTTACAGAGCTAATTGCACCAACTCCTCATCCATGTGTATAAAAAAGGGATATGGCCTATTTTTTTTTCCTTGCATGACTTGCTCTTGTTCCTGCTAAGAGGGCTGGCTGTGGGTATCGCAGCAGGGCATTCCAGGCACTGTTAGCTGTACAGGTACCTGTGGCAGAGAGTTTTGGGTCAGGAAAGGGGTGATTTTTCTGAGACAACTTTGTAATGAGGACATCACTTAGGTTCTGTGGATTTCTAAGTGTATTTTGAATGGTGGGACTCGCTGGGTCTGGATGATCCTCGCTCGAATTCAGTTTGATACCTCAGAGTTGACATAATGGTTTCTATTTTACATTTATACAGAGCCCAAATCATTCTCCTGGCTGTAGCCAATTTAAATAATGGCTGTTTCAGGGTGAAACTGTCTCTCCTGCTCTTTCCTCTCGGAGAAAAGAGCAGAAAGTGGCTGAGCAAGTGGCACATATGGTTGAAATAGTCTTGGAGCAGGAGCTTCAGAGTTATTCATAACAGCTGAGCACATAATTGTGCATAATGCAGCAGAAACATTTCTCTTCTTGTGATTGAAAGGCATTTGCTTTTGATTGGTGTGCAACTGTTGTACCTGGGAATATCAAGGGGCTGTGAATCTGCAACATTTCAGGCACGAGTGCTTATCAGTCACATTTGAAAACACTGGAGCAAAATGGCCTCGTGACAAATGCAAACAGGGCCAGTAATGGCCTTTACAAGACAGTTTTATAGGGCAGGATAACCAGGAGGGGCTGGATCCTCAGCTGCAGTAAAGCATCCTGTCTGTGCTGCTGCTGCCAGGCAGGAGCTGATGCTCAGAGATCCAGGGAAATGCCAGGCAGCAGCAGCTGCCTCTGCTTTGAGGCTGTAGTGAGGCTGTGCTGAGCAGACCCAGAGCTGGTGTGGATGGGAGCTGGAATCATCCACGTCTGGTGGGAAAGGCTTCCCAGCAGCAAACCTTTATCTGGACTCTTTGTGGAGCAGGCAAAGCAGGTGAGCTCGGACACTGACCCAGGGATGCTGTGTCAGTGGCAGCTTTCCATCACCTCAAGTCCTGGCACTGCTCACTTCCTTTAATTCTCCCCTTGCACCAAATTTTGACCAGCAAGCTGGGAGTACCTGTTTTTGGACAGTGGGACAGAAGCATCTGAAAGGGCTGTGGACTTGGACATGGTCCTGGTGGACAGGAGACTGTAGATGCAGTGACTCATTAGCTTGAACACCTTGTCCATCCTCCCACTATAAAACTTGAGATCTGAGTTGGTGTAAGGGGCAGATTACCTTTAACTGGGACCAGATTCCAATCACACAGGAAACCAGGCTTGTAGTCAGGTGAGGAGTCCAGTCCACAGAGCTGCTGATTGAGACTTTTCACCTGTGCGAAATTCACTTTGGAAGAGTAATATCACCAAAAAGGAAAGCTGGCTGGCTCTCCTAAATTAAGCAATTACACTTAGACAGAGTCCTGTCAGTGAAATACTTGGAAGTTCATCCTCAGGCTGAGATGGAAAGAGGTTTAACAAGGTGTTTTACAAAGTGTAGGTGGATAAATTCCTGGAGTATATCTGTATGAACCCACTGTAAAGGCTGCACAGAGGTTAAACAGATAGATAACTTCGTGGAAGCTGAGTAATCGCACTATTACTCTATATAATCTTGCTGGAAGGCATATTTTTCTACAGAGCAATGATACAGAAGATATTTGTGTGTAGTGATTACAGCAGCAGAAATCAATTGCACACAGCAAATAATTTGTTAGCACAGGGATGCACATTATGTCATCAATAAAGGGATTAGTTTGTTGAACTATAATGAGGTTGAGAAGAAAGCAAACTTCATACTGGTGTAACTAGTCCAGTCATAATATTGGCAACAAATACATCTAGTATACACACATCCTTCTGGAGACTGTGTGTGAGCTTTCCTGAACACCCACTAGCTCTATATGTTCTTTGCATCTTCAGTATACATCGTAAGTACTCATTAACTTCTTAAAAATAATATTTAGCCTGAGTTTAAGAAACATATACAGGCAGACTGCTACATTTACCATTACAAAGGAAAAAGGCATCACCCTAATGTCCCTGTATCTATTAAGATACTTTCTGTCAAGGTACAGGCAGGGTAATCAGTTTCTTTTTTTCTGTTCATTAGGAGCCCTGTGCTCTTGAATTAGATATTCCCTAAGGCTGGCATGGTCCCTTTTCCTTTGCTTGGATGAGGCCCCAGTGGTGCTAATCTCAACTGAGCTCCTCTTACACAGAGCCAGCTCCCTTGTGGCATGTACACTGTGCTCTGACAGTCACAAATCACTGTGAAGGAGAAGCCTCCCCAACACCTGCCAGGTGGGTTGGTTTAATTATCCTCAGTGCAGAGTGGATTTTCCAAGAGTGCTGCTGATAGCAACGTGTTCAAGGTCACACGAAGAGAGTGGGACTGCTTGGCTGAGAAACAGATTTTGGGCTCTGCCTCTTCTCCCAGCCCTTCACAGCCACACATCCCCACACTTCTTGTGAGCTGCAGGAGAAAATCCCTCCTTGAGCCCCTCCTAAGGGTATCTTTAATCCCTCCAGCAGCTCCCTGCTGCAGAGGGGACTGTAACTCCTTGACAGGGTGTGTTGGCATCTCTTAGAGAGTTGCTTTGGTTTCTCAGCAAGCACTGAGACTGGGGCCAGCTCCAGTGTGACACTTTGAAGAGAATGACAGGGCTGAAGGCTCAGACTTGTCTTGCTACAAATGCTACACATTAGGAAGGAATGAGTCTTTCCTTACCCTGGGTTTAAGGATGAATTTTAAACTGACCACTTTGGAGTAGAGCCAGAAAATAAAGAGGAAGCTGAAAAGGCAAATTGTGAATCAGCAGGGGAAAATAATCCTTCCTGATTCCTGCAGGTAGCCAAATGCTTCCTGTAAAAGTCCCAAAGCATGGGATTAATGTATATAAATAAGGTGTAAACAAACTCAGTGGCAGGAGAATGCCTAAATCCTTCAGGCCTCTTGGAAATCAAACTTGTTCTTGAAGGATTCAATTATTTCTGAGATCTCACCTTAGCTAGGGATAAGCTGACACCAGAGATCAGGAAATCCATTATACTGGGATCTGTGTAGAGACTTCCTGGGCTTGGTTTTTGCTGCAAATGGTACAAGGAAGGGGCATGAGCTGCAGGGTTACCAGGAGGCCCATTATAGTCAGCAAATGGTCCCTTTGGATTTTGATGGAGCAGCTGGAGACAATATTTTCTTGGCCAAGAAAAAAAAAGGAATATGACACATGCTGGCATATATTGGGAGTTGAGAAAGTAGTGAAAAATATCTGATGTTGCCTTGCACTGTGTGGAGACATTTTCTGCGAGCTGCTTAGTCATCCTCAGGATCTTTCCCTACAAGAAAACTGAAGGGGGACGTTGAACAAGGGTCTGAAGTGACAGGACAAGGGGGAATGGCTTTGCACTGCCGAAGGGCAGAGTTAGATGGGATATTGGGAAGAAATTGTTCCCTGTGAGGGTGGGGAGGCCCTGGCTCAGGGTGCCCAGAGCAGCTGGGGCTGCCCCTGGATCCCTGGCAGTGTCCAAGGCCAGGTTGGACAGGGCTTGGAGCAACCTGGGACGGTGGAAAGTGTCCCTGCCCATGGCAGGGGGTGGAATTAGAGGGGTATGAGGGCCCTTCCAGCACAAACCATTCTGTCATTCTGTGATCAGACAGAGGGTGTTGCTAATTCCTTGGCCCATTTCTGTGATGGCTGAAGCAAAAAGTCCATTTGTCAAGGCTATTTTGGGAACTGTGTTCCTTCCCATGTCTTGCACCATGGTCCCTATTGTCATGGGCATGTCAAAACCTGGGCACTGTCTCCCCCAGCTGCAGGGTGTGTGACATGGGGCAGCAAGGCAGGAGAGTGGCTACAGCAAAGTCTCTGACCTAAATGGAAGTAAAGGAAGGGAAAACCACATTGGAGTTATTACTGAAAACAGAATCACATGTAAATTGTAGCTCTGCTGGGGAATTCTGGGGACCTTCCAGCCATTTAATTGGTTAAGACAGATATATAGCAGTATCACTATCTGCTAGGGACCCACATAAATTGTCAGGGATGGTTTCTGTTGCCATTACATCTAGCCAGGCCTGGTGGCCTGAGAGCTACAGAAAGGAAGCAAAATACAACTCATCCTGTCAAGAGCTGCTCTGTGTTGTAATTGCAGTATCTGTACGGAATGCCGGGGTTGGATTATTGGAAATGTCAGAAACAAAACGGGAGAGATTAAATAGCCAGAAAGAACTGCAAAATGGGGAGGTAATTGCACTTCATGCAAGTGCAAAGATAACATGGGGAACGTAGATCTTGGCCAGCGTTGTGTGGAGCACATGGTGTGTCCCTGGTCTCTGAGGGCTCTCCTGGCAGCACCTGCGATAAACCTGGAGGAGCCACGGCCCCACTGAACTCACTGAGGCAAACACCCTGTCCCTCTTGCAAGAGGTGGCAGAGAACAAAGGTGAACTCTGCTGGATCGTTAATGCACTTTAGCAGCAGCCTTCGGAAAAGAGCTCCCTGCTGAATACAAATGCAGGCGAGACACACATGGAAGTTCTGGGCAGGCAGAGCACCTCCAAGCTTAATGGCGAGTGTGGTGCCTGGTGTGTCCCCTACACCCCTCACATGGGGCCAGTCTGGGGCCTCTCTGCCACCATCATCA
>VZTX01007011.1:21311-47839 GCA_013400915.1 Pardalotus punctatus | reverse complement strand
GCTCCCGGCCGGGCGCTGCTCCCGGCGGTGCCGGTGGGGTCCGGCCCCGCCGTCCGGGGGCTCTCGGTGCCGCCGGGCCGAGCCCACCCCGCAGTCATCCCTGTGCCCCGGACGGCGGTGCTGCCTCGCCCCAGGCTTTGGGTCTCCTGATTTTTTCTGTTCCGCTGTGCGCCGTCTGCGCGTTCCTAGAGCGTCCCTTTGCGATCCTCGCTGCGGGCGGTCCCGCAGCCCCCAGCGCCGGGGAGAGCGGCTGCTTTGTTCGGGTGCGCTTCGTGCCCAGCCTTCTCACGTGTTCCACCACAACGTGAATGTTCGCAGTGTTTTCAGGAGAAAGAGAGAGAAATAAACTGTAAAGCGATTTATTTCCAAGGTAGTTCTCGCTTTCTGAACATACCCCCTTTGCACAGCCACTTTTCTTCCTGCTTCAGCTCTGCCTCCCTCCCCTGAGCGTGTTTACCCTTCCTGTGCAAGCTGCAATCTGCGTTAATCACTCTCTGGGGCTGTGGTGGTACTAATAAGCTACTCATAACAACTTAAATTATAACTTGCATAATCAGTGTTTCGAGCAGGTATTGGTTGGAAGAATATGCCTTTCCTGTCAGTGCTGTGGTTGCTGGAAAGAATCATTGATTATCTTTTAAATAGTTAACACTGCTGATATGCTGCCCTTCAAAATGTTACATTGATAACTGAACAGGCTGATGCCAAGTGTCAGAATACAGCATTGATCCACAGCTGGTAACTTTTTTTGAATGGCAGTGTCTGTCATATAATTTAAAGGGGTAATGAATTAAGTGCTCTCAAAAAAAGGGGGTATAGCTGTGCAAACAAAAAGCACAGGACTGCCCTACCTTTCTGAAAATTACAGGCCTCACTGGCATGGTCTGTCTTTTTTTGAGAGAACAGTTATCAAAAGACATCATCTAAACAAATTCTTATGTATTAAAAAACCTCTTTGTTAAACAGTTAATGTGTAGCTATGGTATTAGTGTTGTATTTGGGCTACAGCAATGGGAAGAATGTCTGAGTACTTGTGTCCCTTGAGTGCATCTGAACACCGCTGCATGTTTCCCTGGTGAAAGATAATCCTCAGAAAAGGAAACACAGTTCCTAACTGAAGTTTGCATGTGAAAGGAAAGAGATCTGACCTCCGGTTCTTGTTAGTTCTGTAGTCTGTCCTTACCAAAGTCGTCCCCACACAGGTGTGTCATAGGGGTCTGTGGAAAACATCCCCAGCCCTTTACATGAATGGCAGCTCAGTCTAAAGCAAAGGTTTTCTGCACATCAGCAGAAAAAGGAGAGCTTGTGATCTGTGTTGAATTAGTTCAGATTTGCAAAGTGCAACTGGCTTTACAAACTTACTGCAAATATCAGCTCTTTTAATGATTTCTAAAACTGATTATTTCCTAATAGCAGCAAGTTGTATGCAGACATGAATGACTGTAATTCCTAAAAAAAAAAAAAAAAAAAAAAAAAAAAGTAACAAAACTAATAATAGGGCAACTTACAGCTTAGGTAGTTCTTGGCTGCTTTCTTCGTGAGACTGGCAGCCTGCAATATGAGCTGTAATCAGCTTTTGGATCTTCAAGCTTGTGTTAGGTGACTTTCCTGCACAGTTTCTTGCTTTGTTTTGAGGTTGGATGTTGTTGTTTTCATAACAAATTCTCACTGAGTTGTGTCAGTAGCTCTTATAATTTGTCGATCTTGGGAATTAATTAATAATTATATCTTGCTTCCATTTAGCATGAATTGTATTGAAAAAAGGTCATCAGATGATGGAGTGGCTTTGAGAGAAAACTAAGAACAGCTCTTTTGGAAGACTGTCCTTGAAATTAATTGAAGAAATATATATTGAGCAAGGAGGGCTTGCTCAATATATCCAGTCAGTATATATTGTCAGACAGTTTGACTTCTAAGATACGTTCTGACAAATTTGTGAGTGGATAAGGGAGAGGCTTGGTTCTGCTGCTTGCCTTGGCTCAGCTTAAGGAACAGGAGGAACTCCTGGGTGTTGTGTATGGGCAGTGGGGTATAAAGTAGATGGAAAGGGGATGGAAGAAGAGGGGACAGACACGACTCTTCCACACTTGTGTTCCTGCTGGCAGAAAGATGCACAGGTGGTTTGGATACAAAGAGATGAAGGGCTGCAGGTCAGGAGTGAGAGTGTCCCAGCACTGCTCAGATCTGTTCTACACTGAGGCACTTGATTTTCTTTATTGGTGCCAGGGGAATGTTGGGAAATTTAATTTAGAGTGTTGGAGCTCATAGAATCCATCGTGATGGGGTTTTGGCAGTTTGTAAGAACTTGCAAATCGCAGAAACAATGTTATTGTTCCGTTAGGCACATGGGTCTGTACGTGAATGTAACAGGAAAACTCCGCTCTGAGTAAGAAGAGACTATAAAAATAGAGGCATGGGATGTTAGGGAAACAGTCCTTTTTTTCATTCTCATACTTGAAAATACAGAAGAAGCTGAAGATTGGTAGCCAGAATTCTTGGAGGATTGAAAGAGCAGTCTGTAAACACTCGAGGGACTTGATAGTCAGAGGAAGATAAGGGGGAACCCCCTTAACAGCTCCATCAGAATTCCCTGGCTGGGCTCCTTCTCTCTGGCTGCTTCTCCCTAGGGGTCTGGATCTTATCTCGCTGGCTTCCCTTCCTCTATTTGCCTCTGACTAATAGGCTTTGTCTTCTGGTTACTGGAAGTCTAATAAGTCCCTTTGTCTCCTACCCCTTCCTCCTTTTAAAAAATACTAGATTAATGGCTGTAATGTTTTGCAGACTATCTGCACTGGTGACATGGATTAATTGTGTGTTTGACTCTTAAGTTACCCGGCAGTAATGACATAGTAACTTGACTTGAAACAATGGTAATTTCATGGCAAATGTTCAAGGCAAATGTTGCCTTCTGGTAAAGTGCCAGCTGCAATTTACCCCCTGTAAACATGTGCCACAAGTAAACTGTCTGTGCCCATTTTCTCAGTACAGTAAGTTGTCTCGAGTGTGTCTTTTGAAACAGTCAGTGATCTCTCTCTTCTCTCCTCCCCTCCTTTCTTTTGACTCTCGCTTGAGTCAGGTAATTACAGATCTGGGTTGAAACCTTCCCAGGCAGTGATGAGGAGAGCCAAGGCTCGCAGGCGTGCTCCCATTGCTCACCAGCACCTTGGCTTCCCCTTCTGAGGAGGGTTTGGGACTGCTCAGCTCTTGCTGTTGGGCTGTGGTGAGCAAATCTGAGAGCCCTGGAGAGGTGGGGGTGGGCAGACCCCAGGGGAGCTCTGATTTCCCCTGTACGAGTGCTGGTGTTCTTTGTGGGGACATAAGGAGGTTCTCTTGTCACGTGTGGCTTTGGTGTGATAGCTGGTGATGTTTTTACATTCTGACCTCAGTGCTGACCATAACAGAGCAAATATCAGAGCCTCTTGCCTGAAAGATAATCTGAGAACCGACCCATTTGGGTCTCCATTTTATCCATGTGTTAGGGGGGCAGCTCTCTGTCCCAGTGATCTGCATCTTAGAGGAAGCAGAAAATCTGGATTTTAGTTAAAGGTTATTTAATTGAAATGTTTTGCTACTAGAAGAATGATGGTTAGGGGACTACTTAGATGTACATATTAAAGAACTCTTTCGCAGAAGTGGGAATAAATACTGTGGAGAAACCAACAAAAGCAGAGGTGGAGAGACAGGATTCCAGTAAAGAGAATAAGCTAGTGTAATCTTCTGGTGTCTCAGAAAGAATGGGTATAAATGCTGTTCTGTCTACAGCATCTGTTTAGTGAAAGACAGAACTTACTTTGCAAAATGTGAGAATGCTGTTCCTGACCTCCTGTCACAGTTTGTTATTCCCACAAAGTCAGACTGCCAGAGACAGTGTGACAGTCATAGTTGTTTGTTGTCTCACTTTTCCTATTTCCTGAACATAAGTGGGTTTTTTTGAACCAAAAGGATAATGTGCTCCTGAAATATACCAGTCTTATTTTTGCATCCGTGTAGTAGCAGAAAGTGACAGTTTTTAGTTCTTACTTCGATTTTTTTTTTTGGTGTAAAGCTTTTCCTCCTGCAACTTTGAAACTTTTAATGCAGTCAGTCTTATCCTTTTGTTTTAAGATTGAAAGGGAGGGAGAAAATCATCTTAATGCCTATGATTATGGGGAGGCATGTGTAGCTTAGTAATAGACTCACAAATACAAATGTCCTAGCTCTTGGTGTTGGTCATATGCTGACTGTCCAATATTTTCATTGCCAACGAGTCTGCACAGAAAGCCTCGAGTATTCTGGATCAGCACATAAATGGGCAGCCTGGATTGCCAAAGGTCTGACGTGTTCCAGCTTCCAGCAGTTACCTGTGCGTGCAGTTAGTGATTATGTCTCATGAAGCACAGGACAGATACCTGCACACCTGGCCTCTTGTGAGGCACAGGATGTCAAGGGAAACCAGGGGCATGTGAAAAGTTATGGAAAAAAAAGTATGTGTTTATTGAAGCAGCCACCGGATTCCTCAAGGCCAGCCCAGAGTCTTTGTTACAACTGATGACCGAGTTCAAGTACTCAGAGGAGCTCCTTTGGAGCTGCTGATACAGTTAACATCGAAATACTGCAGGATCCTTTGTACAGTGGGAAATGTTGGTGTTCACTGCAATAGGGAAGTTGGGACTCAAATCAGGAGAGAGAATTCGGGTTTCTGCAGGTGGCTGCGTGTATTTTCTGCTTTAAAAGCTGCAGTCAGTTTAAAAACCCATATGCTCTTAAAGTACTTTTGTATGTCAGTGCTTTCACTTAGAACAATTTGTTGTGCATATCTTAGATATGATTCCAGTATTTATGTGGTCAGCTGGTACTGAAATTCCTGCACAACTGCATGCAATGAGTGATTCTTTTGGCTGGCAGCCTGTAAACTGTGTTACACTCACTGAGATGGCCAGTGGGCCTTCTGGAAACTCCTTGTGAGCATCTGCTCCCAGCAGGGATCTTAGGAGGTGGTCTGGCTCTTGTCTCTCGTGTCTTTAACTGTCCCTTCAGTGGTGGGTGCTGTGTGGGTCACTGTTCTCACAGCTGCTTTCTGTTGGAGAAGGGACACTGTCACCAGAGCTGCTGCGAGGGCTTCTTTTTTTGTGTGACTGTCTTTTCTTCATTGTCCAGAGCTGTAAGAAATATGAAGTTGTTCACTTACTGCAGTTGGTTTAAAGCATATCTTACTATTAGAGGAGTCTCTTGATATCTACCTGAATTATATTCGGCTGAATGTAATGAGTGAAGGCACCTCAGGCACTTCAAGGTGAAGTCTGATAGCTGAACTCAATGTAAAAGAAAGTCCGTGCACATTTAGCTCAGTTTAAAACTAAATGTTTTTCTTTCCGTTGCCCTGTAGATTGTAGACCGAGGTGGTTTTTCAGAGCTATTCTGGTTTGGCTGCAGAGAGTTGCAATTTTCTGTAGGTTAATTTGCAGAATGGATTGAATCAGTGTAAGGTAAATATTTGTAGCACAACTACTTTCAGATGCTTTCAGTGGGATTCATCTCTGTCAAATACCCGTGGGCCGTGGTTTCTTTTGGTCCCATAATCTGCAGTTCTGCTGTAGAGATGTGAACTGGTTGTGTCAGCACAGAGTAGCTCTTCCCCTGGCATGAGCTGCTTTAATTATTCATAATTCATACCGAGGTGTTAAAGGTCTGTCATGCTGTGCAAAAGTTACAGTGAACCCTGGAAAAATACTGAAGGATTATTCTTTTACAACCCTTTGCACATGAAAGGGGGAAAAAACCACACAAACTCTCATTAGAAGATTATTTGCTTTTTTGTATGTGCTGGACCTTGACAAGGATCTTG
Source organism: Pardalotus punctatus (assembly GCA_013400915.1). Lineage (NCBI taxonomy): Eukaryota > Metazoa > Chordata > Aves > Passeriformes > Pardalotidae > Pardalotus > Pardalotus punctatus. Next base: position 42,015 of record VZTX01007011.1, on the reverse strand, counting down.
ATGGAGAGGGGGAATATTGGTAGTTTTTAAATGGATGGAGATTAATTGCTCCATGACTGAACCTTTGTTTTTTGAAGGTGGTTGAAGTATGTGCTGTGAAAGAAATGAGTTTGTCCACGTCTGAGTATGTAGGAGGTAGGGAATTGGATAGAATCTGATTTGGGTTCTTGTTTCAGCTTTACCGAAAACTGGTGCCATGATCTTGAGCAGCCCTGTTGTTTGGCTGTCTTGATTTCCTCTGCCCATTGTCTTGCTCATAGCTTAAATAGACTTCTCAAAACAAGTACTACTGCTGCGTGAATTAGTTCATTAATTTATTTACATTACAAAAGCACCTGAAGGCACCCTTCTAAAATTAACTTTTGTTTAGCTAGCTGGACTTGGGTTTGTTCTTTGAAAATACAATAATCCTAACAAATCATTCCACCCACCTAATAAAGTAAGATGAAGCACATAATAGGAAACAATTGAAAACTTTTTAATGGGGCCAAATGGAAAAACAATGAGAAGTAATCAGTAAGTAAGGTATTGTGTGGTTAGAGAATGTGAAGGGAAGGGAGGGATTCAAGGATGATGCATGTGTGTCTGCTGGAAAAGCTACTTAAGGAATGTGTCTTCCATGAGAAAAAGTAGTAAGGTGCTTTCAGTCTCTCTCTTTCTATAATTTTTCACATTTTTATTCATTTTTCCTTAAGCTAGCCTTACACAATTAACTGCACACAGTGAACTACAGATCTGAAACATCTGTTCCATTTTTTCTAGAGACTGCTTGGTGGACTTTGAACATGAAATGTGGTGTCATGCTCAGGGGCTGCACGCAGAGTCAGGTGCTTTTGGAGAGTGCAGAGCGCAGGTTTCTTCTACCCAGTCGTGAATGGAAAAATCTCCCTTGGTGAGCAAGGTTTTGGTTTGGAGTGACAGCACACCAGGCTGAGCCTCGGCTGTCTGTTAAGAGACTTCTGCCTGCATCCTGGTGACTGTGGGGGTTCCTCTGGGAACTGATTTGGTGATAGTTCTGATTCTTAGCCCTGAGACCTGGCCCAGCATTATGGACTATAAATACCGTGAAGTTGTTCTGGTTTTGGTTTTTTTTTGGTATTTTTGTACCTGGCGTTGTCTTCCTTCCCAAAGTAGTTAAGCCTTTGCAGTATGGCCTTTCTCAGAGAAGTCCACTTCTCATTTGAGAAAGTATTCAGGCTTTCAGCATACCTGTTGCCTGGCTTTGCTTTTCCCATCGACTGCCACGTAGCCTTCTGCCAAGTGGCAGCCAGAACTCTGCATGGTGCCTTTTTAGGTGTCTGTATAACTAGCTTCTACTCTATGCAGGCATCTGTAGACACAAATTTTACCCAGTTTGATCACATTTCTAAAGCTGTTTTGTTTCCAAAGTTCAAACTGAGGTTAATCAGAAATAGTTTGTTATCCTGGTTTGGACCAGATTGATCAAATTCTCATGTGTCTGCCCCCAAAACCATAACCTGTCTGCAATTCACTGAAAGGTTCTTCAAGTGCAGGAAGCCTCACAAACGAATAATTCATTTTAACTGACTGCAGCTGGACTTTCCTGCTTTTAGACTTCCTCTTCAGTAACTTTGCATAAATGTATTTGTGCAGCAGTGGCGTGGAGCAGATCAGTGTGACAGACTGGTGCTAGGGCAGCGCTTGGCTGGGGGTGTGGTGAGGGCTGTTCTGGGCTCCTGAGAGCCCCTAATGTGCCATTGTGCTGCACTCAGAGGGCTTCTGCTGAGAAAGTTTCGTTGCAGGTTAAGGCTTGAAATAAGCAGTTCCCATAAGGTGCTGGCTTTGACTGAAGTTTGGTTTGTGCTGTAACACTTGTGCACCAGGTGATTTGGTGCTGGAGTGTAGAACTCTGAACTGCACAGTGAAAGATTCCACATGTAGAGCTGATCCTCTTAATTTCTGCCTGCTGAAGAGGGAAACAATACCACTGATTCTCCACTGATTCTCCACTGATTCTCCACTGATTCTCCACTGATTCCCCACAGGGGAACAAAGCAGGTTGCATTTGGTGAGCAGGCTGCCTGCTCTTACCTCTGGGAAAGCTGCTGAGGCTGTGGAGAGCCAGCACTGATCCTCATGCCCAGTGCTCAGGAGAGCAGAGTCACAGGGGACTCACACACGGGTGTGAAGGGAGGCAGGTGAGCAAAACAAAGGCCCCCATGATCCCGAGGGTCCACACTGTTTGCTTACTGATTTCCTGTGGGTTGCTGAGCAGCAGTGCAGGTTTGTGGGACTTACTGTGATGTGATGCTGCTGCTCCACGCCAGCTCGGGCTGGGGTGTTGGTGATGTTGGTGACCACAGCCAGCACCTACACCTTGTGACTCTGGTGACCACAGCCAGCACCTACACCTTGTGACTCTGGCCCAAGGACTGAACCAAAACCCTGCCACCAATGTGCTGATGCTTCTCTCCAGCCCTGCTGCAGTCACTGTACATGATTTAGGATGCAGTCAGTCAGCCACAGAGCATTGCTGTGCTGTGACAGCCTTTAAATACAGCCTTGAAGAGCTTGATCTTTTAATGGCTAACTCATACTAACTTTTCATTCCATAGCCCATAATTGTGTTGTCAAAGTTTGCGCATGCTACCACATTAAAAATTTTCAAAAGGTTAAATGGACAGCCTGGAAGAATAGAAATATAAAGAAAGGGGAAGAATTGTAGCCGGTGGTTCTAACAGATGTTAAAATTTCTGGCTCTAGTCAGTGTGCATGTGTGTGTAGGTCAGCCAATGTGGAAATTACTTCAAACGACCTGAAAAAATTTGGCTTTTGCTGGATAGGACTGATCTCCATCAGATTCAGCTTCTTTTGAACTTGAAATAAGTGTTTGCTTCCAGTACGTGCAGTAAGTCAACTGGAAATGTAGACTTGGTGGCTCATAGGTTCATAGATTTCTTCCAAAGAAATACAAATATGTTTGAAAAGTAGTTTATTGCAAAAAGTTGCCATAACAATGATTTTTCAAAATGTGAACTGTGAGATGTTGCTTCTCTGTTTAAAGGGGTTCCTGGGGAATGAGGCTGCACGGTGCCCCATGTCCCTCCCTTTTCTTCTTTCCTCCCTGGTGATTTATAAAAGGAATTATTTAGATGCAGGAGGCCAAAAGAAATTAACATAGATATGCCATATGTTACATTTTCTCGAATTCTTGAAATTCATGGGATGCTACGGTCAAATAGGAAGAAATCCAAGCTAGTACTTCCACCATAGAGAGGCAGACACTCCTCTGCTCCCCTGCACATTTAAGCTGGCTGGTGGCTGTGCACCCACAGGAGTGTCTGCCAAAAGAGCTGTGAGGCCGTGGAGGAGGGAAAAAGGGTGGTTGGTTGTGTGGAAGATGAGGTTTGGGAGCAGAATATATAAACCCAGTGTGAAGTAGACTTTTTGGTCTCCATCTCAACAGTGAATGCCTAAAAATGGTTCAGTGGAGAGATGTTTTTGCTCTCTGTGTGTATATGAGTGAAAATACCACTTCAGAGTTTCCAGGCATTTTGAAATGTTTGGGTCTTTTAAAGCTCTATCAACAGCTTTGGTCTGAGCTAGGTTTTATGCATCAGTCAAATTTTCCTAATCCACATATTGGATTCAGGTTTGGAGAAAACGCATGTGGAGATTGGCACGTGTGATAAGACCTTGTTTCATGGTTGTCTTTCTACATGCACCCCCCTCTCTCTGCTGAAGAAAGCTCTGAAGAAGCTAATGTTCCCCCTTGTTTCCTAAGAAGTAAATCTCGTGTAAAAGGTAAGTATGCAGCAAGGCAGCTTTTGATCACCTGTCTGCTCCCTAGATGTACTGAGAGCTGTAAAAACGAGATGTTTCAGTGTTTCTGTTAGTACAGTAGAGCAGGGGAGCTTTGCCAGAGATTTCCTGTTTGTTGTGTTTTCCTTCTGGATCAGATACAGAGGTGTTGACTGGGGGCTGCAGCTGCAGCTCTTGCTGCACAAAGCAGACATACCTTTGTCTGTCATCTTCTCTTCAGAGGTTCCTAGTTGTACAGCAGAGCTGGGAATTGAAGAGAAGCAAAGTTGAGCCAGCTTGACTGAACATGGGAAAACAAACATGGAAAAGAATGTGCTAGAGAATGAAAAAAGAGAATTACTCTCCAGACCCAAATTATGCTTTGCTAGGTAGCAGCTGTCTGGCATTCACAGATTAAACAGCACTCAGCTAACATGCAGTGACAGTGATAGCATGTCCTCTGCTTTGCTTTGAGTGCATGAAATGAGGAATTAACTCTCCCATGATGAAAGCCATAAAAGTATCCAGAAATGTGTATTTACTCGAAACAAACCTGTGAACTTGTCTGTTGTTTTCAGTACCTGTTTTGTGGTTTATATGACAATGCAGAGTTAATGGTGTTAATGCTACTTTATAAGTCAAAAAAGTGAAGTAGTTTTTTATAAAGTGACTGTTTGAACAAATGGAGTCTGGCTCTGGAGGGTTTTGTTAAATACACAGCTGATTCTCAGTGATTTGGTGCATTTCATGGTTTTCATAGCCTCTTCTAAATGTAAAGATTTGTGTGGTCTTTTCTCTTCCAGCATTCTATGTGGAACCCGGGGAGCCTGAAGGAAGCTGTGAAGCTAGTGGAATGCTTCCCTGTGTAGCTGGAGCTGTGTAAGTATGAGATGTTTGCTTACAAGGTCACTTGTGCAGCACAATTGTTCGAGCAGCGATTGCTTCTGGTTCAGCAGTGGCAGTGATCCTCTCCTGCCTCCCCAGTGGGAAGCTCTGTGTGTCTGTTCAGAGCTGGAAACAGCATCCTCAATACTGTTCCCTACTCTCAGCTGTTTTTAAAGTCAAAAAGTCATGTATCCCTGTCCACTAAAAGGTAGATAATGCATAATGGAACTCTGTAAAATTCTTACAGACTATGCTTAAGTGTTTGTGAAAAGCTGAGGCTGGGTTGAGGCTTAGTTAAGCTCTAGCAATGTTGTCTTTGCCTTAGCTAGTGAAATGCTACTTGGAAAGGGATTTAATGGATGGCTGAGCTGTCTCCCCTTTTGTTATGAGATTTCCTAAATTTGTCTTTGAGGTCTTCTTGAATGTATGGAAAGTTTTTTCCTCTACTCTCTTGATACTTCCTGTGTTTTGAAACTCATAAATACCTTCTGATGCAACACTTTATTAAACAGCATAATGCTTATTTTGTTTGTTATTCTCTGGACATATCCAATAATTTCTATTACTACAATAACATCAGTCATTAAGGAAAAATACACAGTTAGTTAAATACCTCCTTTGCATCTTCCCTCCTGCAGTCTCTCTCCCACTTCAGTGCTGCTGTTTTCAATTATGCCACGGTGTGCTTGTATGATTGAGAGTTATTACTGAGTCACTTTGTTTTGATCTCTTCAAATTTTGGGTTATGTGTGATCTGGTCACTTGAAAATGGAGAAAAAAATGCTGCAAATTCCTTACAGCACTTAGAAAAAATCCCACCCAAACCCCCTACCAAATCAAAAAGCCCCACCAAGCATTAGCCGAGGCCTTTGTAATCATCTCTAGGTTTTTCATTTAATGTGTGGGGCCGTATGGCTCTGCACATCCTTTGTTCTTAAGGGTGACTTTCCTTTAGCTGGCTGTACTCCCCAGCACTCATCTTCCCGTGTTCCCAGCTGCTGACTCCGTTCTAGAAAGGTGCAGAGAACGTCATTGTGGGTGTCTGCTTTGCGGCTCCTGTGATGTGGAAGATGGCCTCATGGGCATCTTGGTGATTCATACGTACTGGAGATCATTGCTCAATACTTTTCTAAGTAATACATTTCTTTGGGAGCACTGCATCGTGGAGTGCTGAGCACATTCCAACCTTAGCCCTGAACTTTGAACTTTTTTAGTCGAATGGCAAAAGTGGTGGTCACTGCTGCCTTTTATGTCTTGCATTTATGCTGTACAAGCCTCTAAGTAATTTTGCTCTAGGGAACCGATCCTTTTGGGAATTGGTGCTTTGCCACCAATCCAGTGTAACCCTGGGGTACACAAGAACTTTACACTTGTAGTTTCTGATCCAGCTGGGAGAAATCTCTCTGCAGGTCCTTGTGCTCTGTGATGCTCCTGCTCTGCAGCCAAAGGCACAGCTCTGCTCACCTTCCTGAGGCTGCTCTCCCACTCCTTGAGCGCTGGGCTCCCTGCAGCTCCTGGTGCTGCAATCAGATCCTCTCCCCAGCCTTCCTTAACAAAGGGCCGGCTTCTCCCACTTGTTTCTATCTCCTTCCGAGGCTCTTGTTCCTTTCATGCCTTGAAACCTGAGTCACGTAGGAAGCGGAGGTGACTAGTTAGTGAAGTGGATCCAGCTCAGCGAAGGCAATTTACAAAAGGGTAACTGATGGAGTGCCAAAAGACTTTTCTCTTACAAAACCAGATACATGCACAAGCTGCCAGCGGATGCAGTCTGGATTCTTTTTTTTTCCCAAGCTGGTTTTGCTATTTTTGGGGTAGAATGCTTCTAAGTATCTGGCACATGGCATCAAGTTTCATGTAGAAGAAAAGTGAGGAATTGCAGCAACTGTACATCAGTACATTCTAGTGTTTGTTCATAGGGAGCAGGATTGTGCTCTGAAAACCTCCTCAGCAGGGAGGAGGAAGAATTCTGTTACTGGAGGGAAGAGCAGTGCTAGCTGTGCCCAGGCAGTGGCTGTTCAGGAGCAGCATTGAGCTCTTTGTAAGGCAAGTAGGAGCACAGAAAATGTGTTTGTTGGAGGGTACGATGTGAGGGAGGTGGTTAATGTGCACTCTAGGGATTGATGCTACCAGGCTCGCTTGTTTTTGCAAACTGCTCGTGGGACACTTCCTTACGTACAGGTGTGTGATGGTGCAGGCAGATCTTCCCTCTGTATTGTAATGCTTTCTTTGTGACAGCAAATGGCTTTAAAACCTGTCAGTTTCATCACACTGGTGATGTCACGTTGTAAACTTGAACATTAGATTGCTATCATCATTAATACAAGCCATGGCTTAGGAAGCATGACAGCATGAGTCACTTGTATTAGGAAAATTATGGATATAGGATGTCAGTCTTGCAAACTGCATTTAAAAAAAAAAAAAATTTAAATTGGGATTCCTCAAGTGAATTGGATTAATCTGTCAATTATGATGTGTGTGATTTGACTACTTTAGAGGAAAGTACTGTCCACTAATAGGCAGCCATTCCTAAACCTTCCCATAGGGAAAGGCTGTTCCAAATCACCGACAGCTAATAAGTGCTGTTACCATCTTTGAGCAGAAAGTTTTCTGTACTGCCTAAACACTGCTTTAAACTCTAATGCTGGTCTGTACTCAGGATTTTTTATTCTGTTCTTTTACCTGCATGCTTTTCTCTAAAGAAAAGTGCCACACTGGACAAACTAGCTGCCTCTGAGAAACTGATGGAAGAAAAAGAATTAGTGAAGATTAAATGCATCAGAATTCAAATGCTCAAAGATGAGGAGGGGGGGAAAAGCTGGTATGTGGGAGTTAAACACTAAGCAGTTTTTACACTGCCTAGTAATATCCTGTTTGTTTTGTGTAATGAAATAATGACTGCTGTAGACTGGAGAGGACGATATTGCTCAGGCACCTGGCAGCACAGAAATCAGTGCCAGCCTGTGCTTTGCAATTCACAGAGCTGTGAAATGCTGAGGACCAGTGAAATTGTCTTTCGGATTGTTTATATTGACATGCATATTTTGCTTTATCCTTTAAAATACAAATTATTATTAATTTCTTGAATACATTACATCAAACTTTGCTTGCCTGTAAAAACAACACTGCAAAGTTTATCTTTAAAGCAGCATGATGAAAGAATATGTTTGTTCCTTTGGCTGCTTAGAAATAGGTGTTTGTTCATTTTTGTGTGGGTTATGTGCTTAAGAAAAGGGTTTTTGGAGAGAAAGGGAAGCCAGGTAGTCAGAGCCAGCATCTTGGCTGTTGTAGTTCCACTGGCAAAATTTTTTTGCTCATGAAGCTGCACACATGCTGTTTTGTCAGAACAGGTATAATGGCTGAGAGAAGATTTAGGTTTGTAATCCTAATATCTGAGAATTCATCTGTACTTGTTGCTGCTGCTGGTTTACAGCTTAAAAGAGGGATTTAGTCTCTCTAAAGCCTTGCCCAAGAAAGAATACAGTAAAACTGATATGACAGCTATTGTATTTCTTAATTTTTTCATTTTTATCTCTCTTCTTGTTCTGCTTCTAAACTGGAAGCTGTACACAAAGTCAAGGCAAGCCAAATTTTTATGTTTGATGCTTTTGCCTAACTGACAGCAGAGGTGAAATGCAAATAAGTGGGTAAAGGAGGAATGTGATAAGCAATTGCTTTCTTGGAGCTGCCATTTCTGAGAAATGGACTGTCCATGGTGTGGCTGCTCGCTGATAGGGTAGTGTCAGTGTTTGGTTTTAACAGGGAAAACTGGAGAACCTTTTTCTGTGGGTAAAATACCTTTTCCAAATATACAGGGCTTTGTGATTTATAAAAAGAGACTATGATGAAATCATTCTGGCATTTTAATTTTTATTAAAAAAAAAAACCCCCTCTGAACTGGAATTACTACTTCTTATCTGCATGTGTGTCTGTCTGAAGAAGTTTCATTAACAAGGCCCCCTCCCCTGTCTGTCTCCTTACCTGAAGGGAGGAGCACACTTGAAACAATGAACAATTCCTGAACACCCTCTTGCATAAAAGGTGTTGCCTCCTTTCTGCAAACACACTCTGTGTATGTTTTAAGTACAAAAACCCAGAGTCCAAACTCTGTTTAAAAACAAACACACAACTTCCACTCTCTCGCCTGCTCCCAAAAAACAGCCAACAGCCAGCCCCTCATTTTCCCCCCATGAAATCTCTTTTGCTGGTTTGCTGAAGGTACAGTCTAGACCCAATTCTTAGGTCTCTGCCAGGCTGTCCTATCAGTGTTCCCATTCTCCTTTCCCTGCTTTGTGTCAGTGTTTTATATTCTGTATATAAAATGTGGATACACTTTTGAAAACTATTTCCTTTAAAATATTTCTGGGTTAGAGTAGTCTGTCTTGATGAAGCCTGTACATGAATCAACCTCTTTGTAACCTATGCTGCAGTAAGAATTTTAGGAATTTCCTTTATTAGGACCTGTTAGTATACTGCAGCCACTGAGTGAGCTGCATTGATTTCTAGGTAAAATTGCCCGAAATTTATGGCATATGCCAGCCTTGTGTACACTGCTCCTTTTCAGTTCGCAAAACTTAAATATCCTGAAGTTGGTCGCTTAATGGCAAATTTAATGCTTCAAATATTCTTTGTAGAGAGACAGCAGTTTGACTCCAAAACTGTTTTTCAGGTTAGCTGAGTGCTGCTAATGGCATGGTGAGATGTGGTGAGGAGCAGCTGCGAGCGTGTCCAAGGGCAGGGGCACCGCGCTAGGAGCTGGGCTTGCAACATCATGGGCCAGTGTGTCACCAAGTGCAAGAATCCTTCTTCTACCCTTGGCAGCAAAAATGGGGAAAGGGAATCTGGCAGCAAGTCCCACAGCAAGAGGAGTGCAGTCCACAAAGACGACCACGGCTCAGCGTGCGGGAAGGCTTCGGGAGACATTCTTGTGAACGGGACAAAGAAAACAGACGCTGCTGTGGAGTCCAGTCAGCCTCCGACGTTTTCTGGAGACACAAAGAAAGACTCTGTTTGCAGTGCAGAGGAATCTTCTCTTCAAAGGATTGGGGAGTTGTTCAGGAGGTATAAGGACGAGCGGGAAGATGCCATACTGGAAGAAGGAATGGAACGATTTTGCAATGACCTCTGTGTTGATCCCACTGAATTTAAAGTACTAGTTTTGGCTTGGAAATTCCAGGCTGCTACCATGTGCAAATTTACAAGGTTAGTTCTTGTAGAACTTGTAATTATTTTCATATGTTAAAGTATATCCTGTCAGCAGTATGTTGGAGAGACAGCCTCATTAGCTTCACTTACTTATTTCTTCTAACACTTGCATTTTGATCACATTAATTCCTACTGCTGCAGAAGGTAAGCTTTGTATTGTCTTCTTTTCCCCTTCCCCTCACACTGGATTTCAGAAGATGTGGTTTTGGCCATTATGCTGCTAGTGATGAACAGTGTAGTGAGATTCTGTAGACATTAATTTATTCTTGATTTACCAAAAGCAATTTACTGCATCCAGCATTATCTTGGTGATGAGATTGGACCCTGAAATTAATTTTTCCTCTCAAGTAATTTGAGATTCTCTAGTAATTGCTACTGACTCTGTTAACAGTCTGTGAAAGAATGACAGAATTGTTCCTGTCCAACCAGTGTTACACTTAATGTCTTTTTCCAAGAGTAATCCTGTTAAAGCATAGAGAGGAAGGAAATGTGAGGGTTTTGACACGGGTAGCTGTTTCATACTGGCTGGCAGATGATTGCTGTTCAGAGTGCTGTCTGCCTTTGTGGCCAAGGGGCTCAGTCAGCAGGCTGACAGCATGTGTGGTGCTACAGGGAACAAGGGAAGGGCTACAACTTACCCCACAAAGCCCACAGCCAAACTGCAACTGCCTCCCCCAGCTTGATTAGCAGTGCCCAGGTAAGAGCAAGCAAAGACTGCCTACAAGGACCTGCTGGGAGAGAAGGGGTTGTTTTGTGTTTTGGTCTGTCTAGATTGGTTTGAGTAATGCTGCCTGTTTTTACTGAGCTTACAACTTTCGAAAAGACTTTGGTGTTCAGAGCCTCGACCCAAGCCTCTGCTGTGCACTGAACAGCATCTTCAGAGTCTTTGTGGCTGTGGGTGTTTGTCAAAAGGATGAGTTACTCTGGAATGCAAATGTGGATTTACTGGAGGCTGACAACACAGGTATTTGCTAAGATTGTAAAAGAATTGTAAGTAGTGACTCCTTTTGTAATTTATAATTGTAAGTTGTGATTCTGCACAGCTACTGTGAGTTTTATCCACATGGTTTTAATTTCCATGGAGAGGGCTAATCTAGTGAGGAGAGGCTGCATTTCAGGGCATGCTCCATGGCACAGGTGCTGATGGACTTCTTCCATCAAGGAACCAAGGTGGTCTGTTCTTCCAAGCGCTGCTCCATCTCTTGTCTTCCCTCCAGCCCATCCTGTGGCAGCCTGCTGGCCCTCCTGGCTGGTTGTGCCACCTGCCCATGAGCATCAGAGAAACTGGAGCTAAACATCTCCCCACGTGGCCACTTGGGGTGGGAGTGGTGCTTTGGGCAGTGTTGACAGTGCTGTAGCTGTGTGATGCTGTGCTCCCTTCCATGCTCACAGCAGGTGCCTTCCTGACCAATGCCCGTGATTTTGTAGGCTGGAAGAGCCACCAAAAACCACAGCAAAGCCAGAAGTGAATTGCTCTGTCCCTTGCAAACAGCTCACCCAGAGCACGGGCATTTAGACATGGGCACTATTGAACCAAACTGGGGTAAATGTGTTAATTTCAAACTTTTGAATTTGTTCTGTGGTAAATCAGATTCATGTTTTAATGTGAAAGGCATTCCAGGTGTGGAAGTGTCTGGTACTCAGAAAGCCAGAGAGCAGAATCTTTCCAATGCTGACAGTGCCTCAGCAGACCTGATGGTTGTGTGTGGTTCCCCAGGCTTCAAGGGGTGCCTTGGAACTGTCTCTCTTTCCAGTAGCTCCCATTGCCAAAATCTTTGTGCTGCTGGGGCTGAGGGTACCCCTTGTCTTGATGATCCTCTTCGATTTGGTGTGGCTGAACGGAGATGGGAGTGTTCAGCACACGAGGTCGGTGGGAAGGGCTCACTCTGATTTCTCTTTTGCTTGACAGGAAGGAGTTTTTTGAAGGCTGCAAAGCAATAAACGCAGACAGCATCGATGGCATTTGTGCAAGGTTCCCCAGCCTTCTAAATGAAGCCAAGCAGGAAGACAAATTCAAGGATCTCTATCGTTTCACCTTCCAGTTTGGCCTGGACTCTGAAGAGGGACAGAGGTCACTACATCGGGAAATAGCCATTGCCCTTTGGAAATTAGTGTTCACCCAGAACAAGCCCCCTATTTTGGACCAGTGGTTACACTTCCTAATCAAGAACCCCTCAGGAATCAAGGGAATCTCCCGGGACACGTGGAACATGTTTCTAAATTTTACTCAGGTGATTGGACCGGACCTTAGCAACTACAGCGAGGACGAGGCCTGGCCGAGTCTCTTCGATACCTTTGTGGAGTGGGAAATGGAGCGAAGGAAAAAGGAAGAGGAAACCAAATGTATTCTGTCTTCGGACACAGAGGGCCTGTGTGCGGACGAGCAGACTTAGCGCTGGCAAAGCAGCAGTGACAAAAGCAACTCGTTTTGCCCTTCACGAAATGTAAACTCTGGATGTTTCTGGAAATTACCGAGGCTCCAGATTTTTCTACTTTACACCTTTTTCTGCCTTGTCTTTGAAAGGGCTCTAAAATGCTGTATCATGTTTTAGGCACTTTCTTAATTTTGGTTATTCCTTTTACTCTTGCCCTGAAATATTTGACCCTGGCTACCAGTTATGCGTTTTTGGGGTTTTTTCTTTTTAAGACTTCAGATTAGTATAAATAAGTCTGATACTTCTTGCACAATGTAGATCTTTTTAGTTAGGTTAAATTAACATTGCTAAATTATACAGTGCCAGATTAAGTTTTTCATACTACATCTGTCAGGGCAGGTCTGTACTGTGTGTAGTGCTGTTTACATTGTTGAAATTTTAGGCTGTAATAATTTTAAGGTTTTATACCAAGATGAACAGCAGTGTTAACTATAAATGCATTAATCCTGGGTAATAAGGCTCTAAAAACCAACATCAGCAACAGCTTTTTGTAAGATGGCTAATTCCCATTTTGAGCTAACTCCTAGTGAATGAGTCCAGATCATTCCTTTTTTTGGACTTGCAAACTAAATGTTGGGATTGTTTTATAAAATTACTGTACCTGTCAGTCAACTGAGTGGTAGATGACGATTTGTATCTAAATCTCTTTACACATTCATGTAATAAAAGAGCAGTACTACCTCAGTTTTATTGAAAGTGGACTTGTTGATGGACTTCCATTTTCTTTGGAAGTTGTATTTTTGTGGTTACATGAGAATATTTTTACTTGACTAAAAGAACCAAAGGTTCTGCTTCTTAAGTTTGCTAAACATTGACAGAAGCAACACACAAATCCTAAGTCTTCAAGGAAAACTGTGGTATAATTCTGCTTTAATTTGTTTGATTTATACCTAAAGTATTACCTTACTTGTCTGGCAAGCACAGTACTTCTATGTAAGGAACTATTTTGCATTAATATTGACGAACCAATTTTTTAAAGCATATGTTTAATTGCTAAATTGCAGTTAATACTCCACACTTTCTGGAGCAACAATATCGGCATCTGATGACAATGAATTCTTAATGTGTTCTTAATGACAACAGTGTAGATGAGTCATTTTTAGACTGATTTGATAATATTTGGATAGGAGTCAATTTATTATTTTACAATGCCTGTATTGGGACTCTTTGCCTGTTAAAATTGTTGTGACTTAAAGGGAGTTTTATTAACACTGGTTGAAACTTTTTTGGTTATTGATGCTACCTTTTTTAATTTTAGTATGTCAACTTTTTTACACCTTTTGGTAAAAGGATTGATTGCCAAGGCTTTCTCTATAGCCAAGTGCTGGCTTATTGAATTTGATATACTTCCGTTACGCACCTTTTATTTTTCAGAGCTGCATTTCAGGATCATAAACCAACTTCAAAAAAAAAAAAAAAACCAAAACAAAAAAAGCCTGGACAGTCACCCATAGCATCCAATGGCTGTTGTGATAGAAGGGTTTTAAAGCTAAAGGGAAGCAGGTTTGAAGAGGTGAGCTTGTCCCCAGGTCCAGGATGTCGTGCTCTGCACATCTGCTGTGCCCCACAGGGGTTAGCAGAGACAGGAGTAGGATCTGCCCAAATTCTGGGACTGCCTTGGCTGGTGTGCAGCCTCTGCAAGAGCTTGGCTTGGAGGTCATAAATCACTAACAAAATGTGGGTAATGCAAACCGTTTAAAAACAAACCCACAGGCCACAGATAGCATCTCTTTCCTCCAATAAAAGGAGTTTGGTCCATGCTGCTCTTGCTGGGAGACAGGAAAGATGTGGAAGATGTGGAAAACAAATGCTGTTGTTTTAGGGGTGCTGAACCTGTCCCTTAGCAGGAGGAGAGCCCTGAAGTTGCTGTTTTATGGGTAAATACACCCAAAGCTTTGTGCTTGCTTCTCTAACCTTCTGTGGCACAAAAGTGTTAACAGCAAAACCTTATTGTGATTTGATGAGCAAAGCAGGCCAAAGCACTCGTGCTGGAATCATTGAATTTATGGTGGCGAGACTTTTGCTGATGCTGTTACTTCTAAGAGACTAAAATAAGTTCCCCAACAGAGGCTGCTTTGTTAGGAAAAGTTTCAGATGGAGACTGAGTTGATAGTAAATGAAGACTGTATTTTTAAGTTTGAGACTCTTCATTCATTCAGCTATTAAATGCTTTGTTCATCACTTTTTTTTTTTTTTCCCTAAAGGAGATTTAAAATGTCCAGAGTGTGAAGAGTAACTATTCAAATGGGTAGCCAGAGCATGAAGGCACAGCAGATTATGGCAGCTTCTCATTTACACCCTAACATGCAGCAGCTCCAAAGGACAAGGAATAGAGCTCTTTAGGGAAGGTGTTTATCTTGTGGTTGGAATGTGGACAGCAGTGAGGAAATCAATCTGTGGCACATCAGGCTTAGCCATTTTAATGTATCAGATGCAATACAGCTTCTTTTTAAAGGCGGAGGTGAACACACAGGAAGGGAAAATCTGGTTTCCTGTTGGGGGAAGGACGTGCCATTCCCAGGGGCTGAGGGCCCACGTGCTCAGTGTGGGGACAGCCCTGCTCCTGTTCTGTGCTTCCAGCCAGGCAGGGGCAACCCCACCCGCTGGGCAGGCAGCTTGCAAAAATAGCCAAATTATCCATCTAGCAAAGTGTCACTTATTTCTAGCCTAATTTCAATCCTTTAATTACCCTTACAGAATGCAAAGCAGACCTGTGTCAGTTGTAAACTCCTGAAGCAGGAGCTGAAGGTGCAGCTCTTTGGCAGTGCTGGCAGTGAGCGAGGCCGTCAGACCTTCCCTTGGATTGCCTGGATTTTGTGATCCCAAACGAGATTTGCCCGTACTCTGTAATGCTGGGGTGAGGGAGTGGGGTTTGTGTGGGTTTCTGAGAAGTCTTTATTAATAATGGAGCCTCTGAAAATATGCTTGTTTAATGGTTAAACTGTGAATATCTGTGGAACAGGCCAAATACATTCACTCTTCATTTTTATATAATTTAAATCTTCATTGTGTAGGGTGCAGGACTGTAAGTGAGCAGTGATGCTGATGAAATCCTTGAAACCATTGCAACGGTTGAATTTTTTTAAAAATTAGATTATGCATTAGGAAACTTTATGCATGTAGTAAATCTGCTGCAACTTGGGATAAATAACTATAGATAACTGTGTAGATCGTTAGAGTAATATACTGGAAAACTGGTCTGATGTCCACAGTCTGTGGCATTTTACTGCCTTCTCTTATATGCAAAGAAATACAACTCCTGTAAACTTTAGTCCCTAGTAATAAAACACTGACCGCCTGCACCATATTATAGTTTGCAACACCTTTAAAATTTGGCTTCCAGATCAACTGGAGGCTTAATTGTGCTAATTTTTACTTGCATGGGTGCATTTCTGAGGTCAAAGACTATCTGTTGATTCAAGCAAGGATTTGAAAGATCCTGCCCATAGCTGGCCAGAAAACATGACTGAGGAAATGAGTTGGAATTGAACACCAAATTGTGAGTTTACTTGCTGCTGGTGCTATTCTACATGGAGAATTACAGCTTTTTAGTACTGTGCAATTCTAGTGAGACAACAGGAAAATGCCTGAAGGTGTGGCAGGTGGCACAGAGAGATCAAAAAAAAAAGGAGCTGGGGCTGTGGGAGCTGCTCCCCTGGGAGCCTGTGGGACCCTGGATCAGCCTCTGAACCAGGGCAGCTGCTCCAGGGGTGCAGCCCCCCCTCCCCTGGGCAGGGGGGTGCTCACAGTGCTGGGGCAGCAGCAGCTTTATGGGGTGACTTCATTCCACTCTGTGTGTCCATCAGAGCCCGAAGAACCCATGGGTCCAGGACTAGCCTGTCACCCGTGGTTCCGGACCTATGCACTGACCAGTGACCTTAGACTTTTTGTGACACTGTCAACACGAGTATCGTACTCACAGTTCTAGGCCTTGTTTCCAAAAAAAGCCCAGCAGAGTTAAAGAAACACCATGTAGTTAATAGCCACCTCAGTTGTGATATAGTTTGTTGGCTGAGGTTACATCATTCCCATTCTTTGGTAAATAATAGTCATTGTGAGTTTCTGGGTCTTGCAGCCTTGTGTTCTGCAGTGTGATAATTTTTTAGAAGGTCCTCAGTAAATTGGGCACCCAGTTCTTCCCTTGAGCCCACTCTGCTCAAAGTGTGTGCATGTGAATTTAGCCTTTCATATTAAAAAGGAAGATGCTTAACCTGAAACTCAAAATTCTTCAGGGTAGTGCTTCAGTATAGAGAAAAACATATTTTTTCAAATAAGTATTAAAGCAAAGCGTCTGCTTAAATTTTGTTGCGTGCAAACAAACCCACCAGTGTTAACATTTTCTCTCTGGACTGTTGAAGATTGAACCTTTGGTTTTGTAGCGTGAACTGAAGTGAAATTCATGAGATTGTAAGACAGAAGGCTGTAACTCCTTCACCATGAAGTACATAGGTATCTCTACCTCTTGTTCTTAGACTTGAATAGTTTAAGGCTACCATCCTTTTGTCCCAGGATTTTATGCCTGGATGAGTAATCTATTTTTTTTAATTGACCCAAGTCAAGTGTTATCTATTTGCCATAGTTGTTGGTATCCTGTGTTTAACCTGTATGCAAAGGACCCTTGGGAAGGGGCCGGGTCAAGCTGCAAACACGAGTTGCTCCTCCCGGGTGCTACTTCTGGAGTGCAATAGGGCGAGCAGGGCTGCACGGCCTGTGGCTCAGGGGCTGCTGTCAGCACACATCCCCTTCCCTGCTCAGCCTGCCTGGACTGACAGGGAATTGAAGATGGGGCAGCTGCTCCCCAAGAGGGAGCCATCAGCCTTTCCATTCGCCCTTGAAAAGCTTTAGGAACCCACCTGATGCAGTGCCATGAGTGTCTTTTTCTGTTAATCAAAAATCCTGTGTTTTGTTCCCTGTTGGACTGGACCTGTAACAAACACCCAGCACAGATGGGAGCTGCGGCAGTGGAAAGGCGACACGCATCCTTTTTCTCCCTGAGGTCAGACTCCTGCTCAGGATAAAACCCTTGTGCTTGACCAAAGCTGGAGTGTTCTCGAGGGAGCTGGAGATGCCAGAGGGGCTTTGGTGCTCAGTTGTGTTCATGAATGCGTTGGGGTGTTGTTCTCCGTGCAGCACACCTGCGTCCTTCCTTTCCTGCCCAAAGCAAGCTGCAGCACAGGTGCTGTCACGGCAAATCCCCCGCAGTGCGGTGCTGCAGCAGCAAGATTCTTCTTGCAGCGTAGGGGCTGGTTTGGGGTGTGACCTCCTGCACTATCAGGACGGGCACGTTGTTCAAGAGAACGGGGGGACGTGTGAGACAATAGGTAAAAGGAGCATGTACGTTCTTGTCCTAACAGCTTGCCTTAAATCACTGACATTGCAGCGGTTCCTTGCTACTATTGCAACCCTCAGCCTTTGAAAATCCGACAGGTTCTCTAGGTAATACTGTTTTTTGTTTAATTTTTAATAAGTTTCTATCTTTGCATAATTGCACTCTTCAGATAAACCCTTTTTGGATAACATGTCATTTCACACACAGGAAAAGAAATCCATCTCCAGTGTTTGTGCTGTAAAGTGTTTCTTTTTTCCCCCTGTAAATTATATCTGGACTAAAGGTTGCCTACTGTTGAACCAGCATGTTTACTTGAATGTTGCCATTTTATGCAGTTACAGCTGCTGACTCTTGCTCTTCTCTGGGCCCATGAGAGTGGAGATCGTGTGACCAGAGGTGGCAAACCCGCACAGAGGATCAGTGGAGGTGAAGGCTGGCTGCTACTCCCATGTTTATTACACGTTAGAGGAATTCACAGATTAGTGCTCCGTATTTTGAAGTTGTGACTTTTGAAGTCATGCTAAACATAGTTATTTAAAAATACACTTGCTTTCTTACCTGTAAGTTTGAAATAGTCTTTAAAAAAGAGATGGGCTGGTTGGAGGGCCTGGTGCTGTTAGCTGTTGAGTCACTCAAGTTGCAGGAGCCACGGGTGGGACTGGCAGGGTCCTGTCCTGAGCCGGCGCTGCTGGGGTTGCACTGGCTCGTCTTGAGGGCATGAAGCAACCACAGGGCTTCGATGGGCTGTGTGGAGCAGGGTCAGCCTGGCAGCGCTGGCTGGTGCAGCCTCATCTCTTTTTTGTGGGTGTTGAGGCCCCAGTTCAGCCTCGAGTCCCCCTCTGTGGAAGGAATGAGTTTTGGTGGTGTTTGCTCCCGGAGTAACTCGGTGTAACTGAGGGAGTAACGGGGGCACAGCTTTGTGTGGCTGTCACTGCACCTCGTGTGAACACAGCTCCCTGGAGGGGCTCTCGGCTTCTCAGTAAACCAGCAAGGGTGGGCAGGGTCAAATCTGCCCTTCTTTGTGCCAGGGGTGTGTTTTGCCTTTTCAGACTTAGCCAAGAGATAACTGTGTGAGCCGGTTTTGGCACTCTGGGAAACAATGAATGTGTTGTGTGTCACGGAGCAGCCCCGTGGTTCCTCTTTGGGACAGCAGAATCAGAAGTGCTGTGTAAATGTAATGCTTGAAAACAGCTGGAGTAAATTCTGTTTCATGTAGGATCTTCTTTTCAAGGGATGCAGCCAAATTTGAAACCTGATCTAGAGGAAAAGTGGGAGAATTTCAGGACAATGCATCTGCTGAATCCCAGTCTACTGAATTGGTTTGTAGTTTTACAGTTACTTTTCTTACATCAAATTTTGCTCACCGCTGGTGTCTGGAACAGAATGGAAACAGCATCTTATGGAATGTGCAATCTAAGGCACAATGCAAGTAGGGTGTGATAAGAGGGTTGTCTTTACTTGATAGCAATCCTGAGTGCAATGTTTTTGTTGTGTCCCTTTTGGAAGAAGAGCATTAAGTGCGGTCTGAGGTTTTTCTTTTCTTATAAGCAAAGCATTGGTTCGTCCATTACTGACTTCTTGTGAAATTTGTGCCAGATGTATATTAAATATTTTGGTGCTTTTTCTAATCCAAGCTGCCATTCATTTACCTGTGAGATTATTGTACTTCTGTATATTTAAATGACCAATCCCTTAAAGAAAAAACAAAAAAAATCCTTCAGTCACAATGTATCCTGACTACTGTAGCTTGTAAATGTTCCAAAGCTTCTGGGTTTCCTGTATTCCAGTAAAGTCTGAGGGGAGGGGAACAGCTACAGAAATCTCACCCACTGGAAAGGGAACTCGCACGCTGTTCTGTGCGTTACTGAACAAATGAGTAACATTTGTGGTGTTTACATAACGACACGTTGGTGTTCACTTTTTTTGTGCTCAAGCTTTGTACAAAATGTCTTATTTAAAGCTGAAGTCCTTTTTACGTTTTTCAATTAAAAAGGGACAAATTACTTATTTTTCCATGCCTATGAATAGGACTCTTGCTAGTTTTGTTGTCACGTGAGTTTCTCAAGCAGGACTCCTGGATGCTCACTAAATCCTGTCCAGTCCTCGCAGGGAGGTGACCACAATCATTTTAAAGTGTGTGGAATGAAAACTAGCCGGTTGTTTTCAACTTTGCAGTGAAGTGTCTGCAGCAAGGAGATGTTAGATGTGAACAGGAGTGAATCCCCAGAGGGGGGTGAGTGCTGGGGTCAGTCTGCCCTGAGCCCCCTGAGCCCCTTCACCCCTGCAGGACTGGTCAGCAGCAGGGACTGCGGGTGCTGCTCGAGGCTCTGGCTCCCTTTCACAGTCTGTAGCAGCACTGGCCTTGTTGCTTATGCCACTTTGCAATAGCTGCAGCCAAAGGATGCCAGGCTCACTTGGAGTGGCCAAAGTATCTTTTTGTAAGAAAAAATCGGCTGCATTCATCTTGCTGAATAATAGATTCAGTTTTCAGGTGGCTTTGGGTTTAGTCTTTAATGACACTGCCATGAGCATCTCCTGCCCGCTCACTGCTGCTGCTGGGCTGGTGCTGAACTTGCCTTCCTCCTGCTTGCCTGCATTTGAGCCTGCTGCTCCACACAGCAACCCCCAACTTCCAAATCCCAACGTAAGGAGAGCCCAGCACAATGACCTTGGGGTTGGAAAGTAGGGGGGTGTAAATATTCTATCAGCTGTATTTAATCATTTCTGGAATGAGAACTATTTCAGCTTTATCTTGGCCTATTCCAATTCACATTAAAAAATCCCTCATCTCATGGTTAAACCTTTTAACAAACATTTCCCTTTTTTTTTTTTTTTTTTCCTGAGTGCCAAAAGCTCTCCTAAGCATCCTTGTGCTTGTAAATTCTGTATGTTAACAAGAGATGCTCAAGCAGCCTCTATTTTAGGGGGCAATGGCTGCACAGGACAGGTCTGGAGCTGCCAGGTTGCAAATCACCTGATCCTGCTTCCAGCTCCCTGTGGAAAGTGATGCTGTACAAAGTCCACACAGCCATGTGCTTTCCTTAAAACATCCCTTGCCCCTCCCACAGCCACACTGAATTTTTTTTTTTTT
>VZTX01007011.1:6324-21238 GCA_013400915.1 Pardalotus punctatus | reverse complement strand
GGGGAGGGTGGGGGTGGTCAGGGAGGGAGGAGAAAGTAGAGATTGTCCAAGAAGTATGAATCACCGATTCCTCCTTTCCATGGACTAAGTACAGCACTTTCCCGGAAAGGAGGCAGCGACTCCAATCCAGGAGCTGGCAGTGCACATTTCCAGAAACCCACACCATTCCTGGCTAGCTGTTAACTGCTGAGCAGCTGCTGCAGGTTCTGCTGCATGGCCTGGGACGTTCCAGGGGAGGTGCCCAGCTGGCAGCTCGGTCTCCAGCAAGGAATGACATCCCTCAGGCCAACGCTGACCGCTCCTGTGGGCACTGCCCCGCTTTGCCCAAGCTCCTGCCTGGCTTGACCTTCTCACAGCAAGAAGGGTTAATGGAAAAGCTTTTGTGCTTTATGACATTTTGAATGGCTTTTATTTTTAGACTTTGTAGAAGATACAAAGTGAAAGCCTATTGTTCTTATGGTAAGAGATCTTTACAAAGACATCAATATTTAAAGTAATTAAAAATATCTTAACAAAGGACTTTGCTTAAAAGCTTGGCAGTTCAACAAGCACTCCTCCCTTCATCATCTTTTATTCCCATCAGACCAAGGCCGGATTGTGATCCATGTGTGCTGCAACACAAACAAGAGGTGTGTTAGTTCTGCTCAGGGTAACCTTCACACACATAACTCTGACTGGGCTGGCAGTGAGAGGCCTGCAACCTCAGGGTCAGCACACTGAAAAACATTCTTTTTCCACCCCACAATTATCTGGTGTTGTTTTTAATCAAGAGGCCTCCTCTGAACTGTTGGTACTCTGGGAAACTGCAATACAGGAACCTCGCTTGGCACGAAACCTCTTCCCAGCCTGAGATGGAGCTCCCATCCAAGCCCCTCAGCAGCCTGAGAGCGTGAGCCAGGCTCTGTGGGCTCTCACAGGCTCCTTGTGCCTGCAGATTCCTGAATCCACCTGTTCTGCTGGTGGGATTCCTGCCACTCGCTGATGGAGGCTTGTGCGACGTGACCATGGTTGGAAATGGCCTCGAGCGTAAATGTGGACGCACTGAGCCCAGGGACTGCTGCAAGGGACACGTGGCTGCAACTCAGAGCCACCCTCAAACCTGCCTGGGGGGTGACAGGTGAGCGTGCAAGGTACCTGAGGTGACGCAGGGTGGAGAGAAGAGACAAGTGATTGCTCAGAAATGTAAAAACTGACACAGTTTTAGCCCAGAGAAAACTGCAGCTGATCCAAGGCCCCCATGCACTGCAGTGCCCACAGCCAGGTCAGAGTGGGGCAGTGTTTGAAGCCGAGCTGTGCTCAGGGTGACCTGCAGGGAGTACTCTGCTGATGAGGCAGGAACTGCTGCTTGTGCTGTCTGTAAGCTACAGCTGGGGGGTGGGGGGAAACTTAGGTTCTATTGAAGATGACAAGTTATAATTTTATTTTATTTTCTTGGAGTTACTAGTACCTGAAAATTAGAGCAAATCATACCAAGAGCAGCCCTTGGCTGAAATGGTTTGTCACTGCCATTAACCCTAAATATCTCTTGGCTTCGGAGGGCTCTCTCCTGTAGGGACAGTTTGGAGCAGAGGATTATAGAGCATCATGGCTCTTCTCAGGAAGCTTTGCAAGTAAGGGAGGGGAACCTGGTGTGGCTGCCCAGCCAGGCAGAAGAGATGCTGCTGAGCAGCTCTGGCTCTGTTTGTATTTCAGAGCATGTCTGGTGTCTCCATAAGAAACAATGCCCCTTCTGCTGAGGGGCACTGAAGAAAAGCAAAGGTAGATGTGACCTTTCTTAGGCTGACCAGTGACAGTGTGAAGGCTGCTGCAGTGAGCATGTCCCCAGTAACCAGGGCTTTGCTTAGGAAATATTGAACCTTCCTGATTAATAATTAAGCAGCGAGACTGTGGCAGTTCAGGCCCCAGGGGCTGAAATGCAGAAGCCCAGTCCAGCTGGAAGCATCCCTGACATCAGCACTGCAGCCCAAATCAAAGGCACGACCTGCTCCTTCCTACGAAAGCTGAAGGACTCAGCAAACATATGTGTTTTTTTCATTTTTGTCCATCATATGAGAATAAGGGCACGAAGCACCTCCTTGCTCAGCTCTGGCTGAAGCACATACACTGGGGTACCTCAACACAACAACTGGTAGGTGAGGCCTTGGCTGCAGTAGGTAGGTGGTTGAAAAACCACAAAAAACCCCACCACATCCCCCCCCAAAAAACCTGCCTGCTGTGGAAACTCTGCTTGATTCTCTCATGGCCACGTAAAACTTCTGTGATTGTCAACAGGGATGAAAACCATCAGGGAGAGGTGTGAACTGGTAAGATGTGAACAATGACCACTGTGGAGCCTCAGACACACGAGTGGTGCCAGCTCTCGTGCTGCTCGTGGCCCAGGCCTGCTCAGTGGGCAGCACTTGGGGCTCAGCTTCTATTGGCCCGACCTGAAAGTCACATTAAATACAACAGCTTCTTCGGGCTTTCTCTTGGGCTTTCTCTTCCTTGTGCAGGCATTTAATTTTTAATAGATTAAGATAAAAACACTCTGCTCTGTATTTTCCTTGGTTCTTTGCAAAATAGGCAGCAAGTTACCTGTTCACTCCAGGAAAGAGAACAACACACAGGGTGTTGTTCTGCAGACTTCTATAAAGCTTTTTGATACAGTGGTCTAACTTCTTCATCTTTTTCCTTAGATCCTGCTCCTGCATGAGAGAACAGAAGCCTTAAAGTCCCCAGTTCATCAGCAGTTTTACCTCTGTGTGTGTGGGAGGCTGCCCTGGGATGGCACAGGTGAGGGCAGCGCTGAAGCTGCTCCTGCCTGGCACTCGGCAGTGCAGTGGCCCAGCTGCAGGGAGAGCCACGTGCTCAAACAGCACCACGGCTTCCTCCAGGTAAAAATCCCTGCAGCTGCACCTCCAGGGCTCTCAGCTGGGTCTGTTCTTTCCTGTGCAGCCACACAGCCACCCAGCTCTCCCTGTGACTCCCGTGCCACCTGCCCCCTGTCAGCTCTCCAGTGCCAGGCTCAGTTCCTGGGGGCACCACCCACTGCCTGTATGGATTTTTAGGTTATGCAATACCCTGCAAACATCACATTATCTCACGTGATATTATCTCTCCAACTGCTCTATGGGAACTGATCCTTGGCAGCCCCTTTGCTCCAGCATAGAGACCCTTCTGTCACAAGCAGCTCTGCACCTCAGTCAGCTCAAAGCTACCACTCCAGGTTCCCAGGGCAGTCCCTCTCTAATTGCAACAAACATCAGCAGAGCCTCACACTCACAGAGTCAGACAGCTGCTCCATTTTCTCATAGAAGATGTGATTTCCTTGCTTCCCATTGCTGTGATTCATTTGCCAAATCCATCTCCAGAGGTGACCTGAAGCAAGAGCATTCCTGCTTCTTAGCTCACTACCCTTCATGGTCCATCCATTTATAGCTTCAAGGGCATCCACAGCACTCTGTGATTTCTGGAATTCTGAAATGGAGAAGGGACCGTGCTTTGACAATGCTGTTGCTGCCCTCCTTGGCACCTGCAAGGCAGGGCTGAAGGTGTGGAGCAGGAGGGAGATGAGAAACAAATCACTGCAGCAAGCAGATCCTCATCGTGCTCCAGATAAACATCAGGCTAGAAAGGCCAGTTGGCTGCAGCAGCACTCATCGAGCTGTTCTCACCTTTTAGAGGTGATTACTGCTCTGTGTGAAGCTGCACAGCAGCCAGCCCTCACACGGAAGTACTGGAGCCCATTAGCTATCCTGGAATTTTTCTAAGTAAATGTCTGGGTTTTTAAGCAGGTGTTTTTTCCTCTTAAATATTTAGCTGTAAAATGCTCCTCCAGACAATATGTGCTTTCACTGGATATTTTAAACACCATCCCTTTGAGCATACCTGAGTTTCAGCTCTTGCCATGTCTGTGCAAAGTCCCAAGGGCTGCTGAATGAGGGTGTTTGAAGGAAATAAGCAGGCTGTGTGTGAAGCTACTTACTGAGGAAGCAGCAGTTCCTGTGCTTTCCACTCTGAAGATCCTTTGGCAGGAACAGCGTTTCCAGGTCTTTCAAGTGGCTGAATTCTTCTTGCAAGTCTGTCTCTGTTAATGACTTCTTTAGACCCGCCACATAAATCACACCTTCATTTTCTACATCCAGTTCCAATTCCTTAATCAGGACATTGCAGTCCAGCGTTGCTGCAGTGACCGCTCTCTGGACCTGGGGTGGACGCAGCAGGAACAAACAGCATGTCAGCCCACACAGCTCTGTGTTCTGAGCTTCTAATCTGAAGTATTTCTCTGCCATTATCAAAAGCAGACAGGCTATCTTCCCTCACTTGAAATAAATATGACTAATAAAGGCTAACTTAATTAGTCATGATAAAGGAAGAGAGATCACATTTGTAATGCAGAAACGCTATAAAACCAAAATGCCACGCTCTGTATAGCCCTGTTACTTGGGTCTGCCTTTTAAAGCTGCAGCTGGAGGTCAGAATGCTTTCAAATTCCCTTCTGCTAACAGGTTAAAGGAAAGAAGAGGGATAGAGCCACTTCCTTTCTGCCAGTGGCTCCAAATCATCCAGGCACAAGGAGACTGGAACAGCACCAGCAGCCAGCATTTGCCCAGGCACACTGCTGGGAGCAGAGGGCACAGACACACACAGGAGGCTGTGCCTGGCCTGAACATAACTGGGGCTTTTGCTGTTTGCCTTCTTTACCTTAATGCAGGATCCTGCTACCTCAGCTCCATTTAGGCTTTCCACAGCAAGCTGGGCAGCTTCCAGCACTTCATACTGGATACAGACATACGGCTTGAAATAGAACAATAAGATACTTCAGGCTTACCAGTGAGACACATTAGCCCTCCCTTTTTAAAAGTCAGGCCTCAATGAAGTTGTGCTTTTAAAAATAGAATATAAAAAAGTTTGGGGGTGATACATGCACCACTCCACATACACTACATGTTTAGAACCCCCTTCAATTAACTCTTGAATTAATAATACCCTTTTTTCCTCCTTTGGCTATTAAAGGCCTCGACATATTGGTTCTCTTGAGAAGGACAAAAAGCACCCCAGCTTCCCCAGTGCTTAAAGTCCTCTGAGCAGCACACGAGCTGCATTTGTTCTTGTCATTGTGTGGAGCAGCTTTTTAGGTACCCTGAGTGATTGTAGCTGATGACTAAACTGCCAGAAAAAAACCTGCAAACGGAATAACTGCTATCTCTGTGGCTCTAACCTGTATCTTTCCAAGAGATTACCCAGACCTTGCAGGCCTGTCAGCAGCCTTTGAGTGCTCCTCACCTGGAATGTTTCAGTTACCACTGTAAGAGACTGGATTGGTCCACATCTCCCAAATTCTTTCTTCACAGACTTCATGCAGAAGTTTTCTTCAAAAGGACCTGCGTAAATTGTCAGCATGTCAGTCAGCTTGCTTCTCACCTGTTGGAACACAGATTAGAGAAGGCACTTCACAAAGCAAAGGAACTAACTGCTTGGTGCCTCCTGAGATGTCACATCTCTCTACAAGCTCAGCATGAAGACTCTTCTCAAGCTAAAAATAATACCTTTTCATAAAGTCCAGCGTGAAGGTGAGATGCAATGTACTCTGGACCCAAAGTGAACTGAATGATACTGAATTTGGACAGGGGAACATCTTCCAGGGCTCTCTGAAGAATCTGGAGGGACAAGGGCGTACAAGGCTCAAAGAGGTACAAGACAATGGTACTGCAGAGCATCAGAAACAAAGCTATTGCATTTAATTCCCAACTTTAATTTTCACTCTTGTCCAAGAAAGCCCTCAGGCAGAAATTCTTCTTTGGTGAGTCACGAGAGGATGCAGAGGATCAAAGCTGACTTCGGAAATGCTCCAATGGATTTAGCTACCCTGGTATTAACACCATTGCTAACAGTGCTGTCAGTGAGCTTTTTAAAACAGGACTCATCTTCCCACTCCCAGAAAAAGAACAACTTTGAACTATTTTGATGCTTAGACCAACCCACTCTAAGTCCATTCACCTGTTTGTTTGAAGTGCTCAGGTTACTCTGACACAGGCCAGAAGAGTCCAGTCCCTGTCTGCCCAAAAGAAGGGGTTTTTGGCCAGTCACCTGCAGACAATCTAAAAAACTAGCAGAGAGAAATACACTGTGAATCACAGTACTTTTCAGTATGGCGAAATAAAAGCTTTCAAGAAAGGCTTATCAGAGAATTACAGTTCATTAAAGAAATTTGAAAGAATATTCTTGTCCATAACATCAAAAGAAGCCTAGGAAATACTCTGTGACATTTAAGATGAAATTGCTGAAAGTTTTTCAGTGCTGTGCTGCAATTATTTGTGTCTCTCTAAATAACCTGATGGCTTCTGAAAAACTCCATGCACTTGTTTTATTTTACAGAGGATTCAACTGAAGGAAAAACACAGCTATTTGAGAATCTTATTACCATGGTTTGGATAAACGTGGAGGCTCATTCAGCTGTTCCTGGAACCCACATCCTTGTGGCTGTAGTGCAGCTTTGTTCTGTGAGATCTCAGCCAGTTTTTCAGCTGTCAGAAGCATCTCCAAGTTTAGTTCTGCTACCTTGGGGAAGGAAGATGATTTATTAGCTCGCTTTCATCTCATCAGCTAATTGTAGCTAACCAAAAAGCCTGTGCTTTCCCTGTGAGTCACACAGGCACAATCCAGCAGCGAAGAAACACGGGCATTAATTTCTTGCCTTATTATTTTCTGTTGTCATTTTCAAGCATGCAGCACTCACAGCATCAACCAGCAATCATCTCCAAAAAAGTTCTCTCAGAAATCAACAGCACAAGGGACTCATAAAACCAGCTGAATCACTACCACAACACACAAAGTCTCTCTTCTTTCATCTGGAAAAATGACAGGCATTCCTGCAGGCTGGAAGTGTCTCAGTCCTTTAGCAGTGCCCTGTCCAGGATGAGCAGCACTGCTGGCTGATGTCAGCACTGAGCACGGGCAGTGCCCAGCTCATTCAGGTACCAGGCTGAGAGCAGCAAGCTGTCAAAACCGAGGCCCCTATGGCAACTCCATTTTCTCTTTTAAATCAACAGGAGGATGGGCAGGAGTGGGGTTTTTTTCTTCATAAGCATGACAACATTATGTTCTGCATTTTAGGAGAGGAATCTTTGTTAGATATAACTACCTTTGTTGGTCCTTGTTCAATGAAGAATTGAGCTAATTCCAGTGCTGCTCTAGCATCTTCTGTAGGATCATGCCCAAGCTTCTGTTCACACTGAATCTCCTTCCTAGGGCATCAAAATTAGGTGTACAGGCAGGTTATCTGGTTTTCCACACTGACCAACATGCTGTCTTTTCTAAACTGGGTCCTTTTCGGGTAAAAGAGCTTTCCCCTCTCCAAAAAGGATTTCAGTTCTGTGCAGCAGCATTCTTGTGAAATATCCCCAAAAGTTACTGCAAGAAATGGTTTTGCAATGTTGAGCAAAAGGGTTTACAGAATTTGACAGAAGCAGTGCTAAAACTTGGTGCTCTGATGCGTGACTATTTTTAAATTTTACTTCTTCCTTGACCAATGGCCCAGCTCAGAGTTTGCACACGGAGAGGAAGGCAGCCTCCAGCTCAGTGGAGTTTGGCACTGCAGAGTATGATCACTCACTGTGAGCATGGGGACAGCTGGCTCGCTAAGCTCCCATCCAGTGGTAGCTGACATTGAGAAATCTGGTTTAAGGCAGTCAATCAGACTTCCATGCATTAGCCTTTCTTTCTTGCCAGCTGCAACACGTCAGTTGAGCGAGCTGCAGTGCCTCTGTTGTTCTGCAGTTCATCTCTACAGCCCTGCAGAAAGGCCAGTTTTGCTGGGACTCATCTGGTTGGGTCACAGCATTCCTGCTTGCTCAAAGACAAGCCCATTTATCATGCTGCCTGATGTTTCAAGCAGCCAGTAAATTCTTTTTTACCATGCACCTTTCCTTGAATCTGCACCTTTCCTTTGAATCTTAGTAAAAAAAAAAAAAAAAAATCTGATACTACTAGTGGCAGAGTAACACCCTATGACCCACCATGACAGTTTCTAATGTTTCCCATGGCAATACAGTAGTAATCTTACCCTAAAACAGCTTTGGCTAGAAATTTTAGCTTAAATCTTCGACCTTCACTTCTGGCGAAAAGCAATGAAGTATCAATAACACTGGGGTGGATCATCTGGAGGATAAAAGCATCACCAGTTTAATTTAAGAACAGCAGACATAGAGAATTGGACAGTAACTCCACCGTTTTCTGTGCCTCTGCCTTTTCTTTTCAGTTGCCAGTTTCTCACCGACAACTACCTGATCCACAACAAGAGAGCAAAAGGAAAAATGAAACAAGTCCAACACTCCTTTCTACTTCCCACTTTAGTGGTAAGATCTAGATTGGGTTAGAAAGATAATTATGATTCATGCATTTTAGATCAGTTAATGACCCACAGAAAGGACTTCAGTTCTCCCCCTGACAGAGCTATCAGAGGTATCTGACTGAAGCAGATACTTCAGTTACAGCCATACCTGTGTATGGACAGACTTCTCTCTTTTGGGTTCTGAACAGCCCCTTGCAAATTTTATAGATGTAAGGACCATCTTTCTCTTTTAAATCCTTACAGACAAAGGGCTATTAATAATAAAAAGCAATTAGCAAGTGTTCACTAATACAAAGAGTAGTTGTTAAAGAGTTTTCAGGTCTGAAATGAGTAACACAGGGTGGGGAAAAAAACATACTCACTTCCAAAGCCTGAAGATCAGAATTTAGAGAATGACCCACCAATACTGCATCATGGGGAAGCATTTTTTTTAGCCTGGTTTGGATGTCTGAGAGTCTTGTTTTCACTGGAAGAAGCATTTTCTTTGTGATTCCTGAGAATCTTCAAAACAAAAGTTGGATGAGTTAAAAGCAAGACATAAGCAGGCAGGTCCTGTAAAGTATTAACTCAGTGTGACCAATCACAGAATGCCATTTACTGCTTCTGTTCCAACATCAGAGGATACACTGCAGCTCCATTAAACTGCTAAAAGTGCTACCCCAGCTGTTTCAAAAGGTTATTTCTCCCAGGATTAAGTGATGCAGTTGGTAGCATCAGAGAGCACAGGGAAGGAAATACTGCAAGTCTGATGGTGGAAGGAGGTGCTTCCAAGTAACTGCAGGGGACTGGCACGTCACCTCCTGGACAAAGTCATGTCAAGTTTTGAAGAAAACAAGCCTCGATTTTTGCCTGCTTTTTTATAATCCCAAATCCTGCCCTAGAGGTGTGTACAAGCTCTATGCATTTTTTACATATGAGCAAATTCAGCTCTGGATTCCATCTTATTGTATAACCAGCAGTGAAGAGTAACGTGTACTGTGTATCATTAATTTGTAACAGAATTTTCCCCTGCAGAACGGCAGTGGCTCTGCTGGCAGCCCCACGGGCCCTATGCAGCAGATTGTACGTGTTGGTCACTTCAGTGGCTGAGCAAGAACTGGATTCTTAACTGAGGGAAATGCAGCAGGCACCTGTGCAAACCGCAGCCGTCTGACAGTGTCACGGCTGACTCTAAAAGGCTGCAGCTCTGAGCACACAGAGCAAAGGAAGGGGTGTGCAGTGACCTGGTGCGGTAGTTCAGCACCGCGCTCTCGGGTTTGACCAGCTCGTTCAGGAGGCACCGGCCCCGTGCATCCACCAAAGACACGCGGGTCACCTCGTTCCCTTTGGCTGTCAGGCACTGTCAGGAGGAAGCAGAGGCAGTTGTTGAATCGGCACAAAAAGCTTAGCTAACATCAGCTTTGGCTGCAGCAGCATCACTGCTAAGGAGGCCTTGACTTGGAGATCCACCACTCGTGGCTGGTTGGATTGTACTCTACTGTGCTTCATTTTAACTGTTCAATGTGCACTGTAAGCACAGCAACCACGCAGGCAAGCACAGCACAAACATTGTGAAGAACTGCTGATTTCACAGATTTCAGTCTGCACCCTGCGCTGCACAGCGGCCGCTGACAGCACCAGCCCCACGAAGCTGAGCCATTTAAAGGCAGAGCCCCGGCTGTATCAATAGTTACTCAGTGCTGATGCCAAACAGGCATCTCTGCAAGGCCAAAACCACACTGAAGGACTCGTCACCACAGCACCTTCCAGAGGAACTGTGATGGCTAAAGGAAAGATGTGTGACAGGGAATGATCTTTCCCAAACGTGGAGAGAGTTGAGGAGGAATTCCACAGTGCTGTCGGGTTATTGCAGCATTGCTGACAGGTCTGGCAGACCCAGCTGCTGCTCTGGGAGCCAACACACAACTGAGCTCTCTGCTCTGGATATTATTTCTGTCTTGTTGCCAGAACCGCTTCCGGGGCTTTGCCCATGGCCACATTAATACTGGTACCATCAAGGAAGGGACTGCAGCAGATATTCAGATATCAGAAGTGCTTTACAAATACACAGAGTGCCTGGCTCACTTGGGAACAGCTGGTAAGAGCTGGGTGCCTGACTCTGTTTTGTAAGGCCACACACACTGATTTTTACCATCTCACAATCCAGACCAAAGAGGGGGCTGCTGTCTGTCCTCTGCTCATCACACTCTGTGTTGATGTAGCCCTTGCATCCAGGGGAACCTGCAGGGAAAACACACCCAGGAATAAGAAAAAGACCTTTCTTCTACAACTCATTTTATATGAAAAAATTATATCACTAAACTGTCAAAATTAAAAACAACCCCAACATAGCAAAACAACTAAACAGCCCTCAGTCAAAAACTGACCTTCTACGGGATAGTCATTTCTTTTCTGCTCTTCTAAAGTCAGAGTGTAGCTTGTAAGGCCTTGTTTTTTTTCTCCATATCTCCGAATGATGGGATCACGTTGCAAGTCGGAGTTTTTAGTAATGCATTCACTGCTGGTGGGAGTCAAGCCTGTAAAATACAGACACATCTGCCAAGCTCAGACAGCACTCCCTACTTGCACTCAGTTTCTGCATCAGATCACCACTGAGAGGCTGCACCATCCCAAATTACCACCTGGGACAACGGACTGGAGACAGAGGGTCAGAGAAAATGACAGACACATAGCCTTCTTAGCTCAAATCTAATTTATATCTCTTGTCTCTCTGATGAGATACATCCTAGAATAAAATAATCACAAAATGGGCTGCGAAGCATCAGAGTTTGGAATTCAATATGTTAAAAACTTTCTCTCTTTTTGCATTCACTTGTGACAGTCAGCCCAACATGAGTTACTGCACTAGTCAGGGTCAGAAGTCTCATGGTTTAAGCCACTGCATGTGTTCCTTTCTGAACAAGTTTACCATGGCAGCACACTGGGATGGCAGGAGGTGCAAAGTCATACATTTCTGTTCATGAGTCACTGTCCTGCAAGAGGCAGTGCAAACCCAAACAAAATACCTTGTGCAGTGTTTTCAGGTTTCAGGTTTGTTCCTTCTCCGTACAGGCTGACTGGGAAGTTCGCAGAAGGTGTTAATGTGAATCTCTGAAAAAAGACATGTGTTAGTGACTTTGAGAGACAGGCAGAAATAACAAGCAAATGAGGGGTTTATTGATCCCCAAAGAAGAAAATTCAGAGGAGGATGGATAAAGAAATAGTGGAAATACACTTGGTGTTTTATCAAGTAGAAGAACCCAACACGAACCAGACCTGTTCCAATGAGGAACAATACAGGATGCTTTGTCCTACAGGACAGATCTGCCTTGCCTGATATGATCAAGAAGGCAAATCTCAAGACTTTCTTTGATAGAAACTAAAGCCAGTTCCAGTCTTTCCAGTTAAGCTGTGATTTACATTTGCTGCAGTTCAGGAAGAACTCTCTAGAAGCTTGACTTCAAGTCCTTCATTCTATCTTCCTTCAAAAGTGTTGCTTGTAAGTCAGAAAATTAAAATAATTATTTTAATAAACTTTTTTGGAAAATGGGAGAAACTTGACATAAGGTTCAAAATAACAAAATTATATTTTTCAACCAGTGGGACTAGAAGAACTCTATTGAGAGTCTCCTCTCTCAGAGTAGATTCCAAATTATTGAAAATATTCCAAGATATTTATAATCTAATTGGCATCCTGTGGATGCAGGATACATCAGAGGACTGAAACATCAATACACATTTCACCTGGTAAGGCTTCAAAGACATAAGTCTTGAAATCCTGTTCCTAATATCAAAGCCTTGGCCTTTGTTCTGAACTGACAACTGCTGCAAACAGATCCTCTCACTTCCTCTACGAGTCAAGGACGGCCACATCCTTGGAAAAGGCAGTAATTCCACTGCAGCCATTATCCCTGGGATGTGCTTTCAGGACTGGAAGAAGTTTAGAAGGCACTGATGCAGTTGGGGGACTTACATGCCGGAACACTTTTCTGAGGTGTTTGAACTGTAAATAGAATCTGTAGAAATGGAGTTGGCTCATTTCGTGTAGAACAACAACCACAACCCCAGCCAGGTGGCTTTGGTGATAAATACGGCACCAGCTGCAGTTAAAAAACAGCAATAATTAAAAAAAATAAAACAAAAATCAAGGCAAAACACTTATCAAGCACTCTTTAAAAAAAAGTTGGAACCAGCCCAGCTTTTGTCACTAAATGGCAAAGTGCCAAATTACTTCAATAAGAAGAGGCTTTATAGCTTATCTCAAACAGCCACATATTCCTGGGAGCAACAGAGTATGGGAGACTGAGAAAGAAGAGTTATTGCAACTTTCTGCTGCATTTTCAAGACATGTATACCTCATTTATATGCATCAGAATGTGAATACATGAGTGACTTCAGCTGTAGCAATGCAGTCTGGTGAATTTATGCATCAAAATAACTTTCACAAAATAACTTTCTATTCACTATCAAGGTCTAAAGTGGGGTATTTTCTGCTTTGAGTTTCATTTTAAGATTAATTTCATTTCACCATATTTTTGCCATTCAAGGTTATATACCCTCCTCAGCCTTTCCCTTCCAGTACTGAGAACTTGCCCAGAGAAAGGGAGAAGTGATCAAAATCGCTTTTTTCCAGTACACTCTAGAATGCTCTGTTTCCATTATATCTGACTTGAAGTGCATTAATAGTTGTGCTATGTTCATATTTTAACGGTATTTTGTTTCTCAGTGTGTGGACATTCTTCAGTTCCACAACAGTCATTTAGTTTTTTTCAAAACCGCATGAAACAAAATTATGGAATGGCAGGATTTCTGTCAGAAAAGAGG
Organism: Pardalotus punctatus; assembly: GCA_013400915.1. Lineage (NCBI taxonomy): Eukaryota > Metazoa > Chordata > Aves > Passeriformes > Pardalotidae > Pardalotus > Pardalotus punctatus. The sequence goes on along the minus strand of VZTX01007011.1, from coordinate 8,103 downwards.
AATTCTGGTCCCTGGCCGAGTCTAACAACTGTATCTGCATAATTCAGGCTGCCATTATGGCAACTCCACGGCGAGCGCTCCAAACCCAGCGTGGCCAATATTCCTTCAGGAATGTTTTCACAGCACGGGAGAACACGAGCCCAGGCTGACGGCGGCTGTGGATGTACCTGGGCTGTGCTGCATCGTGGCATTTCCCCAGAGCCGCGTATTTCAGCAGCTCAAACAGCTGGTCATGGCTGATTTCAGAGTCCTCGCCCAGCAGAGCTGCTGACAAACGACACGATTTTTCCTGTGGAAAGGGAAATGAGAGGTTTCATGTAATCACACTAGTTCATGGAAAATGAAGGGAAAAGAAACTATTTGGATACAACCAATTACAGTTAAAATAACTCTTCCACTCGTTATGGGCAGAAGTTTCCTTTCAGATCACACTTTAATATTACATTAACTGTCAACATTTCACTAACCCAGGTACTCTAAGATTTATTTAATAAAGATGAACATAAGCAGATGTATGCAGTAAGGAGACAATTGATATGCAAACACAATGTTCTGCTCTCTCAACCCTTTCCCCCACTCGCTGCTGTAGAGCTTTGAACATCTGTACAGGTGTTACATGTTGTCACTGCACTGCACGGGCTTTTCTCTATTTACGGTGTGTGATCTGCTCTGCCAGAAGGGTTTGCTGACCCCTGCAGGGAAAAATGCTTCTGTAAAATCCACGAAGCTGCAGAAAGAAAGCGCTGGGTGATGAGGTGGGGACTGCGCCGCTCAGTTCAACACAACAGTTCTCTTACGCCTAAATGCACAAATTCTACTAAAGGCTAATTAGCAAGTAAATGCAGCATTTTGGAGACCTCCACTGCCCCGATGGCCCGTTCCAAAGAACTCCTCCTGTAAAAATTTTAGAGATACTTTTTATATGTGATGAAAAGACACCAAGGCATGCAAGGGGGAAAATGCCACACAACACTACAGAATATAAAACCTCACAGCATAAACAACCACTGGAAGTTGTTTTCCCCTGCACACTAACAAGCCTTGTGCTAAGTAATTTGGACAGAGCCTGCCCACACGGGACCGAGCTGGTATCCTCTTTAATTAAGACATTTGTCACTGGCTAAGGAAGTTAGAGAAGTGACGACCTTCGTGCTTCCAGTGGTTAAGAATCGTCTGGCAATAACAGCACTGGCGGGTGTAATTGCTAGTGCCTTATGTCTCATGCTAAGTTAGACAAGAAATGACACCACTGTTTTCAATGCGGCCTAATTAGAGCTTTGCAAAAAACCCCAAACAAAGAGCAGAGGTTTGGATTCACCAAGCAGAGGGTGCTGCCAGCCACAGGAGTTCGTCTCCAGCCGGGCTGATCTCAGGCTGGACGTGCCGGCTCCTGTTCCGGGGCACTGCCGGAGTGTACCCGGGGTGTTCCCTTGGGGCTGCATGTGCTGAGCACACACCGTGCTCCTTCCCAGATCTGCTTTGTTTAGGAGAGCATTATACTGGAGAACCTATCTGTTTTTAAAACAAACTTCCTTAAATGTAACGCTGAACATTTCAAACGAGCTCCACACTCCCTGGAGAAGAATCCAGGCCATTAAGAGTCTCGCCAGGGCAGTGTCGCGGCCCCACACGTGCCGAGGTTCAGGAGATGTTCGGACGATGCTCGGGCACGTGGCGGGGTTGCCGCGGTGCCCTGCGCGGGGCCGGGAGCCGGGCTCGATGGTCCCGCGGATCCGCTCCGGATATTCCATGGTGTTACCGGGACAGGCACGGCCGCAG
>VZTX01007010.1:280999-297815 GCA_013400915.1 Pardalotus punctatus | reverse complement strand
GGGGGCAGCGCTGCGCCCGCTCCGCTCCCGCCCCGCGCCTCGGCCGCAGCGGCGGAGCACGCCCCGGGCTCCCCGTGAAGGGCTGGCCGTGTCCCGCACAGACCCTCCCGGCCTCACGACACCCGTCTGCACGGTGGCTCTGCCTCCGCCCGTGGGTACAGGTGTTCGGCGGGGGAAAGAGAATTAAAGAATCGGTGAGGTTGGAAAAGAGCTCTGAGATCATCGAGTCCAACCCGTGACCGACCATCACCGTGTCACCTACACCATGGTACCGAGTGCCACGTCCAGGCTTTCCTTAAACACTTCCAGGGATGGTGTATCCACCACCTCCCCGGGCAGCACATTCCAATGTTTAATCATCCTTTGTGAAGAAATTCCTCCTAATATCCTACTTAAACCTCCCCTGGCGCAGCTTGAGGCTACGTACTCTCGTCCAGTCACTGTTAGCTGGAAGAAGCCCCCTGGCTCCATCCTCACAGAGTTGTAGAGAGCAGTAAGTTCCTCCTGAGCCTCCTTTTCTCCAGGCTAAGCACCTCCAGCTCCTCAGCCGCTGCTCCATCAGACTTGTGCTCCTGCCCCTTCCCCCAGCCTCGCTGCCTCACTCTGCGCTCACTGCAGCCCCTCAGCGTCCTGGAAATGGGGGCTCCAGAGCCGGACACAGCACTCGAGCTGTGGCACCACCAGCGCCGAGCACGGGAGAAGGAAGGATCCCTTCCCTCCTTCCCAGGCGTGATTCCCGAAGGCTGACGCCCGGCGGACCAGCAGAGGGCACAGACAGCACGGAGATGTGCTGCGGCTTTGCCGCCTGAAACCAGAAAGCGGCGCCTGCTTAGAGACCCGACACTACAAATTGAGTAAGGTTCACCCTGGGATGCCTTGCTGAAACACGGAATAAACTGTAGACTTATTTCTATATTAAGTTCGAAGTGTTTATTGCACTTTTTCCGGTTTTTTTTTCCTTTTTTTTTTTTTTTAAAGCTACTGGTGTTAGAGATGAAACAAGAAAAATGTCACCATCTTCTAATTATTGTCTTGCATAGGTCATATGGATCACCAGGATGAGAATTAAATTTGTCTTGCCAGAGCTTCAGACTGTGAACCCTGTGATCCTGTCTGGACTTTCACAGACTGGATCACACATCTGGCCACTGGTTTGTAAATTTGAATGGATTACTGCCATCTCCATCAGCTGCATTTGAAACTAAACTGATCCATCCTCAGCATGAAAGGCTTTTGGTACAAACTCCAGAGGAACTCTGTTTTACCTGCTTAGTTTTAAACAGCTGAAGGTTCTTTGCTGCAGCTCAGTGTAATTTAGCTTCTGGGCATATTTTCTTGATGGCTACCTTATATTGTGTTTGTAGAATGTATTTTTAAGCAGACATGGGTTTGCTCTTCCTAGTCTGTACTGGTTTATATGGACATGACTAGGTTTACTATTTGGATCCAGATTTAACCCAGGCAGTGCTTCTTTCTGGAATACAGTTATTGTGCAGATAAAGTATATAAAAATCTGGATAGCAGGGAGCTGACACTAATACACCGAGGGAGGACAAAATTGTGTCCTTTGGGCATGGCATGGTCTTCATGCTCCCATCTTAACCAACAGTGCCAGGATCATCACTATTTTTGCTTTCACCCACGTCATCACACCCCCAGCTCTGCCAAGAATTAGGACCTGGAAACCCAGGTCAGGTAAAAGCCTTTATAAAGAACTCACCTCAGTGTCCATGCTGGGTTCTGGCTGACTTGGCAAGTCTGTGTGAAATCACATTAGTGTGGCACAAGGCCCACATTGATAAACTGTCCTGAAAAGTTATGTCAGATCCCACTGAGCAGAATGTATTGGCTGTGTCTGTTGGCTACAGTCAGCATGGCACACAAGGAACACTTTATAGATAAAAGATGGTCTTGCATCTGTGTACACAGATGTCAGGGCATTATCTATAAGAATTCAGTAATTACAGATTTTTTTAGGTGGCAAAATATCATATGCTCTGAAGTTTCTTTCTCTCAATATCTTGTAAAATATGTTGCTTAGAGTAAGCAAAGAAGTGTGCTTCTCTGGAAATTTCAAAACATATTTTATGATCTTCCTTATGTTAGCATTTATTTGTTTTCTTTCAAGCTGTAAATGTGGAAAGTCACAAAAAAAAGAAGACTCAGAAGATAATAATGATAATATTATTGTGACAGGTCTAGACAGCAATTTAAGCCGCTAACTCTTGTTAATGGCTGTTCACTGAATTTTGGCATTTCTTAGATAGCATATGAATCCCCCCTAGTACAAGTGTCATTTCTGTCCAATGCATTCATTCCTAATTGCTTGAGTTATCAGGCAATCATTACTAGCAATAGGATTTTCTCAAATGGTTATTGAGTTGTTGTCAAAATGTCTCAAATTTTCTGCACATGATCTTGCAGGAAGGTTGGTAGGGAAACATGTTTTGTGTTAGTAAAGCCTTTGTAGAGCTGAATAAGTCCATATGAGGTGCTCTGAATTTATCTCTGAAGATGAATGTTTTTAATGGGCTGCCAATGTCAGTATTATTGCCCAGAGTTAATTCATCCTTAAAACCAAATTCAAAATATTGGTGTCTACTTACCATTAACTAATTTGTGTTGATTAAAATGTAGTGCAGAAGTAGGCATTGATTTCAGTTGTATCATTTCAGGTAGAACGTGGTCATTTATACAAAAGGTCCCAAAATTGATCTAGAAAAGATCATGAAACAAAAGTGTGTAGTCATTTTTTAATGCAGAATTTTGGGTACAGAGCTGAATTAAGTAAGACAAGTTTTATTTTCAGGAATCAGAATTTCTGAAAAAAATGTCTTTTTGATGTCTTTGGCTGGACATGAAGAAAATCAACACTGATGTAATTTTGAACATCTGCACCATTCAGCTAAAAGTTCTGAACTAGAAAACTAAAGCTTTTATTGCTTCCGGTCACAGACTGGAAAACTGTTCAGAGCTGTCTTTTCATTTTTAACAGATTATAATTTTCCACATTAGAGCAAATTTATCTGTCAGACGGTAATGCAAAGCAACTTGCTTTAAAATCAGAATTTTTTTTCAAATGTGTCTACTTTGCCTATCTGTGTACATGTGCAAATGATGGATACAAAGGTATCTGCAGAAATAATTAATTTTTTAATTTAATGGAGACATATAATTCTGAAATATGGACTTCAACAGAGAAAAGTTACCCAAACCTGAATTGATGTAAATGGCATAGGTACAGATATATTCAGATATATCACATAGAGAATAGGTGACTTCATTTATAGAACATGTCAATGTTAGTATGAGCTCGAAATTGCTGGTACAAATCATGTCATTGTAGAGTATCACTGAATATCACTGAATCTGTGAGAGATTTAGATTGTTAGGCTGACAAGGAGAGTAAGGTATCCATGTTTGGAAAAAGCAAGGTAGGCTATCATAATCACATCCTTTTAGGGGTTTTGTTTAATACTGGCTTGCAGGTAGTGTCTCCCTTGTGCCATATGGAAATATTGTCTCATTTACAACTGATGTCACCAGCACTTTGTGGACATGGCAATACAGCTGGATTCAAATCACATCTGGGACTTTTTAGGAAATTTCTCACTCAGCCCATATTTTACTACTGGAACTGAAACCATTGCAGTTGTTCTAATGCATGATCTCTTCTACATAAAGGACCAAAGTCAAGGAAGTGCTACCTTGTATAAAATGCTGTAGCTCTTCCTTGCAGTAAGAGATTATTTTATATTTAACACCTATACACTACAAACAGAAAAAAATCTTCCTGAAAACCAGGTGCTGTACACATTTTTGTCCTCACAGAGGCAATGAGAGAACAAAAAGTACATAATGCAAGCGCAGTGCACAGTTTGTAATGTACCACTGGCAGGCAGGAGGGTACCATGAGAATAACTGTACAGTAAAATTATGTGTGGCACAGAGCCAAGGAGTTTAGATTCTATTTTATTTTGTTTAATTCATTTTATTTTTATTTACAGTTTGTTTCTGACATTTGCAGTTTAAACTTACAAAATATTTTTGGGGTCTTCAGAAACTGCTTTTCTGAATCAGATGAAATAATAATCACACATTTTCTCTTCTGTTTTAGAGGGCTCTTTACAGTTGTTTGCTTCCACTGTTCCACAAACCCTGGCAGGTGTTGATAAATACCCTGTTTTGCACATGACAGTAAGATACAGCCACTTTTATTAAGACAGCATGTAAATTCACGATATTCTTTCTTTACATGCAAAGATCTGATTTTTAATATTTTCCTGTTTTAAAAAAAACTTAGTGAAGGTTTTTCAAAATTCTGCAAAGGCTACAAGTAGGATCAAGTGATTTATTAGCAGATTGCTCAAACTGCAGGTATAGCAACTTACAGACTGGCAGGTTCATAATCCTTAAAATAATAATTTTCTCAGGCATAAAAGGCATTCCTTTTACAGTGCCCTCATTAATTTAAAGAATCCTGGTAAATATATTACTATCTCGTATTCAGAAGGAGTGTGTCTTTTATATTGCTTTATCATTTACAGATCTTCATTTAAAATACATCTGTTCAAATGATATAAAGTCATGATTAAACTCAAAGAGAGTATGACTCTGAGACAGTAAGGGAAATATATCAGCTAAAATTCTTTGCAGCTCTTTTGAAGATAAAATTTGAAGGGGAGGGATATTCTGGGAGCATGGCAGCTGGATGGAGACAGATTAGTGGCAGTTTGTGGCTGAAATGAACACAAGATGTCACCCTCGCTGTGAGAGAGCTCCAACACACAAATGTCTTTAGTTGAAGAGGAAAGAGAAGGAAGGATTGAGGTTAACTTCTTTTTTTTTTCAAGTTGTCCGTCATGTGTGTTCTTTCATTCACCTATCCTGGAACACTGTTTCACTGAAGTTTGCCCCACCTTGTTGAATATTTATAAGGAAATACTCTCTTGTCATTTATCAGATTTTTAATTGTTGTTTTAAAGTGGGTTCTGAAATTCAGAATCAGATTTTACTTCCTTGAGTAGTAACCCAATGTTTCTTATAGTGTTAGTGAAAAAGATGATGGAGAACAGAGTGCGGTATTTTTCTGAGTTTTCTTCAGTCTCGTTAATTTTCATATATTTACCAGGAAGTCTTAAAGTTTCTAGAAGGATGGAATGGTAACTATGGTGAAAAACGTTCAGATAACATAATGAGCTGAATTGTTACATTTCTTCCTAAAATGTGTAAACCTTTTTGTGCTGAAGAGTAGTATTTTCTTCATGTAACAGTTTGAAATTCCCATTACCTTTACTCTAAACAATACAAAATACTTCCTTTGAGGAAGAAGGGGTTTAAAATTTTGAAGTAAAAAAACATTGATTAAACAATGGTATTAGCATCCTTCTGATTATAATTTAGCTCCTTGAGCTCAGGCCTCTGAATGCAGTAGTGCAGACAGCATGCCTATGTTCAAAGTGACATTTACACTTTAAATGTTTGTTTCCTTGAAGACATCCCAAGTGTGGGACTTTTGAGGACACACCTCAGTGTCTTGTTGAGTTGTAGATGCTCCTATTACCTTACGTGGTTGTCCTCATTTTGTTCATGTCTTCATCAGTAAGGTGAGGATAGCCATACTTCTTCACCCCACTGCCTGTTTGTGTTTAGATTGCAAGGCCTTAAAGAAATAGCTGTTTAAAAAATGTGTTTGCATGGGACCTGTAGATACAGAGTCTGTATTGGACAGAGAAGGCCTGTGTGTATCAGGGGGCTCTGGGCACTATTGTAATATTGATTAAACAAAAGTGTATTACTCTTAACCACCAAAATTGACATATACAAGTAATAGTTAAATACTATTTTATTGCAACTATGCATCTTGTGGGACTAAATTCTCATCAACCTGGACAGAGGAGAAAACTAAATAGGGAACACAGAGCATGTCAAATAATCTGTGCTTCCTCCAGCTGACTGTCATTTTAGCCCATTCTTGAATACCTCCAAGAAAATATCAAAAGAGTTCATTCTCACATTTTCCTTGGAGTGGCTCACCCCTCCCTTGCCCAGTATTATTATTATGCTCCTACATCCATAGTTTTACACTGCTCTTCTGCTTTGCATAATTCTGCATGTCCTTAAACCCAGTGTAAGCCCCTTTTACTCATAAGATGCTTTCAGATTGCCATTTAAAGGAGATTTAATATCCCTGAGAATGAGAATGGTTGATTCTTAGCAACCATTATGTAATACTACTTTTTTTGATTGAAAGTCAGCAGAAGCTTGAAGAGTCAGCACTCCAGAAGAGAATGCTCAGTAGCTTGTATTATTGGGCTCTGAGCTTTTTACGGTTCAGGCCTTTATAAACTGTGTCAAGCTGTGATAGTTATAATTATTGCACACGTTGGCTTAACCTATATCGTGCAGTCATAATGCATTAGCCTCTCCAGCTTTCATTTGCCTGTCCTTTATTAAGTGTGACATTTTCCCTTAAAGGTTCAGAGCAAGCATGACTTTATGATCAACCGTAAGCTTTAACTAAACTGACTTTTTTCCCAAGGAAGACTGTTGTTGAAGAAACCAGGAGATGGCAGTCTTTCTTAATGGATCACGGTTTAAGCTGTTGGTGATCACAATTTCTATTCTTGTGCCCCAGGATAGGCAAAAAATTTAAAATGAGTTTAAGGAAAGGCCACATTTCTTGTCTTGTTGGCAGAGGAAGCCATTGCATGCTCTGGTATCTTCCAGAGTATTTTCTTTCAGTTGTCAGACCTTGAACTATCCTATAAATCCAGGGGGAACTGTGGTTCACTTTGGCTTTAGTGCAGTTTTCTCACCTGGCTGTTTCAACATACCCGAATTGCAGTTCTCTGGTAACACAGAGGAGAAGCCAATGAGTAGCCAACCTTCCTGAGGCCGTGCCCTTGATCTGGAGGCAGGACATTTCACAGAAAACTAGCTTAGAAACGAAGCACGATTCATTCATGTATGTTTAATCAGCAAAAGCATGGTAATCCAGAGACTGTGTAACCTGCTCTCTCTGTTAACTTGTCCCTCAATTGATGTGTCACCATTCTTGGACAACTCAGTGCCTCCTCAGGGGATCAAGATGGTTTTAAGTGGCTGTGGTGCTTTTGATCTCTGTTATGAAATATGACAAAAAGCAGTGTCACATCTGTTTGCAACCCAGTGGGATAATACTGTCCTGATTGTCTATTCTTCCTGGAGAAAAAATTGCTGCATGGCAGTATTAGACACCAGTTTACTTTGAGCTGTTGGCTGCAAGTGTGAACAGAAACTTCTTACCTATGTAGTTATTTTTCTGTAGAGTAAGCACCAGAAAATGGCACAGGAGAGCACAAAAGTGACTCAAATTAAGTCTTTGTCCTTATTGACACAGTGCAACTCAAACAGAGCTTAGGAAAACCATGATCTGCCTTCAATTATTTACTAGAACCTGTGATAGATTTAATTCTAGCAAATAAATAATCTTGTATCTCCCTAGTCATCATGGCCTTTGGACTCCCAGAGCTGCCTCTCAGCATTACCCCTGCTCCCCTTCAACTGCAGTAGGCTACATGGGAATGGCAAGTGTATAAAGACCAAGGGCAGTTATTATTTATGACCACAGCAGGCTCATACATTGCTTGGACCAGCACTTTGTCTTTCACTGGGGCAAATTCTTGATTTGCATTTTACAAACAATTCAAATTCTCTTAACCAAGATGTAACTGACTGATAGCAATATCAACAGTAATAAAATGAATACATTCTTTCAGATAGTGTTGAATAAGATGAGCAGATATAGAAGTTAGTTAATGTTTATTGAGTATTCTGATTGCTACCTGAGCTTGTTGCAGAACCAAGCAAAGAGGGAAAACAATATGTTGCTCCAAATGTCCAGCTATATTCTTACTTATCATATTTGTCAGTATTTTAAGGGAAAGGTTTTGGTTTTTCAAGTTAGTGACAACAGACCTCCAGGTCATATTTTTGTGTAAAGGTCCTTAACCTTTCTTCTGCAGCTCACCATGTTCAGTTTGGTGCACATTATTCAATGTCTTGGCACTGTTTTCCTGAGCATTCATGCCTGTAGACATCCTGCAGATGACTGGTTCTCCCAGCAGAGCCCTATTTTTAACTTGGCATATGGGAACATGAGCTGTTCACATCTAGAGGTAAACGTCTCTGGAGCTGCCGGGATTCAGCAGGTGAGAATTGTGTACATGGTAAGCAGTATCTGGGTACAGGTTTGGGATATGGATACACTGAAAGTGCAAAACTCCTTGGTATGATAAAACTGCTTAATGTATGAATGACACTGAGTGTGTTTACCAAAGTTTGTTATTTTATCTGCATCACAAAATATCAGAATGAGTTTACCTTAGCTGTGTATGTGACATTTCAGTTGCTCGGCAGCCTCATGCTACAGGCCTCTAAAAGCCATGTCAAACATTTAGCTTAATCATTTGCCAGAAATGTTTAAAAGCTTAATGTCTCATTAATAATTATTAAATCATAGAGTCATTCAAGGAGAGATGTTCCATCTTTACTTACAAAGTGGTAAAACACAGGTCATTTACCAAGTATGCAGCAGCACATCAGGTATTAGAATTACAGAGCCTTACTGGAGGATATGCATTAATCAAAGAAGAAATTCATGGTATACAGCCTAGTTTCTACACTCCCCCATTCTCTGACAGCTTAAAACATTCTCATGTAAATTGAGAGGTGTAAAGAAACAACATTAATAAAATAACCAAATTATTTCCATGTCGGTTATGGGACTGGAACTGAGAAAACATATATGGAGCATCTACCTCTGCCACAGACATTCTGCATGACTGAAATAAATCATTCATGGTCGCATTCCTGCCATCTAACCATGGACATCTAACCATTAAAGCACTCCAAGGAGCAGTCCCAATGTCACCTGAGCTCCACAGTGGTGTCTGTCTCTCTTTATCAGCTGTTGGGAGTACGGAGTGAACAGGCTCTGGACTTCTGTGCAGTTTGGGAAATCCTGCTGGATGCTTATTGGGGTTTGTTGGGTTATGAGTATTACCTGGTTGAGTTGAAATGCTGTACTTCCCTAGAGTGTTGCTCATACCCTTTGGATAGAGCTCAGTAACCACTATGCTTGCTTATCCATGATAACTATCAATCCTTGACCCGGGTCCAGGGCATTTGGGGAATCAAAACTCCTGCTCACTTGTCAGAGACAGGGTCTGGAGGGCTGTTCCTGTGTCCTTCTGCTAAGCCCTTGGCCCCTGAGGGATATGTTTTGGCAGTTCAGACTTAGGACACACACAGATCTTGGCCTCCTCAGAATAGACATGCCCTTTTAAAGCACCATTTTCGTATTCTACCTACATGATCCGCAGTACTCTGACTCTGGCTGATGTTGTACAGCTCTTTGTGGGTCACTATGAGGCTTTCTCCAGAGTCTGATTACTTGGGATAAGAATTTGTCTGCAAAAGTAAAGACATTTGTGCTGTGCCACAGAATTAGTGTTACTCACTTTTTTTTCTGACAAAAGATGAACCATTGAATTAAGTCTGGCACTGGAGGTGATGCTGAGAGGCACTGGGAGATACATCAAATTGAATTCCCTAGCCAGCCTGACTTTAGTGTAGAATATTTACTTCCTCCAGTGAAAGTAAATCTCACCTCCACTGTGCACTTCTACACATTTACACCTTCTGCAACTTTACACCTTCTAGGTAGTTAATTATCTTTAAGAAGAATAAACAAATATACTGTAAATAACTTTTAATTACATAATTTCCAACATCACATTATCTTTCCGTTAAACAACACAGACACAGACCTGTGAGACAGCAGCTGTGGATCTGTTATTCTTTCCTTCATTATTATAGTGTGTTTTCATTGATTTTAAGACAGATTCTTTGAGTTTCATATTCAAAACCTTCTAGTGGATTTACAGACTCAGTTTTAAGTGTGAATGATTTGAAAACCCCCAGTGTCTCTACCTGACTTCTGTGATTTTGCCTTTTCGTGTAGCAGTGAAGATGAAGAATGAAGAACCAATCCTGCTTCAAAATTGTCTCCCTCTTGTTATATTGCACTTAATGGGAAAATGTTTATAATTTCAGCATGTAATTTTCTGCTATTCTCAGAGAGCTTCAGTGGTATAAGCAGTGCTCAGGGTGTGTTTGAGAGATACACTTTGATTAATAAAGAACAAAGTAGTGAACTAATGTGATGAACTGTATAAAGATGAAGATTTTCCTATGCTATTGGAATGGAAATAGAGCCTTAAGTAAAATATTTCAGGAAACAAATCCAGTAGGGTCCAATTTAAAGAAAAAGTCCACTTACATGGCTAAGTACAGGTTTCTGACTTTTCCTCTCTTACAGAATTTCCCCCAAAGTTATAAAATAAGAATAATTACTTTAAGCAAATTTTTCTGATCATTTATTCTACTAGGATTTTCTGGAGTACATTTTCAGATCAGGGATTATAGGTGCATTTCTCATTATCACTAATGAGAATTTCAATGCATGATATAATTTTACTGTGCTATTTTGTCTGACTTGTATTACACCTGTCAGTCTGCTTTCTCCTGCTATTCCATTAATATTTAAATATTAATATTTAAAGGTCAAACTTAGCCTTCAGTGATATTGAAAGATATTATTCAGTTTCATCTGACTTTAGGAGAACATCTCTGGGACAGGGAAAAAGGCAAATCACCATACACTTTGTTGCCTTTTTAATCCAGCTTTTTTCTTCTCTCTCTAGCAGAAACCGGATGATTTCCATCTCAGAGGGGGAGGAGAGAAGTTTGTAAAGGAATGAAGTGTAATTCACAGTGCAGTCAATGGGAGGGAGGTACCACTCTTCTTTGTGCCTGGAGAGCCTTGCAATGAAGCCTTTGCAGGACTGAAAGGCTTACGGGGTAATGTTTGTCCAGCAGAATTTCTCAGAGCACATTTCAACAACATGGCATCCCGGAATAAAAAGAAATGGGAAGTTTTTAGTGAATTGATGTAATAAAGGCAGTGCTCCAAATTGAGAAGCATTTTTCACACAGATAGATAGCTGAACTGTGTTTCAAATGTGAGACTTTGCATTTTGAGCAAAACTCGGTTATCCCAGAAACTGATTATCTGTGTAAATATTTGTGGCATCAGAATTAAAGGTTATAAAGCCAGGTTTGCAAAGAATTATGAGTATAGTGTGTAAATTCCATAAAACAATGTTATTTGACTCAAGACCGTGCTAATGCTAATATTTTCATGTGACTGAATCTCCCTGAAAACACCAAAGATATTGTATGGACTTTCTTTACTTGCTTTGTTCCAGACGTTAGTCTGGTTAGTCTACAGAGAAGGTGGAAGAGGTCCTGCAAAGCAGGGGATGGATGTGCATAAATAACCTTCACTGCATCAAAGCTGCTTGTCCTGTGAATTTAAGGGATTCTGCCATGAGAGGAAGGTAAAACGTGAGCTGTGCATCTGGTATGTATGTAAATTGTTGCCTACAGCCTGCACTTGCAGGAGTCCTTGCAATATTTGTTCATGTGCACACAAAAGGGTCCCAGGAAAGACCTTGTAGATGATAAATAAGGCTCCTTGATCTCAGCCATTGCTACAAGATCAAGTGGGATTTGTGGCAGCAGACAGCTTAAATGTAGCATATCTGTGCTATCAGCGCTGGATGTTGATGCAGCTGGACTTGTGCTAAGGGCCACCAGGGATCCAGCTTTTCCCACTGTCTTCTTTCAGTACACATCAAGGGATTATGCAGATTTAAACCCAAATTGTGTCCACACAATGTGGACACAGTAGTGGTTTGGACTGAGCACAAGTTTGAGCAGATGTTGGTTATATATAGACACACCTCTGGTGCTGGGAAGCTGTGCAGCTTGACGTATTTTATTGTAAAAGATTGTCAAACAACAGGGAAACAATTTAGTCAAAGTGTCAAATCTCTACCATGGATGTGAAGAGAAGATAATTGTTGACTGCAGTGGAAATAAGAGCAATCTCCAAGTGCCTAACAGTCTAAATAATCTTTAGCTGATGTCATAAACCTCCCCTTGTAATAGTTCACCACTGCTGTTTGCAAGGCTGTATTTCTGTTTTCACCATGGATCTACATTTTGTGCCATGTCAGAATATATTGGTCTTATAATGTAAAGAGATCGCAGTCTTTGAGTCTTCGAACTTGCCCACTAATGCGTAGCTGTAAGGTGGTAAATTAAAGTGGGCTCTATTTCTTTAGTATGCAACATTTTACCTAACCCAAACATGTTAGGATGTAACTTTCCTTATCTGCTACATAAATTGGTCATTATAGCTCTTGCTATCAGACACAAAAGTAGAAATTGTAAATGCATATACTTTTAATTGGAGAAATTATCTTCAGCTATATAGGTGTTTATCCAAGCCCTTATGTCATTCTTATGAACCTAGAGCTATCTGCTTTTGAAGGTCTGATGTAAATTACAATTAATTTTGTGACTCTCCTCAGCTTAGTATCATTATTCAGTGTGATTTTCTGACCTCGGCTGGTGCTGGATAATCAAATGTCCTTGCTATATTTCCAAACACCTCTTTTGAAACAGAACAGCAATAAGAAAATACAATTGCAGATACACTGAAGGAAACGTTAAAAGTGGGATATGATAACAAGTAGCTGATCTTTTATGACTTTTTGTGCATTATCAAAGAATAAAAAATATTTTTAATATGCTAAATAAATCGTCCTAAATTCAATAGTTGACTAGTTCCTCTGGGAGGGTGTGTATGGGAAAAAACAACCTGCTTCCTTTCTGCTGCCATAGCAACCAACCTTAACCAGGACAGTGTAAATAAAAAGAGCTTCATATTTATGTTGAATATGCATTGGTTTTTAAATAGAAAAAAAGAGAATTTCTCAAACAGGTAGTCTGTTGATCCCCTCTTAGATTTGTCTGTATTTGCAGAAACAGTCTTAAGAAGTGATTTTTGACTAAGACCCTAAAGAGTCTGCAGAGGCAGCCTGGGCACCCCTACAGGCTTTTAATGTAAAGTCAGAAAGCTCCCACTGCATCTCAGCACGGGGCACAGCAGAGTGCATCTCTTCCCTTGCTGTGCCTTCATCCTTCATGTACCTGTCATGGGCAGTGGGTTCTCATCATTTCAAGTATTTTTTGTAATAAATCAAACATTTTCTTACAGTGGGGCGGCTGACACTGCCACTTTCCTGTAGCTCAGTTCTGATATAAAAAGGTATGGCTCAGGCTTTCCAAAGAAAGGAGCTGGTTGGTGCTTTGATTGATGAATGTCCATCTGACAGCAGTATTTGCATTAAAAAGGAGTAAGTTCTATTAAAGTGCCACGAGTTAAAATCCCCTCAATGAAGGCACTGAAATAACAGATGAAATGCTGTCTCTATTGGCATGGAAATTTTGGCACACATCAATTGCTTCTTGGGGAAGAAAAAGAGTATACTGGTACATTTTTCCAAATATCATGTAAAAAGTTGCAGAAAATCTTTTTCAGTTCATTTTAGTGTTGAATCTACTTTTTTTAAATCCCAAGCTCTTTTTTTAAATGACTGAAATTACCTTTTTCCTCAGTATGATTCCGATCTACCTCTATATTTCTAGAGAGTACTTCAAAATACGCCAGTTTTTTGGAGGCAGAACTCTGCAAACTACTAATCCAGCTATGAACTGAATTAGCAGCTGGTAGTATCTTTCCACATGTTGTATATGTTTTCTGTGTATCTGCTTTTGGTGCACTGCAAAATTGCACATTACAGGTAGAAACTCCAGTGCTCTTTTTGTCCTTGACACTGGGGAGATGAGACTGGGCTGGACTGGGAACACAACTGTGGGAAATGAAGGTCCATCTGTTCTGCTCAGTGCAGCTGTACTTTTCCAGCCATTTCTTCAGTTTTTCTATTTAATTTGAGAGGGAATATATATAATGCCAACAGAGGTTAAAAAGACTTTTTGCCACTCACTCCTGCTGCTTCAGGAGGGGTACCTGTCTGATTGCTGCAGCTTTCCAGAATAAGAAGCTGAAATGCTTATTTTAACATCCAAGAGTGAATCCAAAAGACAAGGCTGGATACAGCCCGTTCTGGAGAGCTGTGGGGACATTCATATATACATTTTTTTGTGCAGTCCAACTGCACCATTGTAAAATGAGGAGACCTAGCAAAAAACACACTTAGGAAGGATCCCACACTGATGTTTGTCTGCTGTCAGTCACACAACACTTCCACAAGGATAAACAAGTAGGTGAAAGCAGCCAGCTCACAGCCCAGTTAGTTCTACATATTTTGCATATATAATGGCAGTCAGTCAGCCTCCCACAGGCTGGGTAATTACGGTGGCTGATTGTCAGTAGGTACAAAATACTGTGTCTGTTGCAAGAAATGTATAAATATATCCTGCAGTCACAGCAGGGGGAAACTAGCAGTATTCTATATGGAAGTCTGCTGTTCATTTCTGTGGGGTCTGGGTCAGTCATCAAGGCTTTGTGAAGAACATATGCTGAAGCTTGTTGTTCATGTTGCAAAATAAAGTATTTCGTGATAGTCTTGTCTTTTTTGCTATTGCTGCTTTCATTCCAGACGAAGCTGCATTTCTTTGACTGGTCTTTGTGTTCTCACTTTCAAATACATACTTCTGCCTTAAAATACACTGTGGATCAAAAAGTATCTATGAAATTATTTCCTCTTCCTTCTCAACAAGGCTGCACTCAGAGAATAATACTCACTGACTAGCGTGACAAGAGACACCTCAGAATGATTTTTCACTGTTAGCAGAGTGCCTGTGAGGTTTGCTCAGCCAATACACCAAAGAAAAACACCTCTTTCCTTGTCTCTCTGCAGCGTTAGACACATTTGCTAAGTCACAGCTGTGCAAATACGCTGACAGCCAGGGTGTTACACCGGTGAAACCGGGCACCTCCTGTGACCTCCACAGCCTCCCCCTTGATGAGAGTGTGGTACAAGAAAGAGCGAGCCAGTATAAGCTTTAGATCTCTCTGCCTTTCTAGATAGCAAGACTGTTCTTCCACACAAGGGCATGGTTCAGTTCAAATAAGAATTAAATGCAGTCTCTGGGACTTTTCCAGGTGCTAATGGCTGGGGTGTGGTATAGGATGTGGCTGCCAGGATTGGTGTTTCTCAGGGAGAAGCCAAGTCAGGGATGACACAAAGGCAGAATGTGGGGGAGGTAAAGAGGTGTTATATCCATTTTATCTCTTTGGTAAATGCTTGCTTGACCCATGGGTTGGGAGTCTTTCAGGGCTCAGTGAAACCCTCTAAATTCAGAGGTAACTTCAGGCAAACACTGCAGACCCCCATGGCATGGGACTGTGGGATTAGCAGGTGTGTCCACAGAATGACTAACAAATGACTGTGGAGATGTGAGCTTGGGACAGGTAAAAATTAAATATGAAGCTATGTTATCTATATTTTTTCCCATTTCAAAATTATATTTGTCTATATTAACAGTCTACTTTTATTTGGAGCAATGCAGTTCATTAAGAAAGTTGCTTAGGCTGCAAAATCAAGTATTTTGAGGCTGAAAATTGCCAGATTTATGGTTGTCCGTGCAACATTACCTGTATGTCCAGTGTCTTCAATTACAACATCCTATTCTATTTCTCTGCAGAGCACCTGCCCTATTTGGTGTGCAAAAAGGGAAAGGAAGCAGGGCAACTGAACTGGCCTTGACTAATTGCCTTGTGCCCAATAGCTCCCATTTCACTTGTTTTTATTCAACTTATCAGACACCTATTGTTAGTTTGGTGACACCAGACTGCCCTTCCACCTGAAGACTTCAGGACCTTTATAAATGATACATTACCTTTTGAAGCCTTCTGCAAATTAAATTCTTCATGTTACAAAGGCAGTAAAATACACAAATAGGAAATTGTATACTTGGACCCAAAGGCACCTAGACTCAACTCAGAAATATAACCTAGATTTGTGGACTCCTGACCATCCATTTCAATAATAAATCTCTTCTCTTATACCCAGTAATTATTGATTTTCAATACAAATGGGAATCAGAAATCTATGGTCCCTTTCAACAGTTCTGTAGTAAACTGCTGGAATTAGATTTTATAAAATATCAGGTAGGGTCTTTGAAACAGGGAGAAGTAATCAATTAGAAACAGTTGTAGATATGTTTATATATTGCTAAGTGACAAAGCCTGAAAGTGAAGTCTCTCGATATGTCCAGCAATATTAGTGGGCGAGGAGACTTAAATGGAAGTGATTTTTCTTTTCACAGAAACACCATGTGAAACTAAAAGCTGAAACTTTATCTATACCCATATCTTCATTACAGTTCCCCTCTCTGCTTTGCACTGCATGCACTTGCCATAAATCCTTAAGAAGAAATTGGACTATTAATCACACCTACCAAAGTTTGTGTGAATCTGTGGAGGGGAAACTAGGATTGTGACTGTATTCTACCCCAGCAGCCAACACAGCTGGTTAGGGTGGGACTGGGAAGCCTCTAGATAATGGGAATGCCAGAAGAGCAGGTGGAAATAGGTTGACAGTTCTGTGTGGGGTTGTTCATAGTTACAGTCCAGGCACCATGCTAAGCAAGGTGGATTTTTGCTTGAAAAGGTTAGTTTCATTAATAGCATAAACTACCAATTTTTTGACCCAGTTGAAAAAGCTTTAAAGGTGAAAAATATAATATAATATAATATAATATAATATAATATAATATAATATAATATAATATAATAATGTTGGGGTGTTGGTGTGATAAACCTGTAGCTCTATTGTTTGTGCATATGCCCAGAAATGTGGTCCTGTAGCTTTAACTGCATTTCAGCAGCCAGGAG
>VZTX01007010.1:253233-280744 GCA_013400915.1 Pardalotus punctatus | reverse complement strand
TATAATAATAAAATAATCATCAAAAAATTAATACAAATATATATATAAATAATCTGATAACACAAAAAAAAAAAAAAAGTCTGGCCCTGGGGGGCTGTTAAGACATTGGATTCCCTATGTATTCTTTGTTCAAGGAAAGCTGGTGTCTCAGGAGCAAAGAGGGGAGAATTATAGTAGAAGTTGTTCTGGCTGTAATGAAGGCTTGTTTACAGACTGAAGGATTTGTTTACATATCTGAGTGGAATAAGGCTGCCAAAATTCCTGCCAAAGCATCACCACCAAAAATAATCATGCTTGTGTCTTCAGTACATGGTAAGCCAATTTCTTTACTTAGCATGAAGTCTGCAAGGGGATATCCATTAACATGAAAACCTACCATGTAATTAAAGAAATAATATTTGTCTTAATCCTTTGTGCTGTCTGTCTCCTCTCCCTCTCCCTTCCTGTCTTGTCCCTGCTGCAGAATGCTGTAGTGCTACTGAATGCTGATGAGACCACACCAAGTCCAAGCCCAGACACTCAATATTGACCAGCTAAGTTGGCACCATATCAGCATTTAATACTTCTGATGGGGAGGAGATCGATGGAAAAGGCTAGTCATGATATTGAATTTTCTAGAGAAAACGGGACTTTGTTTCATTTTAGTTTGGTTTTTTTAATATATTTATATAAATCCTACCTGATTCTCTTCCCTCGTCACCATGCCAAAGTCTTCCTGTGTTCAATCATCTCAATCTGTTTTCTGAAGATGCACATGCAGAGAGAAGCCAAGACCTTTCAGCATGCAGCGAGAAAGATTTATTGTTCATATTTTCTACTATTTCTGTCCATCTGTGTGCCTTAGTTGAAATGCTTCTTGATCCAAAAAAGTTTAGAGATGAGACAAGCAGATTCAGAAAGGAAACCAAGGCAGAGAAGTACCGAAATGGAAGGTGCCATTTTGTAATTCAATATTTGTGCTATTTGAGACATATATACACTATATTTGAGTAAGATTACTCAGTACAGAATTGCTGCTCATGCTAAAGCTAAGAGAAAAAACAGAGATGCAGTGGTTGCTATTAAGCAGCAACTGAACTCAAGTGTTTGCCTGTGGATGAAGCAGCTCTTCTTCAATGAAAATATGGATGTATTAGAGGGAGAAAAAGGTGATCCTTGGCTCCGAGAAACAAGTCCCAGGACTCAGGAGCTGTAAGTGTAATCAGTAACATGTAAGTGCTGGTATCTTTGAATTATGGAAGCTTTAAAATATATAAAATATGAGTTACAATTTCTTTGTGCATTGCCAAAGAGGCTGAACTCTTTCATAGACACATTACTTTGGAAAGAGCAATGGCATCCATTTCTTCAGGTACTTCTGTCTAATAGCAGTCCCTAGACAGTAGGAGCAGTCACACTAATGCATTGCAATATAAAGTATACTCCAAAACCATTTCCCTGACTGCAGCCGTCAAACACAGCAAATGTATCCTGCCTAGTGGCATGCATACATTTCTTAAATTAAATAATACACATCTTGCAATTTTGTTGAATTATCTCACTGAAAGATATGTAGACAATTAGCCACAATGGTAAATTAAATAATCCCAGAATGGCTGATAGTGGAAGGCAGCTCAGGAAATAATCCAATCCAAGTGCCCTTCTGAAAGCAGAGTCGGCTCAAACAGATTGCTCAGGATCCTGTTCAGTCAGCTTTGGAATAGTCCGAGGACGGGCACTTTACAGCCCTTCTGAGAAACCCATTCCAGAGTACGGGAACCCTCTGAGAGAAAAAGCTTTCTCTTATTTATGCATATATATATATATTTATATTTGAGTTTGTAGCCATTGCCTCTTGTCTGGTCACTGGGTGCTGCTGAGAAGAGGCTGGGTCCATTTTCTTTACTCTCCCATCAGTTATTATTACACATTGCTGAGATCACCCCAAACCTTCCCTTCTCCAGCCTGAACAGCCCAGCTGTCTCAGCTTCTGCTTGTAGAAGCTTCCAAAAGCCCTTAGTAATTGTTGTGATTTGCTGGATTTCCACATCACAGATTCACAGGATCACATGTGCATGTCTGTCTTGTCCTGGAGAACCTAGAGCTGGACACAGGACTCCAGATGTGTCTCATCAGGGCTGAGCAGAAGGGAAACATCACTGTTAGCATGCTCTGCCCAAAATATCAAATATTGCAATCCAACCTGTTAACATAACCCAAAATGTAATCCCCTGGTCTGGAAGTACAGGAGTGTGGCTTGTATCAATCCGTGTTTTTCCTTTCTGGTAACTGTGGTTGTGTGTTCCTCTGCAGCTGTGAGCATCTCTGAGCTGAGTAGCACGTTTTGTTATCAGAAATGTAGTTTTAGATTCAAATCCAAATCATTTATTACAGAAAGTTCACATTAGAGCAGATCTATGTCTGCTGCTAATGGTGGTGTACTGCACTGGTCTGTTCAATGCAGTTGAATTATGCTGAATCAATTTGTAACAGAATGAGATGAGAATATCCACTCTATTTCTAAATTTTGTGATAACTTGCGTAGAGTTCCTCCAAATTAACGAAGAGGCAGATGGTTGCTTAAGCAACTTGAATTTCTACCTGAGTGCTCTGTTGAGAGGCAAACACTATAAACCAGATCGTCTGTAGCTGTTTATATTTTCCTGGGTTTTCCCTTTTCAACGAAAGCTGAAATGGTGTGTGTGACACTGTGGCACAAAATGCTTCCATTTGTCCCGAATGAAAGCTACATGTAGCTCTGGCTGAGGCTTATGAAAAACAGTGTTTACCTTGATCTTTATGTACTACTCACTTTCTGTTGCTGTGGCTGTTTTGGTTCCTGACAGATTTCTCACTAGTCGTGTAAGAAATCTATGGCAAATGATTTGCAGGGCTTTCCTTCTAGGTCAGCAGTTTGCAAACAGTCTTTCAAAAGTCAGTTAAAATGTTCCATTTTCCCATTGGCATGAGGATAGTAAATGGAAGAATTTCAAGGCTTAATATGTCTCTCTCTCTCAGAAACACTTCAGCTTGCACAGCTGTGAGCAGAGGCACTTTATCAGAGATTAGTTCGTTCAGATTTCCTCCTGAAAATTGTTAACAAGAATTCGATTACTGTAGTGGGGAAGGGACCTAGAAAATAAAGGTTATTGGTGGCTATTTGCTGAAGGAATCAGTTAAAGTAATAGTGTCAGTTAAAGGGAGTTGGTGCTGCTTTAGAAGTTCCTATTTGCTTAATTGCAATCTTTTCCAATGTATCATCAGGTAAAAATAGAGTTGCAATACATCCTGCACTTCAGGTTGTTTTTGTCTTGTACAATGTCTTATCTGTACTATCTACAGGGAGATCCAAAATGGGAAAGTGATGTCTGTGCCTCTCTCCTGGCAGCCATGTATTGCTCTGCTGGGCAGTTCAGCACCTTGGAGAGGAAGTGCTGCCACTCTCCTCCCTGTCCCACAGCAGCTGCCCTTCAACACACCAACTGTGCTTCTGCTGAAGAAAAGTTTTTATTGAATAGAAGAAAAGAAGTAACTTTCTGCTTTCCTCTGCCTCTCACTGCAAAGTATGGGACTGCTTCCTGCTTACCCCAGCTCTTCTCACCCTGACATCACTGATTTTCAGACGGCCTTCCTCACTTTTGATATGTCGTCTCACCTCAAATTGGTTATGTTCAGCCTTCCACTGGTATCCTCTGGATTGTTTCCTCCATCAGAGGAATTATCAAGCTCATCTCTTCTTGCTGCTCTGTCTGAACCTTATCATTAGCTCTGCCCTAAGGGCTTGTGAGCCTGAGGGGCTCTGCTTTGACCAAAGTGGGTTTGCTCGATATGCTGAGTGCAGATTTTCTGAATCTCTCCTGGTACTTACCCAGCCTAGCTTATCTTTGCATTGAGCTCCCTCATCTATAATTAATACATGTCAGAGATGAATCTCTGCTATGAAATTTTCCTATGAGGATAAGTTCTTCCATGAAAATATTTATCAAGTTCCACTCACCTTGACCATAGTAGTGAATTCCTTTGTTCAATTATTCACGGTCCTGTGAAGGACTCGAAAGTTCAAATAGCATTTTAATCACAGATTGGGTGGGATATGCCATAGGCTTTGTACTTTGAGTCTGTCTTCAGAAGAATTAAAGCATTTTTTTAATGGATGTATTTTGAAGGCCTTATTCTGATTTCTTGAAAACGTTAAGTCAATACTGCCTCAGAATAACTTTTAAATATGTGAAATTTTTGTGCAGGGATATTAATAACCTGACTTTTCCCACTGTGCTTAGTCTCTGCAGCTTTCATTAACTTCAGAGAAACTTGCAGTCACTTATACTTCCTACCATAATTTTTCAAGTTTTCTTGACTCATCAGTGACAGAGATGGGAGAATGAGTCATATTTTTCATTAATGACTAGTGATTTTGAATATATCAAGGCGCTAATTTCCAGAAATCTCACAAGAACCCTTTTCTTTTGCCTGTCTTCCTCCCAGCCTCCCACCTAAACAGCATGGTCAAAGATCTTATTTTGAAAAGTCAGGCTTATTTATTTCCAGGTTTCATATTAAAATTGAAAATGCAAAGTTCTGAAAAGCACTGGTCTCTCACAAAGGTCCTGGCAGTGACCCCTTTCATTTGCTTTCATCTCCAGCATCTCTCACAATTCACTCTGCCAGTTCTGTGAAGCTTACTCTAGTGTTTTCATCCCATCCTGCTAATTGAGAAGAATATTTCTATTGATTTAGAAAGCAGGAGGATTAAGCTCTAGTGCGTGCTTTGCTCTGTTGTGCAAGGGAGTGCCTTATAACCAATTTATAGCATATACAGCTGTGGTTTACTGAGTGCAGTTCCAATATCTAACTTCATCAGGAGTGGCTTTCTGACACAGAGGGTTATTTTATATTGTGTAAGTGATACAGTCTTTCTGGAAATTAAAATTAATTTTTTTTTTATACCTGATGCAGCTGCCTTAGTAAAAACCAATCAGTTTAAGAGCATCTTTCTGACTCACCTGAGCTGGGTGCAGCTGACAAAGACACGTGCTTTTGGCACAGAGATTGAGCCATAAGGTCATCTGGGTGATCCTTTTCTTCAGCAGTCTGTGCTTGGAGAGCTTGTGCTTACAGTTTTCAATATTCTGCCTATTGAAATAGTGTGATGTTTTACTCTCAAACCAATAGGATTAGGAGCGGTGCTTTCTGTTGGGTATTTTCCATTAGATTGAGACTGCTCACTGTGCTGTTTCTCAATTCTGAGTTTCTACAGGCCCAACAATTGAATGTGCAAGAAACTAGTCTCTCTAATTATTATTTTTGGAAGGCTGCGATAACAGACTTTTACTCAGTTTGATTACACTCAACAGTATATATTTAATCCAAGTGAAAATTAAACTATAATTCCTTGAGGTGGAGGTGAAATCAGGCTAAATCCCCTTAGGCACAAAAATATGTTGTTCTGTTTGCAAACATTTGGAAAAAAGAGATCCACAAGTGTGAGTCAGCAGCTCTTATTTTCTGTCTTGGGCATGGATTGTCCACCACTGGTATAGAGGACTTGGAACGTGCTGTTCCATGCTTGTTCCTTATGGTGTCTGGACTCCCTGGTGTCTTTATTCACTGTAAAATCCTGGGGAGGTGAGAATCCAGGCAATGGAAATGAGATTTGGTGGTCAGCAGAGCTATCAGAAAGCCTGAGAACGATCCTGCTTTATTCTTCCCTTGAGCCTGAGAATTGCTGGTGCTGTAGAGCTGCTGCTGCACATTCTGTAACTCTGCTGAGGCTTGTCATGAACGTGCTGCTGCAGGGCAGGGCAGACAGAACACTGGGATGGAGCCCTGGGCCTGGCAGGGAGGATTGGATACCTTTTCCTTGTGGACAACAGGACTGTTCCTCTGCTTTTTGGAAAATGGGGCTATGTAAGGCACGTAGCCTCAAAAATGTAAGTGTACGAGTGCCTCAGCTCAGCACGTGTTGGAATATTCAATATCCAAGCAAGAGCTGCCAGTTTTCCCTGGCATGGCATGCGGCTGCTGCATCACTGTTTTACTCAAACGTGTGCCTTTGAAGGCTCCCTCTTCCCACCTACATCCCTGTGCACATCATCTGTGGAACCACAGCAGATCCCAGGGCTTCTCCTTGCTCCTGGGCGTGACTTAGGCTGCCAGCCTGGCTGTCAAACCAGTCAATATCAGTGGAAACGAGAAGGCTGTGAGCGTTCCTATTGCTGCCGTGGGCTTTACACAACATCCCACGTGCCGGGGTGTGCTGGAGCTGGTGATGCAAAGTCCTGGCGTGGGCTACACCTGCAGACTCATTGCGCCTGCGTCGTGAGAAGATGTTGCACTTTATTGCTTGAGAAACAGCTAATTAACACCTAAAGCATATAGGATAAAATGCTACTTTGCTGTGCTGTAAACTCAGTTTGGAAAAGAGAGATTTATCTCAGTTTTGAAATGTTTAGTTCTCCGCTTCTCTTTTCTACATTACACGAGGAGAAGAAAATGGGAAAATGATCAGAAAAGTTGCCTGAATACATTTTAATAATAATTTTGACATAAAAAGGGAAGAGTCATAATTTTGTTCAAGTAGTTCATCTCCATTCAGACAATACAGAGGTTATTGCAGAGCTCATGCCTTTGATTTCTTCCTTTACTTTGGCTTGTGTACCAACCAATTCTTGTTAAATATTTATGGACAAGATTAAAGACTTTATAAAACTTAGCAGCTGGCAGCTGTCCTCGCCTAAAGGATAATGCAGAGTTTTCATTTTAATTGGATAACTATGTGACTGAAATATGCAAACCCCCAGGGGAATATGAGAATTGAAATATGTAAAATATTTTTTTAAAGAAAATACCCTTTTACATTCTGTACTTTCTTTTTCTCTTCGTAGCTTTTATCTGAAGGTGAAATTGCCATTTCTTTTCAGCTTCTTCCTTTTTAAACTTTTGTTTAAAGTTGGTTGGTTTTGGGTTGTTTTTCCCACTTAAGTTAAACTTTTTAGATGGAGTTCCTTCTGTTTGTTTTAATCCATGTATTAATCCATGCCATCAGGTTGGGCATGGATTAACATGCCCATATTCTTTCTTCAGAATTTTTTCATCTTTCCCTATACTACTTCCAGTTTCTATGTTCTTAACTACTACTATTATGTTAGTGGAAATGTTTGTGTTCCAGCCCTTGAAGATTATGTATCAACACAATCTTACAGGCCAAGGTCTTCCACATTAGCTGTGTATACACACACATCCTGCTCCTTCTGTCTGTCAGTATTTCACATATACCTTGCGGCCCAGCTGAAAGAAAGGGCAGCTGTAGCTGAGCAAAAAGAGGCTGATATTTCAACCCTTTTTCCCTTTGGACTCATTGCTTCTGCCTTTCTAGAACTTTTCTTCACTGTCTTAAGCTGTCTTGTGGCTACTGAATTCAGTAAGGCAGTGGTTGTCCCTGCATAAATGTCTGCATGGAATGTGGCAAAAAAGCAGCAGCAGTTTCTTTCTTTACCCAGTCATTACTTCTCATAGATGATGGAGAATGGCCCCACAATGACAGCAGCCACTCTTAACACCTTCAGGTGGACGTTGTCAGGGCCCATTGATTTCTAGGGGTCCCGTTTCTGTCATAGTTCGGTTTCCAGCTCTCCCTTCTCTAACAATGGGACTGTGTTTGCATCAACTTGGATTTTTGTTCCCAAAGCCTGGGTTCCAGCAGTGCTGGCCCAACAGTTTAGCGTAGCTTTGCCACTGAGTTGTATGGGTTTAAAATTACTGCTCATCTCTTCTTCCAGAACATTGTAACCTAAGCTAAACCCGGCATCTACTGTCCCCGTCAAAGGTGTGGGGGAAGCCAGACGCTACCTTGCAGATCTCAGCCAGTGGAGAAGAGAGCACACAGGGCAGGTGAAGAAAGATAAAGGGTCTGTGGAGTGTCACCTGCATGGTGATACTCAGGACTGTAATTTGGAATTGCATTGCTCGAACAGGAGCTGGGCAGGACTGTGGAACCAAAGTCTTTCTTCAGATATATCTTAAAATGACTCACCAACGATCATAGCTGAAGTCCTTATCAGAGAATAAACCCCCAAATTTGCTTTGTCAATAATAAATTCACATGTCCTTATGGGCTCTGGTTTTTTGGTCCCCATATTTCTTCTCCTTTCCCTCTTGGCACTTCAAAGCATTGACATTTTCGATTTGACACATAAATGTGGTGTTAAAATGACCCACAAAAAGCAGGAGGTTTGGGAGCTGCACTGGAGCAGCTGTACCTTTGTGCATTTTTTATGTGTTTTCTCACCTTCCAACAACAAGAAAAAGATAAGGAGTTTTTTAATTTTATTTAAGGATGTAATTATTTCCCAGGCTTGCTTCCTAAAACTACATGGTTGCCTTGCGTTTGTTAAGAAATGAGTACTGATAAGAATATTATCGTGAAGAAACATCTAATTAAAATGACCTTTTTTTATTTGTTCTTTCATCTCATTGTAACGGATAACAAGAATCAACAGATGATATTATACTAATAATGATTTATTTTAATAAATTATATAAAAATATATAATATCTCCTCTAGTTTAATTTGTACTGAGATGGTATTCTTTTGAATACATAAGGGACTCTTATTAGAAAGCGCAAGCAAGTTTGGCTGATCTTTTTGAAATGATATAAAAAACAACTTTAAACAACCAGTTTTTAAACTTACCAGTGCTGTATTATTAGTGTATCTTTTCTTTCTTCTTAAGCATTGGGCTGGGATCTGTAATGCCGAAATTTTTAGTTCCATATGAGGATCTTCAATAGCTGTAAAAACAGGTCAGCCAGGGTTTACATATAGCAGATAACTGTGGTCAGAGTGCACCAGAGAACACTCATCTGCCTTATGTGCTTCTGGGAGGAATCCTGACCTCAGGCTTTAGAGGCACACTAGGATTATGTCTTTTCCTTCTGTAGCAGAACTTTTAAATATTCAGAGCTTAAATCCCCTTTCTGTCGTCCTGTCTGGTGTGTGGGCCAATAATTTCCGCTTTCACCCATCTTTGTGTTAACTACTGTGATTAACTTCCACTCTGCTTGGTGATCCAGGCACAGAAACTTCTGGGTTATCTGCTATAAGGATTTAATATCAGCCCTTTCAAATAGGGACTCTTGGCATACATATTAAATGGGCATTATCCATGCAGATTAGATGCATTAATTGGCTGCACTATGTCTTGTACACTTTATATAACCTCTGTGATGGCATCTCTAATATCTCATTCTTTAAAAAGGGCCTGTCATGTTATCATCATTTTCCTGCTTTGCTACTCAAGCACTGCTGAGAAGCATCCTCACCCTGGTTTTCTTATTTTCTACTGGAATTTCTGTGATTGAACAAATATATTGAAAGAAAAAGAAGGTAGGTTATACCCCCAATTTTTTAATCTCATAATCACATTAGTGCTACAAGTAATGTCATCCAGCAAAAGTCACATTTTTACTCTTCTAATAGACTTTCTGTGACAAGTCCGTGAAGAAGATAAGGGAGCTATGCCTGCTGAAGTGAGTTTTCTATTAACTCTTCTGGCTGATGTTTTGGATATATGATAGTTGGCAGTTTTACTGCTATCTCTTTTCATATGATAAAAATTGTTTGTTGTATGTAGCTTCTGAAACCTCTCACATTCTGGACACCTAATCTAGATGTGACAAAGTGATGAGAAAAGGCTATTAGATGTACTATCTTGAAGCCCTTAGGGTATTCCATTCTGGTTTTGTTCTGTCTGTCCGAGTCCTTGGGCTGTCCCTGTGTGTGAGAATGCAGGAGTAGAAGGCAGAAATCCTTTCTATTGCATTTTCTGTTGCATGGCTCCTTCACTGGAGTGCATGGATGACAGAAGTGTGCCTCTCAAGAATATCCAAGCCACTAGGTTTTGGATCATGCTTGTGACATCACCACCCCCCACCCCCTTTTTTTTTTTAACTACTTGCTTTTGGCAGTTTTAAACAGGAAAAAAAATAAGGAAAATGTTGAAAAACACTGCTAAAAAGGTTTAAAACATTGGGGATTTTTTTTTACCCTCTTCAGTTGTGTTTTGTCTGCACAATTCAGTCTGTTTCGATACTGTAACATAAAGAGGTGGACATCTGCAAGACCAAGAGAAGTAGGGGAAAGCAGCATGTTTGTTTACTTGACAATTCTGTAAAAACCATTGGCTCAGTGTAAGCCTTACATGAATTAAGAAGGAGATTTAGTATTTACTTTGCTGCTGCAAGCAGAACCTCTGTATTTGACTGCATTTGTGTGTTACACAAAGGGCTGTAACACACTCCTGAGCTGAAAACAGAGTTGTAGTTCAGGACTCCAGGGAGGAATCTGTTTTGCTTGAGGGTGCTTGAGGAAAGTCTATTGTAAAGGTTTCAGAGGTACACAGTAGGTAACTCACAATGGCTACATAGTCAGAAAGGAATATGTGGGTGCTTTGCAGCAAGATGTGATACTGATTGACTGCAATTCCTCTTGACTCAGCCTCTCTTCAAGGCCTCTGGTTCAGTCCCTGAAGGACATCAGTTTTATCCTGAGGGACATCTTCATTCCCGTCCTGTTCTCATGACTCATTAACTCAGCAGCTTGTAGGACTTGGTGCCAGCTTGTCAAGATCTAACTATAGATCATCTTCTGCCCTGCCATCGCCTTCCAGCTGCCAGCTGTGTCTGCACATCCACATCTTGGCTGGACCCCACCTTTGCAAACTGCCCTTCAGTTTCAGAGTTCCTGAACAATATTCAAACCAGCAAGGAAGTCCCTGATGCACAGCTTTCCCCCTCCTTTCACAAGTTCTTGCTCAAGGTGAGTACAAAGGGCTTTTCAGAGCTGAGCCGTCTGCGTGTGAATTGTCATCTCTGAGGACACCTCTCTGCAGTTAAGCTGTACTTGGGAGTGCTGTGAGAAAACCAGATCCAGGGCTGTTGCAAACAGCTCTAGTTTTGAGTTGGGCAGTGGAATGTACTCTGGGAAGGGAAATGGCAGCATTTCCTGGGGATGCATTACATGCTACAGGGAATGACAGCACCCCCTCACTGCAGGGAATCCAGAAAGGAAGATGTGACCAGAGGGGGAGTAATGAAGTATAAGGGAGACTTCTCAGAAGAGAAAAGAGAAAGGAAAGAAAAATGCCTGTGGAAAGAAAAAAAGGTGGAGGGATGAGAATTCCAGAACAAAGCCTCATAAGGAAAGGCAGAATAGGGAGACAAAAAGGGATCAATGAGATTGAAAAGCCCCCACATATTGGGAAAGCTTTTTTATCTGCCATACAGCCTTCAGCCTACAAGGAAGCTCCTTACTTAAAGGAGAGGCATTGGAGCTTACATGACCCACAGCAAGATTTAAATGAAATTGATAATAAGTGGGTCAAAGGATTGAAAAGAAGGTAGATTTTCTTTTGTCATTATAATCCTTAAAAATGTACTTTGGTTTTCTCCCAACTCTCAGCTTCTGCTTTTTTCATTTTTACATTTAGGATTTAATTATCAGGCAAATTTAACATATTTCTTTTTTTCTGATCACTCGGATGGAAAAGCAGGACCTACTTTTCGACTTTCAAGACATCACACTGAATCTCCTTTAGGGCTTAAGGAAACTTGAAAAAGTGATTACTTTTCTGTTCTCACCCTTCTTCCTTCCCCTACCCTGAAATTTCAGTAGGCTTTTGTCATTGTAGATTCAGATTGAAAATGAAAAAAGCAATTAGAAGAAATACAGCATGTTCCCTTGGGTCCCCAAAACCTTATTTATCTGCAGCCTTTGGCCTTATTAGCAGAAGCCTAATATCTGCTTTCTGACAGGGCTTCCAAGGATGCTTATGCATAATAGCACTGGCATGGGGAAACTTCTGAAATGAGCAGGGAGCTATGACTAAAGACCCTCCTAAGGCACTGCCTTGAAAAGCAAGCTCAAGATGAAGTATCTAGTTGCTCACAGTTGGAGCAGCAGCACTTAAACTGTAAAGCATGAATTTAATCAAGTCTTTTTTTTTTTTTTTTTTTCAGAATACATGGCTGTAGGACAGCTCAACTTTTTTTTACTCCCAAGCAATGTTTTTTGAGTATTTCATATTTCTTAAGTGGGCAGTAGAAAGTGTTCTAAGTGCTCTGAAGATTGAAAGAAAGATACAATGTTAGTATCAAAGGCAATACCAGCAAAAATAAACACAGGCAAACAGAAGACCATATCCATTTTGGGCTTTGCTCTACTGGACCGTAGTTTTACATCTGGGAATTTTTTGTCCTGAAAGCTGAAATAATAAAAAAAAAGTAGCAGACTGATGATGAGGCATTCCTTTTATGGACAGTAAAAGGCAGAAGTAGAAAACCAGAACTGAGAGTTACCTGTGTCTTTATCATCCCCGAAGGATCTGTAGGGAAGAATGTGGGATTTAGAGAACAATGTTTTTAT
The DNA here is from genome assembly GCA_013400915.1 of Pardalotus punctatus. Lineage (NCBI taxonomy): Eukaryota > Metazoa > Chordata > Aves > Passeriformes > Pardalotidae > Pardalotus > Pardalotus punctatus. Next base: position 268,344 of record VZTX01007010.1, on the reverse strand, counting down.
CTGTTGTCTCTCGTTTGCTGGGAGCAATATGCCCAGTTCATGAATATTATCAATTGTATTCCTCAGGTGTGCAATCCAGTGGGAGTGCAGAGACTGAGAATGTGCTTCACCTTTTCCTATCTTCCTCTGTGATGATTGAGCAGAGGATGGTGAGATTTGATTTTCCCTCTTTTGTATCTCCTGAAGAACAAAAGGTCTGAGGGAAGCCACAGAACAGCAGAGCTGTGAGGCCTTATTCCCTATTTTACCCTTTTACATCCCCCTAGGGTTAAACTGTTACCTGGCATAAACAAAGCAAGGCTCCAGAAGTCCAGATGTAAATTGGCTCCTTCTTGAATGTAAACTGTCTGAATGCTCCACTGGCCATTTGATAGCTTCTCCAAAGAAAATAACTTTCTGTAGAAGTATCTTTGCCAGGTGCTGCTTTTCTAGTAGCATTCATCCCTCTTTTTAATATTTGCTGGTGGCAGACTGAAAATGCTTGCTGTAGATTAAGCAGTTCACTGACAGCTTTGAAGTCTACAAGGTAAAATTTGTATTTCTTCATAATCCATTCCAGATGAAGAAATTAGGTTTTCTTCATAATGATGCCTTGCTTCCTAATTGCTCTTTTTGGCAGTCTGGACTCCTAATCAATAGACAGACCAATTCTATGTGGATGTGGAAGAGTTCCCTGTCCCAGAAACAGGAACAAAATAATTGCAAGGTGGAGAAAGCACCTTAAAATCTTAATCTGTGGATTGGAATGCTGAAAGGGTTCTAAAATGATCTATCATCATTTGTTTATAAGAGAGCCTGGCTGAATTTACATTTTGTGGCATCTTGTCTGCTCTCTCTCAGCATGTGATTTTTCTTGCACACGAATCTGACTGTCCTCCTAACCAGGGGTCCACGGTGCTCTGGTACAGCCTTGAAGATCTTGCTGCTGGACAGAATTGCTCTTGGCAGCTGCACTGGCTGTATTAAATTTATTTGGGTAGGTCTGTGTGTACTACGCTAAGGTGCTGAGGAACTTTGGAAATCTCCAGGGGAAGCTCAGTTTGGATGATTTTCTGGGATTGCTCACCAGACCTTCTTCCTCTCTAAACCTGGCAGCACTGTGGCTTGGGCACGGTGCCCTCACAGCTGAACTTGCGCCTGCAGGGCCTGGTCCCAGCCTGAAAGAGTTAGCAGGGTTGTTGAACCCCTGACATTTATCCTCCCCCAGGCAGTGAGGGAAGAGGCAGGGATGTGGTTATAGATTTTGTTTGCTGCTGGAGCCCTGGCAGCTTGGCAGGAGATGAGGTCGGTATCAGGATCAGAGAGCTGTAAACCACCTGTCAGGAGGAAGAGGTAGGAGAGGGATTATGACTGCGATGAAGTGTGGATTATAACACTACCTGTTATTTGTGACTGTGCCTAATGACAGGATGCAGCTCTGTGAAGGCTAAAAAGAAAATATATAGCCACAAATGTGTGCTGGGGTGTATATCCTCACATTCTCTCTTCAAAATCATTGGCGTGGGGGTGTCAGAAGACCGCGATTTAACCTGGCAGCGAGGCAGAGTTGCAGCTGGGTGATTCCCTTCCTCCTTGAGCGTCGTGTTTTTTGGTTTTGCTGCAACAAATAAACCAGCAACGTTAAGCGGGCTGGAGCTAATGAGAGGCTACTGGAAAGCAGCATGTGAGTGATGTAAATGTCTCACTATGATAAGATGATGTATTTTCATTAGGTTGGAGCAGCATTGACAGGGCAGCTGAAGGGCCCTTTGGCAATATGAAGGCTAATTACTTGCCATGAAGAAACGAAAACTTGTCAAGCGGGAGCTCTGTCATTGCTCAGTTCAATAAATTAAGGCAATAAATCATGCTCAACAGAGTCCCTGTGCCATTTTAGGCTATCTGTAATGTGTGTGGGAGTGGAGAAACCAAACACTGAAACAAAGTGTCATCTCAAAAAGGAGCTGATTTTATGTGCTTTATGAAAAATTATAACCATTCTTGGGTTTCATTGTTTTTTTGAGTAATGCATATACACTGATTGCGGTGGAGAATGGGGAAGAGGGTGCATCTGTAGATTAAAGTAAAGGGAAAATAGAGATGCAGTGAAAGGAGGTTTATGGTTTTCTTTCTTAGGTGCTCAGGATAAGAACTTTAAAGATGCTCCCTGATTCCGATTCCTCACTGCATGGCCTCCAGATTAGCTGGTCAGGAGTGCTTTCAGAGGTACAAATAGCACCTCTGGACAAATTGGTTCTCAGGGGCAGTGGTGCTTCTGTTTTCTGATTGCCTTCTGGACCAGAGGACAATGGAATATCCTCTGAGCTGGGCACTGCCATTCCAGCTCTTACCCCGACCTGGGGTAACACTGCTGCTCTTGGGCTGTAGCCTTTGGTAAAATGAAGGAAATAATATTCACCCTATTTCTGAACTTACCTGAAAACTAGATATTAAGATATGTCATAAAAATTAGTATCTAAAACTTATTTATTGTTGTTTTTTATTGTAAAAGAGGTTATTAAACCAGGATACCTAAATTAGCTTCACCGGTGTCACAGAGCTGGATTTGATTCAGACTAGAGGAGGCTGCTGTTACTGCTCTGTGCCTGTTCCATGATCTGATCTGCAACTGGAAATGTTCTCTGTAGAGATCTGAAGAAGTCCTTTCTGATCTCTCAGAGGTGGTCAGCTTCAGCTTCTGCTGCATCTGCCTGTTAGTTTCTAATTAAAACAATTTAGGAGTTGAAAGAGAAATGTTACTCTTGCTTGGTTTTGCTTTTACTTTTATATTTGTTCTGAACAAATACTGCATTGTGGATTGTTTTCCCTGTCAGTGATCACAACAATTTAATTTCATCACAAATTATGAGTGTAATTAGTATGTGGCACTGTCCTACTTTTGTGGTAATATTTATTTATTTGTTTAAAAAATTTATTATGACTGGAGATAAAAGGATTTGGGATTAAAAGTATGTAAAAGCTGTAACTGCCAAAAATAGCTTAGATTCAAGAAAAATTTCTTTCTCCTTTTCCATTGATTTTAAAGTATAATAAATGTTATTTCTTTCCCTACTGCAACTGAGGTGACTGTTGAGATTCCCATTGTGTTTTTAAGGGGTATGTGATAGCTGACATGTAAGAATTTTGGGAAATACCTGCAGCAATCCAATCTCACAGGCTCCCATCTTCCTTCTTGGGGAGAGGGTGTGGAGAGAATAAGCTGGAAATGAGGAATGCTGGTGACAGCACTTGACAGACTACTGGAAAGTAGGATCCTATGGAAAGGGGATCTGCATGGTGCAGAATAAACATCCAGAGGAGTTCATACATAAGTAAATATCCAACATATTGATAATGACCTGAAGGTAACATCAGAAAAGTCTAAATCACAAATATTATCTGAAGTTTCTGTGATAAGACTGTTGATCCCTTTTTATTTCTGGGACAAAAGGCTGAAGTGTTGTTATTAAATGCAAACTTTAGACAAAGCTGCACTTTTTGTTGAAATTCTTCATGAAATAAATTCTTCATTGAGGATATTTTGCCAACACTAGCAAAACATGGCATGGAAGATGCATCCAATTGCTCAACTTTCAGTGTTTGGAATAACCAGGTTTTTGTTGCTGAAAGGAAAACATAAAGGTGTTTTTGTAACTAACACTATAGAATTGCAGCAAGAAGTCTTAGGTCTAATTTAGTCCTGATATAAACCCATGAAGAGCAACAGATGTTTTTGTGGCGATGTGTTTAGTCAATTGTGATACAACTGTAGTTGTGGAACAGAAAAAAAAAAATCCTTGTGAAATTCCCTCATCTTTACTGGGCGGCTCATTAAAATCTCATTAATGGAATAGTTCAAGTTTTGTCAAGTTCCTTGAGGCAATTCTTTTTATGGAGATACCATTTTTTTTGCTAGCAACTGAAAGGTGAATTACCCTCGGGTAAAGCATGGAAATACCCTAAGATCTTTTCATAGTGAAAAGACTGTATTAGTGGTGAGATTTCATTCTTCTCTGCTTCTTTTTTTAACATTAAATTGCAGGTAAGGATTTTTAAAAGCATTAGCATATAACATATTACAAAGAGTCCATCAGCAGTTCTATGATAAACTTCCATTTTTAGGTTGGGTTATATAAAATCTCATTTTAGGCTGATAGTCAGCAGTAAAATAAGTTGGAAACCATGCTGCATAGGAGCTGTGGCATATTTATCTCATATTTCAAAATCACTTCTCAGAAATTGAAGTCCTGTGTTTATGTCATCAGTAAGGTCTGAGCGTAAGCCTTTTGTAACCAAAAATGATAGTACCTAGCATAGGGAACTAAAGCCTGGAGAGTTGAAGCTGGAAAAAGAGGATCACGTTTTCAGAGGTATTTAAGCTCCTGACTCAGCTGAAAGCAGTGGGAGGCATCCATGCAAATGCTTGCAGAGTTTTGGTATGGCAGGTATGGCAAAGATGCTGCTAATGTGGATATCCTAGTGCGTATCCCAGTGCCTGCAGGAGGTTCAGGAATGCTCAGTTAAACGCAGGGAGAGGAGACCATCAGACCAGCTGCTTTGTGAGCTGCCTGGCCTGGATGGACACTGAGGAGCTGGGTGTCTTTTAGTCTTGGGCTCAGACCTAAAATAGGATTTGGGGAAGGGTTTCATGAAGCTGCTAAGCCAACGCCTTCATTCAAAATGTGTCTTCTGAACAGCACTGGTGCTTAGGGAGTTGCATTGGCTTTCTGTGGGATAAGACCAGTGATAGAGCCAGGGTATGTGAGAAGCACGGAGCTAATATACAGGAGGAGATGGTGGAGCTGGATTTCAACCTTTTGAGGCAGGAATGCCGCAGTTCAGATTTGCTCATAGAAGCCAGCACAGCTGCAGTGCTGCAGTGTGTTTTGTACCAGCCGGTGCCTGAGACCTTCTCTCCGTATGTGACCTCACTTTCCAGTCAAGGAAGGAAAGGAGGGAGCAGAAGCCCTGTGACCTCATGTGCGAGCTTTACAGGCACGAAATCTGGCTTGGCAGATCTCCCTTTGCATGCAAAGGAATGTTTAATGTCTCCCTTCCCAGGAGAGCCCTGTAACCGCTGGATTTCGGAGGTGCCCTCCCTCTTGGCCTTCGCTGCTGAAGCCATGCTGCTGCTCAGTGGAGAATTTGGCAGTGCTGGGGTGGGGATGAAGAGCAATCCTCTCCATCAGCGGTGAGCTCTCTAGCCCTGAGGTGGGTAGGGGGAAGAAAGAAACTTTCTGAGTCCAAAAGGATGCCCCGACCCAGCCTTTGAAAATCCCACCCTGGACTACTTTTGTGCACTCAGGTTTTCACCTCTTATCTGGGACCGCAAATGCTGCTTGAGATGAAAGACCTTGAAATGCGGGCAAAGCTGTTCACTAGGAAACTTCAGAACCTCCCATTTGTTTCACATGGGCCATCCTGCTGCTATAAAACAATAATAAAGTAAAACCTGGATTGATTATCTAAAGGAGAAAAATCTATTATGTCTGAGATGTTATTAATCCCAGCTCATCCAGTCTAAATATATTTAGAACTGATTAATATTCCGAGCTGTAGCTGTAGGGGCATTCTGTACCCCTCTCAAGCTTTCCATTTACGAGCAGGCTAAATTTGCATCCGCAGAGTGCAGCTTAAAGGCAGGTGATTTTCCAGTGCTAACAACAATTCTGTACCTAGTTTGTATGCACAGCACAGTACAAAGCCCAGCCAATCAATGCTGATTACTGAGAAGCAAGAAAAAGGAAATACACAGATAACATTTAAAACCAATTTCAGAAATGAATCCTCAGGACTTTAAAAGAAAATTTGCAGAAAAGGCATTATTTTCTCCTACTTAGGCTATGTATTAGCTAATTTTTTATGCTGTGTTTTTGGTGATCTCTGATATGCAGGCATCCATCCACACACACACTATTCCTTCTGGCACACATCCTGGGAAGTTCGTGGGATCAGCAGGGTCCCTGTGTCTCTGATCACTCTCAGTGGATGTAAATGCAAATGCAGTGACCGCAATGAAATACGAGCTACTTTTGCCATTGGAGGCTTTATTGATCCATTTGTAGAGAGAAGGTTTTAGAAGTCAATAACCTTCACTTTTTTTTTTTTTTTTTTTTTTTAGCAAACAGTTCTGATCAAACAATTGAGGAGATAAAGTATTGCAAACTTTAGAAAATGTCTGGAAGGGAATTTGGCATATGGGCCTTTCATTGTTTTGGGGAAGGTAGATTTTGTGTTTTTTTCTCATAGGTGGTTCTAATGCCCCTCAATCTTTCATGGCTTATATAAAGAGAAGGGTTTTTTTCCCCATTTTTGGAGTGGCATTGAGTGGAAGGGCTTACTTGAGGAATATAAATATATATTTATCAATAATTTCCATAATACATAATTTACTATTTGGAATGTGGATTGGGAAAAAGGTGGTTTCTCTTTATGGTAAAAAATAAATAAAAATGCACAGATCCTTATCTTCTGCTCTTTACAAATCAGCTTACACATCAGCCTTGGGAGCCCTCTAACTCTGCTCTGCCATATTAACGATTATTTTTATGCATTCTAGTAAGAGGTCCCAAGGAGCTCTACAGAAATACAAAGAAACAGTGGTCCTTGGGGATCTCGCTGTCTAAAGCTGGCTGTGAGTCTTAATGTTCTTTCCACACTCTTTTAAATATTCTTTTAATGTCTGTTCCAGAGTTGCAATCCAGAAAAATGAGAAAAAATGCATATAGCTGATACATGACAAATTTAATTTTGTGTAATGAAATGTGTTCCCTGTGATCTCCAAGAGATTAGAACCAAAAACCATGGATTCTTCTCATTTTAGGTGAAACCTCCCTCTCCAAAAAGCACCTGTGCAGCTGAATGATTGCATCTTGTGACTACGCACTTGCAAATACGGGTTTTGGTAGGCCTGAGATTTTGGAATTTATTTAATATCATCATCTTGGCACAGAAAACTTGTAACTTTTAAAATCACAGTTTTGTGACAGAGAAACTAGATCTGTGAAATGCCAAGCACTGCCTTGACCCTGAATTCTTTGATTCACAGCGGGATCCATAATGCTTTTGGTTCCTTGGGAGCGACATTTGAAATGTTTCCAAGTCGAATCTACTCCAAAGTTGAAAAGTGTGACCCAGGTTCCCAGCAGAAAACTTTATGAAATTTGCAAATCTGAGCCTTCACCATGAAGTATAATTTTTTTTCAGAACTAATTGTCCTTTTTCAACAGAAGTTTGTGTCATCATAAGGTTTTGACTGCTTGTAGTCATAACACTGTGAGAGGTGACAGACAGTACTGTGGAAAATTACTTCTTTTAGAAGGAAAGAAATAGCATACAAACTGAGTTGAAACCACTCCAGCTGCATGAAAGAATTCTCAAAATCTCTGAAAATAGAACCATTTGGTTTTTAAGTTCTTCATTATCTTTCTAGCTGCAGCATTAGAAAAATGACCAGTAATTTCTAAAACACTGGGATTTTTATTCTGTTGTGGTCAATTATATTTCTTGTTCTCTTTTTTCTCTTTCCTTCTTTAATATTCAGGATCATTTATCTCTGACTTATGTCCAAATGCCTCATTATTTCTTTGCCTGGCTTACTTCCAGAACAGCATGGACTCACAAAACTTTGTGCTGCATGATGATAGAGAGTATCTATCAAATTTCAGTGCCTGATAAAATAGCAGCCCAGTGACAAAACTGCAATGTATTAAATTGCTTTTTGGTTTTATTCTTCTACAATGGCTCCCATGTTTGGAATACAGGATAAATATTTTCAATATAAATAATGTTAACACTTTAAAAAATGTATTGTGATTTTTATGATGCAGAGAAAGGTCTGAAATCCTCATTGTCTGTCTCTTCTTTACACTCTTTACTCCAGATAAAGGTAAATGACTCTGAGGAGTCTATCACTTGACCATGGAAGTATTCTCTTGTCTTAGGTACTATCAGGTGCTACCTTCTTAAAAACTTGTAACTTTTAAAATCAAATGCTTCATGGAGGGAATTGAACTGCATAAAAAACTGCTCTGCTGAAATTCTAGGCAGTACTGAAATGCTATAAACCAGTTTGGGGAAGTTGCTGTACCTTAGAAAGCCTTGGGTCCTTATCCTAATTAAGCTGCATTCCCTCCAGAACGTGGTGCCGAGGTGTTTAAGGATCCTGTTTAATTCTGCTGGGCTGAGCAGCCTCTGCTGCGCCACCACATGACCTCTAACTCCGGATGACAGTCTGAAAACTAAAGGGAATTGCATGTGTGGAAGGCAGTGCATTAGAGACACCTGAAATTACAGTTCTGTTCCATTTCAGGTTATCTCTCAAATAAATGTGAGACCTTGCCGTTGTTACCCTGCAGTAATAGAGGCGATGCTGTGTCACTGCCTGCTCTGGATTGTGCCAGCAGCCAGTGGTGAAGCACGGAGATAAGTAATTATACAAATTGAGAGGGGAGCAAGGTAGTCACCAACTCTGCACCTGAGAGACACAAGTTTAATGCACCCAGCAGAAGGGTGACCTTTTTAGTCTGCTTCAAGACACACTAAGCGAGGATATTTAAATTTGTGGTCTTGGAAGACAAAAATAAGCAGGAATTTCAGAAACTGGCTAGTGATGGGAGAGGATGGAAAATGTAATAGTAGGCTGAAATAATTTATTCCCTGATATTTATATATCCCTGTATATATATTTACAGACTAACAGGCACCCTGGCATTACAATTAGTAATGCTGAGGAAGTGTCTGACTTTTTCCACTGGTGTTCATCCTTTCATAATTGTCAGCTCAAGTGGGCTACTGATACATGGTGATGATAATGACATTAACTTGTTCTTGAAAGAAATTGAAAATGGCACTGCTAATAATGCCTGAACTGCTACAGCATCTCTGCAAATTGCAAGAATAGTTCAGTAGCACTGGAAGAAGATGTAAATTGAATGAGGTCCCATATATCTTAATATCAAAGGCATATGATATTTGTCTATTTTACTGATTGCCAAATGTTAAAACCTTGGAGTTGGAAGAAAAATTGCCACTTGGAGAGGGCTATAACAAAACACAACTTAATCACTGTGTCTAAGTGTGCTGTGCTGGCCCAGTAAACAGACGGAAATTTCACTGAATTTGTACAAAAGCAATATAGCCAATGAAAAATTATCAGTGCTTAACAGAGCAGTACTCTGGTTATGGATGTAGAAAAATTGGAAAATATTGGTTTATAGACAAGGCAATCAGTAAATTTAATAAGTCATTCCTGTAGTTAGTCAAAGTAATTAACACAAGGGCATATAGGGCAACTTGAGCCAGCAGACTCTGGCACTGGAATAACTGACTGTAAGAGAGCCATTAGCTCATGATTAAGTAGTTTATCACCAGAAGACAGCTTCTGTAGTCATAAGTACTTATTTATAACTATTTCTGACTGGTACTAGGGTTACATAGGGCATTACATAGCCTGGGGAAATGGAATATACTCTAATTCATATGGGAAGATTTTCTGCTTTGCTTCTTTCAAGGCAACATGAAGTTTCCCTGTTCCTGATGAAATGAGGTGTGTTGCTAGCAAAAAAAGGAAAGATTGATCTCTGATGATCAGGGGTAGGAGGGTGACCAACTTCACAGACAGCATTTTCATTCCTGGATTTACAGTTTTAGAGCCGATGTCAAGAGGACAAGGCAGGAATGTGATTTCCAGGTTGATGTCTGGAAAAAAGCTCTGCATATTCTGAGAAATGAAATTATTTGGATGAGCATGTTTCACCATTAGAGATACAGTTGGTATATGACTGGGATAGAGAAAGGATGGTGTCTCCAGAGATGATGACATCAAAACCCTTTAAAATGGGTTAGAGAAGTCTGAATTCAGTCTTTGAATGTAGGGCAACTGCTGAACTTCAGGAGTTTCACTGAACTGGAGTTGAGTAAGATCATAGTTATTTTTCCAGGTGAGTTTGTGAAGAAAAGAGCACAACTAGGGTATATCAGCAGAATCCCCCTTTGTTAAACTTCAGACCAACCAGTCATCCATTCTGCAAAGATAAAAAAACATTCTCTGATAAAGTGAAGTTCCCAGTGCCACTTGCTGCTGGAAGGTGGAAAATTTGGGAGCAAAAGATGTTGCTATTAACAATGCTTCCTTGTCCGACTTTCCTTTCATGTTTTCTGAAAATGCCCACCTGTAACTTAAAAGTTCTGATTCAGGGTCCATAAATTCCACCACAAGAGCAACCTTTGCATAGTCTAGCCTTGAGTTTTAAATGCAAATAAACTGCAGGCCAGTATTATTCAGAATTTCTCAGGCTGATGGGATTATTTTTGCACTACTTGTTCATACATGTGGAAGGAAAGAGAATCCTGAAAGCAGAGCTCATCCACAGAAATACCTGAGAATTTGTCACACTTCTTGTTCCTGTCCACTGTAATAACTGTGAATTGTAATTTCCTCTGAATTTTAGTGCTCAGGCAACACTGCTCAACCAAATGTACACCATAAGGCAAATCATGGGAAGATTTGTGTGGATCTACTTAGAAATCATAGTAAGACTTGAAACAGAATGAGAATTGGGAAGGAGTGAAGAGAGTAGGTAGATCAAGATGAAAGTGTAGAACAAGTGGATGGAGAAAGCTCAAAATAATAGAAGGTGGCAAGAAATATCTTGACTTTAGCAAGTATTTGGCAGTGGTAATTTTAACAAAAGAAAACTACTACTTAAGAGACCACATGGGGGCAGGGCTAAATCAGAGATCAGTATCTCTCTGAATATTCCTAGAATTTATGTTAAAATGGTCATTTTATGTGAATGGATCTCACCTCCACTGGCTCTGTTAGTGCAAATAAGGGGTAAGCCTTATGTAAACACAGAAAGATCACTGATGACGTCTAAAATAAATACCTGGTTTCTAATAATGAGCTTTATTTGATTAGACATCCTCTGTGGAAGTCCCACAGGGTTTTTTCAATGCAATGTATTCTCTCTTCACCGGTCCCTGTCCAGTGTAGGAAACAGAGCTGGTATTTCTTTGCCTGATGTTGGCTGCCCATAAAAATGGCTGACTGACATAATCAAATTGTCTTTCCATAGCCCAGTGGAAGTTCATGGTACACGTCACCAAAAGCCTTTGCTTTGATTTGGTATGAGAGTAGTAAGAAAATATATAAATTGATAATACATACATTAAGGATCACAGATTTGTGAAGTCCTAGAAACTGAATCCTCCGTGTGGAAATAAGAGTTATTTTCTCTCTTGGGAATTTTACTGTCTGTGATGTGTAAAGAGAAATTACAGTCATTCAAGCTCGTAGGAAGTAGGGATTAATTCCCCAGATTTCTTGTTGGAGGCACAGTGTATGTTATCCCTTAATGAAAAGAATATGTAACATGAAACAGATAATACTGTAGCTTTTCTATAATACAACAAGCACACTAGATCCAACCCCCTGAGGCTGTTTGGATTTTAGGGGATTTAAAATTTTGGCTAAGCAGTGATGTTCATGTTATGAGTCCTTTCTTTGAGTTGCTGTGTCTGTAGCTTTTTTTGTGCTTAATGTGCATCAACCTGTAATAACTAGGGATCCATATATTATAGATCTGTAGCAATTTAAATAAGTCCTCACTGAAAAGTCTGGTGCATGGCTTAAATCATCAGTGTGGGGCTGATTCCTGATCGTGTGACTCCTCCTGAAGAGTTGCAAGTGATAACTCACGCTTGTAGATGGAGCATGTGCTCAGCAAAGAGTGCTGCTGCCTCAACCAGCTTCATGAATTGTATCGCTTAATTGACAATGCTAATCACAGAACTATTAAAATTTAATTTTCAAGAATCGGTGGGTCATTAATTTGACATTGCTATAATCACAGGATGCACAAATGTAGAATTTCGCTGGTGAGGTTGAAGAATTAATTTGATTTCCCAATGACAAATGCGTCATAAGTAGGTATTGAACAAATAGTAATTAAGTGGAAAAGTGTGTGTTTCTTTACTTTCAATCATAGTTATTTACTTTTCAGACAAGCCTTGTTCTCACACCTGAGAATGTTTTTGTCAGCTACCTCTGACTCACACCTCAGCTTCCCACTCCCTCCTTCTAACTACTTTGTCCAAACTGAGCTTGTGCCCTTTGCTGTGACAGCCAAGGAAGGGAGATGCTACAGGAGTTTGATGTGGGAACATACAGAGCTCTCAGTTCCTTGAGGTCTCTGATGGGTATGGATGTTTTGTCTCTCCCTGGGAAGATACTGCAATGTTCAGGAGGCCCTGTAGACTCAGGATGTCAGAATTTATGGGAGAAGCCCTGAGGCACACAGAGTGGCCAGAATCAAATCCATCTGCAATAGCTATTTAATTCCTTAGACTCCTGTGGAAAATCCAGTACATGGCTGGATTTTCAGGTGTGTCTGTATCTGTTGAATCCTTAGGTATTGCTTTAATGCCACTGTGGTTTGTTTTTAAAGACAGAATACACTTCTGTAAGCCAGTTAAACACGTACATTCATGTGTCCATTATTATTGCATCGCACTGTAATTCCTACTTTTAATCAGAAAAACAGAATAAAAATATGCATGTGTAAATTCACTCTTGTTCATTGCTCAGTCTCGATCCTCAGTGCAGGAAGTTTCCATGCAGCTTGTGAAAAATCAGGCATAGTGGCAGCTGTGAACATCTAACTCTCCCTGCAGGGTGCTGGCAGCGTACTCCAAAGTAATGGTTTTCACTAATTTCACTAATTGCATACTGCACTGACCATGGAAGCCTTTCACTATCCCGTGGCAGAACAGCGGGATTCCTATGGCTTTTCCATTTAATTGAAAGTGAATATCAGGGACTGTTACCATTGTCTTTTGAGACCTGGTGAGGCTTCCATAAATGGCAGCATTTTAGACAACTGGTTAACACTTTGTTATATTGTTAGTTATCCCTCACTTTCATTTGGGAAAAAATGAACACTTAACATAAAATCCAAGAATGTTCAGTAGGCAGGATTCTCTGGAGATGTGTCATGCTGCCAGTTCTAAATTAAATGGAAAATGGGGTTGCTTTCCTGTGGCTCAAAATTAAAATTCAGGAACAAGAGAAAACCCGACCCACCAAATAAAACAATTACTAACTTCCTGGAAGTTAGAGGGCTTTTTTTTCAGCTTTATAATACAATCTTTTGAATGATACTTTTGCAATCATCCAAGAGTCATTGTCTTACTGGACACAGTGCATCATTTCGGTTTTAAGTATGTTTTCACCTTCATCAGTTTGTGTTTAATCTTCATACTACTGAATTAGCTTTGAGAAAAATAGGATTAAACTCCAATATGTGAAAGTAGTAATGATTAGACAAGAAAAAGAGAAATCAAGTCTTCTGTTTAACAGTATACTTATTGCACTATGTATTATATTGCACTGTGTAATGTTATAAATGTGTCTTTGAGCTGTGTAAGGGCAGAACAGATGGAGCAGAGCAGGTGCTTTACGGGGAAGGTTCATTATGGGGAAGGTGCTTTATCTGTCCCTCTGTCGTGGGACCTGTGTGCAGTGGAGGCACTGAAACTTGAGCTGCCCTGCATCTCTTTGTGGCAGTGCAGGGCTCCTGAAGTGACATTCTTTGAGTACAGAGAAAGTAAAATACAGTACATGGAGGTTGCTTTAAATTACAAGCTTGTGGAGCTGAAGGTGATGTTTGTTTTTTGTCTGCACTGGACCAAAAAGAGATGTGCTGGAGAAACCATTCAGTGATAGCAGCAGACGGCAAAAGTGAATTCCACTGAGGAGAATCTGAGTGAGAAAGATGAGAGGGGGCTCCATCAAATGACAAGAGCAAGAGATGGATAACCGAGGAGAGATACTCTTGTCAGCAGAGATAAGATGGTATTTGTTACTTTTTTGTGAATATTTGAAATTTTGTCAGATGGAAGGAGGGAGCTTTGTTTTTACTTCACAGCTTTGGCCTGAATACCTATTTATATTCATAGCTGTGGGAGTTGAATACAATGCTGGTGTATGACTTTGACTGGGAATTCTTTGAAGACTTTTAGGCTTCTGCTTGTTTCATATCTGTCCCTCAAAATTAAAGGCGTTAAATACCTTGTACATGTGACCCTGTGAATTTGTTGTCAACTGGGTCTTTTTGAAACAAATTCTGCCATTTACAAGGACAAGTAGAGTAACTTCAATGAAAGAATATTTGAAAAACCTTGAAGGAAATTACTTCTGCGTGGGAGAGATGTTTTCAGAAACATTAAGATGAGCTAATTCTGACAAGAATGCCAAGGCTTTAATATGCTACTTTATATGCTTGAGGCAGTCAGTAATCAAATGCCCAAGTACCGTATGTACTGACATTTACAAATCACAAACAGATTTATATATTGTGATTCCACAACTTTATTACAGAAAGATCAGACTCTGCTGTTTAAAACAGATGATAGAAAAAGAATTAAAGATTCATGTTGATGAGAATACAAGCATCTGTCTGGTGTTTGTTATGTGGGACAGAAAGTAGGAGGAGTGCATTTTAAATAGCTGAAATAGCCTTCTGAATAAGGTGCTAACTAAATGGTTATCCAGAAGATTTATTCTGGGCAAACCACTTTACTTTTCTGTTTCCCTCCTCCCAAAGAATAATTGTTCTTTCTATTGTTCTCATCGGTCTCGCCCATTTAGGCTGAGAGTTATGCTGTGTAAGAATTAGAGCTGCATCAGAATATTTTTCTTTTGAGTTAGATTTCTTAAAAAGTAGATCCTGCTGCCCCTCGTAACACACCTGACTTGTTAAAGCTGAAAATATCTGGAAATGCTAGCCCATCCTGAAACTGCAAATTTGGGTAATCTTGTTTTGGGAAAGTACTCTTAGGGCAGAGTACTTGAATTTGGCTGATGTCACCTAGAGCAGTCATAGCATTCTGAGTTAAGGCATTTAGCTGTGGGAAGTGGGAGAATGGCACAGCAGAGAGTTAATCCTGGATTTCTTACAGCCCAGGCAATTGTCCTCACACTGGATTCTTAAGGAACCTGGGATTTCTCTTTCTGGTTATAGTATGTCTGTGATGCATATGAATATTCAAAGCTCTGTGGTTCTTGTCTAATGCACACAGGAAGCACAGTCACAGCTCTCAAAGTACAGCGCTAACTCCTTTTTTTTTTTT
>VZTX01007010.1:172458-253220 GCA_013400915.1 Pardalotus punctatus | reverse complement strand
TTTTTTTTTTTTTTGCAATACTGGTGTTATTCAGTAAAGAATTTATTCTCCTTTGACACAATAAACAAAATATACACTAATGCAATCCTAAAAATAATGGGTAACATTTTTAAGTGGCTTAGCATTGAGCAGCATGTGGTGTAAAGGTGGTAGCACAGGCTGAGAGCTTTCAGCGTTGCCTCGGCTCCCTGGCTTGACCTTGTGCCTGCCTTGTCCCTCTGGACTTGCCCAGTGGCTGTGGGACTGAGACAGACCCGGCTCAGTGCCGGATCCTGACCCACCCTTCCAGCTCAGCATCCCTCCTGCTGCTCACCAGCTCCGTCCATGCCCCTGCCCTGCTCCCCCAGGTCCTGCTCAACTTCCCTCCTGGTCCAGCCAAACGAAGTTTCCCTGGTGCAGAAAGATGAGAAGTTTCATTTTCAACTTGTAAAATTGATGGGTGTAATACTTAAGTTAGACGCTTCTCCTGTGGCAGTATGATTTCTGGGTGTTCAGTACGGTTAATGAAGTGAAAATGTGCAGGAACAGTTGCAATAATGGGAATTCTCCAGTAATATTCAGGCTTCACATCATAGAGTCATGCCATTCCCCCAAATTAATTTGGCTTTAACTCTATTGGTCTCATCCTTTCTTAAAATGTTTTCAGCATTTTGTCATTGCCTAAATTTAGGTTTTTGTAGAAAATTAATATTGTTCATTTATGAACACCACTAATTAAGAAATCCAAAGAATTTAAAATACTGCTAACATTTTCCTAGTAATGGAGGAAATAAATTCTTTTATATAAGCATTTTTTTTCTTTTCTCTTTTGCTTCAGTAGATATTCTGTGTCAGTCCTTTCCCATTCAATTGTTTTTCTAAAATTTTAGTATATTCTAAAAGATTCTGCTTTTCTGAGAGTTGTGAAATAGTTATTTCAAAGGAAACAAGAAATCTCTCTGTACTCCTGACAGATGAGCCAATCAGCCACCATCAAAAAAGAAATTATAATTATAATAATAATAATTATTATTATTATTGCTACATTGGATAGTAGATTTCCTGTCTTAAAAAAATACCCAAGATTTCAATGCAGGAGTAGAGGCACATCACACTTGCTGCTATTTAACCATTAGAGAATATACCCACAAGGTGGGCAGAAAAATAAAAGCAGGGGCTGTTCCTTTGCTTCAGAGTCAGTGAATAAGATTTGCATGCTACACTACAATCCTGCTGCACCTGAAGTTTTGTAATTTACAGTTCACCAGAAAGACTCTCAGAGAAAAAAAATAAAGAAGAAATATGTAGTTTTGAGGAAAAAAGCATCATGCAGGTTCAATTTCTCATTCTTCCTCCTGAAGCGTTGCCCATTTGTGCATTGCAAGCTGCCTCTTGTCAGAGCACAGCCCACTGGCACCGTGGGTTACATGATAAAATGTGTTGGAATAATTCTCTGCATGCGCTGCACCTTTTATCAGTAGCTAGAAAGGCATTCCTGTAACAGGAGGAGTGGGAGGGAGAGGATTCCCATGGAATAGATTGAAGGATCTAATGCCCAGCCAATTTATTTTGTGGATACGATGCCTGTCATATCATAGTGTGCTTTTTCCTGTACAGAACACACAACTGCATTTGTGTAACTTGCTATGATTTGTGAAAAACGTCCACATTTTCTACCTCATCCTTATGTTTTTCTTTCAGGATTAGAAAAATGCTGAACAACACACTGTGGTCCAGTTGGAAATCAGCTTCAGGTCTGAGACATCCTTCTGACTTTTGTTAACATTAAAAATGTGGGTTTTTCAGGGGAACAGATTTTTGCTGCACTATCAAATCTGAGGTCTAACTTTACAGATCTCAGGAGGAAACCTAAGAAGCAGCTCCCCACATTCAGTGAACATTTTTCTTTTTCCTCCCCATTCCCTTTCTGAGGATAACTTCTGGCTTTGTATCTCACTGTGACCCAGTGTTCCTATGTTTGAAGCACAGACAGCAGGGTGTAACCTGCACAGGTATTGACTTTGCTGAATAGTTCCACACGGAAGCAGTCAGCTCATCCCTCTATTTTAACCAGCTTTTCCATCCCCAATCATGTTATTATTTCCAATGACTTATTGTGTGGAGCTGCTCTCTCTCCTTCCATGCTGAGGCAGGGAGTTTAACTGAACATCAAAGAATGTATGGACAACAAGCCCAAAGCAGAAATCAGAATTCACTGTAACTATGCCCAACAACTATGCAGTCTGACATGGTTGGATTTAGGCACATACATATGAAAAAAAAAAAAAAGAGGAAAAATAAAATCTCGCATGTGCTTAGGTAAATAAGAAGGGAAGAAAATGTAGGATTAAAAGAATGTACATCTTTACCAAAGCAATCTCCTTTGCTTTGGTATAGAGAAAATATTCAGATACATACAGAGAGGGATCTGGAAGGAAAATGACTGAGGAGTAGGAAGGACTTGTATCTCACGTGTTTGCTGCTTCTATCTAAAATTAGAATTATATCCATTGACTCAGGTTTACTCCCACAAACCCAGTTACATCTGTGTTACCTATAGACAGGGCACCTCACCTCCGTCCTTCCAATCTGAGAAGTGGATGAGCTGCAGCTCCTTTTGTCTCAGAAGCCTGGGAAGGAGCCTTGAGTTGTTCAGGATCTATACATTAATTATGGGCCGTCTGAAGCTCTCCCAGAGCTGTCGGTGTGATTAAAAATGCTAATGCTTTTCGGGTTATTTTCATCCCATGTTGGTTCGGCAGCACAGTGTTAAAAGCTGCAGACAGAGGAGACAAAATATCCTTGTGAGAAGGAGCTCATCACTGCCTGGGAACAGAAGCGTCTGGAGAATTAGAGACTATAAATACCAATATGGGAAAAGGTGACTTGGAGAGAAACAAAAGCAAGAAAGGTAAGGATGACAATCAGATGACAATCTGTAGCTGTGGCAGAATCACCGTGGTGAAGGTGCTCAGGCCACTGGGTGTCAAATCCCAAACCTGTCACAGCCTTCTGAGTGATGTCAGACATATCTTCCTGATGTGGGGACAACATACTGCATACAAATCCTGAATCACCTTGTCACCCACGTTATTTAAAAGCAACCAAAAGGTGATCTCAAGCTTCTAATTCTGCTAAAAAAGAGCCTGGTTGATGCTGGGGCTCTGAGGCAAGGCCAGCAATGGCCCATGTCACGTGTGTGGTTGTGGCACAGGCGGGACCCTGGGTGCTCAAGCCAGCTCTGCCTTGGTGATCTCCTTGGCTCTGCTCTCCTCAAGGACAATACACAACTCTTGGAGAGGGACGGGCTCTCCAGAGGAGGATTTCTAGTGCCTGAACAGCAGTTTTTTTGTTTCCCTGCATTGCCATCAGTATAAATTACAGAATTATTAATGACAATGGCCCTGAAGGGTGGTTCTCCTGGCTGGGCAGCAGCTTTTCCAGCACAGCCTGGTACCTGGTGAGCTTGTTGGTCTGTGCACTGAGCCAGCCTTTGAGGTTTGCAGCTGTAAATACGAGGAAGGCGAACAAAATGAAAGATCTCTTTAATTTCAATGTTGTGCCATCAGCTTGAGGGCTATTGCATGAGCTGTACATGATCCAGAGTTTGCTGTTGTCTCCTTTTGTTCAGAAACAGGAACCACTGCAGGCCAGGCTCAAGCTCTGGGGCCTTGCAGCTGTGAGCAATGAGGTTCTGGGAGCTGCATGCGGCAGGGTAAGGGCTTTTGAGCCATCCACAGTTCCTTCCATGTGTGCAGGACAGCCACTAAATAACTGAGAAGGAAAATGGCTGTTGATTAATCTTCTGTACCAGAAAACAGAGTCCCAAGAATCCCAGCAGCCTTCTTTGGCAAAGGCAGTGTTAATGTAACTCTGGTGCATTAGTTCAGGGCTCGGATTGCCCTGTTCTGGAGGTTTAAACAGGAACGCTATTCACATGTGAAGATTGGAGCTATCCATTTCTCATTTTGCTTCTAAATTTATATGGTGCACATAATTTGTTTGTGCTGTTTGCACAATGTCCAGCACACCAGTGCTCTCCAAACCCCCAGTTCAATACAACCATTAATGACAGTCTGCATGTGTATCCCATCTTCTGGACACTCTGCATCTGCTGTGATGATTTACATTCCATCAAGACCAGAGACCCTGGTCTTATCTGCTCTGGAAAAAACTGTGGGTGAATTGAAATAGCTGCTTCCAGCAGCACTTCCTGGAAAAGTGCTTACAATGACAACAGAGCTAATAGCAGGGGGCTTAACTGATTCCTCCCCCTGACATGGCATTTTATTTGCACTAAAAGCACAGATCCTGGGATAGCAGCCTAGCACTGGGTCAGCTGTGCTATGTCAATGTAAGCCCTAAGATTTATGCCTCACATTTACTGAGCAGAGGAGCTTTGATTGTTTAAGAGATGGCCTTTCCCCAGCTGTTTGCTTTTCCGAGTGCAGAGTCAGGCCAGGCTCCTGTGGCTGAGGCAGGTGCCTGTGCCAGCAGGGCCATCTGTGAGGGCTGCAGTGATGCTGCAGCTCAGCCCACCCAGCCCTCCGCCTGCATCCCACCTCCTTTGCATTTCCAGCTCCTCGGACCCCACAGCTCTGCCGGCTCCTCGTGGCAGGAAAGCTGCTCTGCCTCTGCACAGCTCACCCCTCTTAGTGCCAGTACTGCCAGATCCTCCACGGGGGAACAGCCTCTGAACTGTGACCTTTTTAAGGGAAAAGGAAGAAATTCAGGAAAGCTCTTACACCTCAATAGCCATTTCCAGCTGGCTTAAAAAAAATCCCAATGTTGATGCAGTGTCCAGGATAAAGCAAATAAGGATAAATTCATCCTTATTTATAAAAGATAAATTAAATCTTGTGTTTAATGCTTTTCCCAAGAAAATGTGATCATTGAGACCTGCAAGGCAACATGTGCATATTGTTTGTGAAAAGACAAGCACTCTAATGGGCTTCAAAGGTTTCTGGACATGCTGTTGTGTCTCTGGACTATAGTCAGCATCAATTTTTTGAGGTTTTTGAATTTGTCTTTTTGAGAAGAAAAAGGAACAGAAGAAGCAGTCTAGGAGACTGGAAAGGGAATAATTGTGTTCACCAGATCTATTTGATATGCGTATCAGAGAGGCTCCAGGAAATGAAGTTTTTATTAGGCATTGTTTCCCATCCATTCCCCTTCTGGCTGGGAAGCCCTGACTGTGAAGTACAACTGTTGTCCTGCTGGGATAAAAGTCCACCATATCTCTTCTTTCAGTGTCAGATGTAACCTCATACCAGGCAACAGTTCTGAAGCTGGGCAATCAAAGTAGAATTCTTTTTCAAATCTGAAAACTCAATCTCCAAAATGTCAGCTTTCTTTTAAGCCTACAGTGTTTTCCATCAGCTATAACGCTGCCATTCCAATTCACACACATGCTCAGGATGTGGAAAGCAGAAAAGGGAAGGAAACACAAGGAGCAAACCAGCCTGAGCACATAACTTCTATTTTCTCTCTGGCAGTGCAGAAGGGGCTGTGTTCACAAGGACACAAGTGGGCCCCACAAGAGCAGTAAAAGAGCTCTCAAAGGAATTTATCAAAGTAAGTGTTTTACAGTAAACATTTCTTTTCTTTAGCTGTGGCTACACAACAAATGATAACATGGAATCAAACATGACACTCTACCTGCAGGATTTGACTCTGCCAGATGGAGCTGTGGTTAAATAGCACCATATTGCCAGTTCCAATAAAGCAAAATACACAAAAGTTAAAAGCTAATGGGAGAACTAAAAATGTTCAGCTCCTGAAAGGAGACCAGAAAAGGTGGGAGCAAAGAGCAGGCAGGAGAAAACTATTACACTGGAGATCAAATCAAAGAGCTTGTCACCAGTGTAGAAAACCAGAAGGACTGATAAATGTATTTCTGAAGTACTGGAATTTGATGTTATCAAAGAAAGCTCAAATATTGCAAGACAAACACAGTCAAGGTGCAGGTGTATTTAGATTGCTTTATGGGTAAAAATGGGCACTTCCAAGATTCTTATTAACTCTGAACAGAAGTTTTACTGAAGATAACATCTCTTTTTGGTGAACTGTGAGATCACCTTCTGGTGTCCATCAACACAGCTCCACCAAAGCCAACATATGAATTGCCAGTTACATGCAGTGGAGATCTCAAAACCTGCAGCAAGTGTGATAAGCCTGGGAGTAGCTTTGAGTCTCCTGTGTTAATGGTGAATTTAAATCAGTAAGAATCTCCAAAAGTTTAGACATAAGCCTGTTTTGAAACATGAATTGCTCAACTTCTGCCTTTGTTACAGTATTCACTGTTCTGCTGAAGGTATCAGTTTCCATTTCTTGGCAATTAATATGAGAATTTCAGCTTCTGTTAAGCTCTTGGGTTTGTGAAGAAGAACCTTACAAGTAGGTATTGACTGAACCTTGAAGATGAAAAAAAAAGAATCAGAAGACAAAGAGTAAAAAATTGCAATTTTTAATTGCAATCTCATGGTTCTGAAGCTTCCAGTTTAGAATTACTGAATTCTTTGGGCTGGCAATGCTGGCACGTTGCTCAGGGTAGGTGAGTGAGTAGTGCTTGTTCAACAAGAATAGCCAAAGCTGCTCCCCTAGGCCTATTAAAATTCCAAAACACATACTGTCTGCAGACTATTAATTGCATACTTTTCCTCCCCAAATGTGTGAAATTAAGTGATATCAATTCCAAGCACACACAAAACAGAGCAAAGGACTTCTGCCCTTCACCTGCTGTAAAAGTTCAATTTAAACTTCTCTTGAGCACATTCTTGAACCCTCATGTGTGGTTGGTATGAGGATTCACATTGTTTATGACACGATGCTGCTGAGTGCACAACCCTGAGGCAGAGAAGGAGTGAAGTTTCTGCTGAGAAGATTTTATTTTTATCTGACCAAGACTTGCTACTCAGATGAGCTTTCCATGAGGTGGCACTTGCCTATCACATGTTGAGTCTTTTTTGGTAAGCAGGTGAACTACATTCCTTTGGTTACGTTTCCTTTTTGTACTTGGTAAGTTCAAATAATAGTTTTGATACCTTTTTTCCCCCACTATACTGTATTTAGCAATTTGTCAGTGAAATATTTGAGTCTGAAGCATTTGCTCTGTAGTAGTTCACAATAACTTTGTGAGATTCAAATTACTGAATTCAACTAAAAGTGCAGTTTATTTCATTTGTTTATGATGGCAACAGTTGCTGAGGGATTTCATAATGCATCAGACAACAAGTATCAGGTGCTGTATGAATATATGGCAGTCCTATAGCTTAAATGTATGTGAGGAGTCTCTTGTGTCTGGCCCCAGAGACAGCTGGAGCCCCTCAAGGCAAATTGCTGGGTGCCTGGGAAAATTGGTATCACCTGCATCAGGATGGAGGGTGGGGTGGAGCAGGTGGCCAAGGCTCATTACAGGAAGGGATATTTGAAGGGAGGGGTGCAGGGTTGGGTTTAGAGAAGAAATATTTGAGCGGTGAATAGACCTACAGTGCTCTTCAGGAACTGGGTGATTTTCCAGTAATCCGTGCTGATAAGGACGGGTAAAGGATGCTGCTCGCTGAGCTGCCTGCTGCAAGGGGAGGGATATGTCTTCTGCTGGATGTTGCAAGCTGATGTGGAGGTACTTTTTTTATTTATTAAATGTCTGTCTTGGTGTTTATTTCTACTTCTGGACCTCAAAAGTGAAATAAAGTAGGCTGTGCGTTAGTGACTTAAATTTTAAGCCAAAAGCCCTTAAGCAGGGACAAATGAGACACAAAGCTGAGCTTGCTGGGATCAAAGGATGTAGCAGGGGTGCCAGAACAGCTGACTGGTGCATAATACATAAATAAGTTGTGTAAGAAACTACTGAGCCAAGAGACTCAGGGGTTGAAGAGCTTCCCGGCTGTGCCATGGGGGTCTGGATTCAGTTAAGAAAGTCATCTTTGGATCTCGTTTCAACAAGCGGGTGTAGGGAATTCCTTTGTGAATTGTGCCTTTTGAATTGATGGTCTTGGGACAGAGGCTCAGCGTTGTTCCCCTCTCTTCTCTGGTGTCTGCTTGTTTCTGCCCCTGCCTTGACCAGAAGTCCGAGTGGTAGTTCACACATCAAGTGACCAAGGTAGAGCAAGGGAATGAGGAGAGCAAGGGGGCTGATTGTTATCACTTCACCTATAAAAGTACCACTTAAGCTCTTCTGCTGTGTGTGTAGCAGTAGCACAGTAATGTGTTTCATTGTATTCAATCCAGTATCTCTGTGTGAATAGCTGTTGGTTTTGCCTTGCCTTAATCTGCATTTTCTTGGGTTGTTTTTGTGATTAAAATAATTGGAGGAGCTGATGTTCCTGCAGGTATAATGATTCGTTTTAGCACAGGTAGGTAAGTTTAAAAAGAGTAAAAAAGCCATTTTCATGTAGTGGCATGCTAGAGAGACAAGGGGGAACAACACAATTTTACTGTAACCATTTAGCAGAAACCAGTGTAAAATGCACTGTATAATCACCTATCTTGTCAAAAGCTGACACAGAAGTATCATCTTGAAGGCCTGTGTTCTATATGCTCAGACATTACAGCTGCTTGTTATTAAGCTTGATTTTTCTTTCAGAATTATTACATTGATTCATATGTTCCTTTCCTCTCACCTTAATAGAAAAACTAATAAAAGTATTTTCCTGGACAAAATAAGAGATGTGACACCTTTTAAATTACCTATGTCCTCCCACAGGATTTCTTGCTTCTATTCGTAGAAACGATAAAATAATTGAGGCCAGACTTCTGCCTTTTTTTTTTTCTCTTTTTCCAAACTCTCATTTCACCTTTGCTTTAATGAAAGACTTTTGTTATTACTGGATCTTCCAAGATTTTATTGCAAAAGAAATTGTTAATGCTGAAAGCTGCTGTTATTGGTAGTTTTAAGCACAGGAGTTGTATTGTACCAAATACTAAGGTGCTAGTGAAGAAATAACAAGTAACTTGGATTTCTGTGACTTTCTGGCAAGTTCAGCACCGACCTGAATACTAGTATGGTATTCCCTAATACTGAATTCCCTAATACTACAGTCTAGAATGCTGTTAACTACATTCTGATCTTTATTGAATTCATATCTCCTTTTGGTGGAGGTGTTATTTTCTAATTTTTTCTACCCCTGTTTTCTCTCAGTGCTTGGTTAAAGGCTGTGCATATGACATAAATAGCAACACACTCAGGAGATGCAGTCTCTGTTAGTATATTAAAAGGTGCCTTTAGTTAATGTCTTTTTCCTTAGAGGATGCTCTATCTGACCCTGTTATTGCTGTTTTTCCTGAGGGTCTGCTTTGCTTCCATCCTTTGAGTGCCCTGAAGTGCCATAAAATTATTTTTAAACGGTGGGGCTCCATTTGCAGAATGGCATCCCTGCTCTGTGGGTTTCCCTCTGGTGCTCCTTGCCGTGTGGCCTGTGGGCATTGGCTCTGGCACTGGGGATGGTCCTGGGGAATCTGTGCTGCAGCGTTGGTCTCTGACATGGCAGGGGAGCTGCTCTCCGTTAGGTGCCAGCTTTGGACTTAAAGGCTTAATCCTGCAGGTTTGAGTCTCTTCTTAAGGAAAAACACCACCTGTGTATTGTTTCGGTATCTCAAACAATAGCGTTCAAGTGTTTCACTTTTGTGAGGAGCTTATTTAAAACCTGTCAGCTCAGTCCCATCTGGGCACCTGATTTGAACAGTTGCACCGGGAGTTGAACTTTGGAGCTGTGTGCTTTTTTGTTGTTGGCTTTTTTTTTTTGTTGGTTTTTTTTTGGTTTTTTTTTGTTTTGTTTTGTTCCTTTGAGCTGTTGATTTGCCCCAAGCAGGCCCAGAGACACTTTAGAGACAAAGTCAAAGAAGTGGGTATTTGCTTTATTCAGTGCACCGGGTGTGGGGGATTTGCTCCTCCAAACACACACACACACAGGCACTTCCAAAAACACAATATTATGGGTAACATTCATGTATATTCATCACATTCCTCGGGATAGGAGTGGTTATACAAATAATTTCTCGGAAGGAGTCATTAATATCATTAGCACGTGTGTGTCCTGGTGGTCTTTGGGGGTCTCTGTGATGAAGATCTGGTTGTCTTCATCACAATGCACTTTTCACCTTTCTCTCTGGACCACACACAGTCCTTAGTGGGATGATTCAGTGGTTTCTGTGCTGGCATCAAAGAGATCCTTGTCCCTCTTATCTTGACAAGATTAAGGAGATATTGTCCTTCTAGTGTTTAGAATTCCCATATTCTGTCTCTCAACAGTTAACTTGAGTTACCTACTGACTACTCCTTTCTCACTGTCATGGGTCTAATTACAACCTCTGCCCACATCTCCGTGGGCAGGCTTGCTGGACAGCGATTGATGCTCGCTCTCCCTGGCACGACAGCTTGGGAAAGGCACCTGCAGGGCAATATTGATCTCCAGGACTTGCCTGTTGCTCAGCTGTGCTCTTGGTAGAATTTCGGCTTCCGATTACTACACTTTGTATCGTTATTCTTTGGGGAGATATAGCAACTGAAGGAAAGAAAACAGAGCTTTTGCAGAGGATTTTGTGAACTAAATGGTCTTTACTCACTGACAAAGTGCTGGGGATATGACTAAAGTGAGTTATCTGTGCGCAGTTCCCCAGCTCTGCTCGCAGGGATTCCTGCTGCTCCTTCCTCTTAGCTTGCTGATGTCTGCTGGCAAATTGTGTCTGTTGCTCAGTAAGCTAAGCGCTTTCTTCCAGGCTTTTTTGGACTTAAAACTTACTGTTTATTGACAGTCAGCTCAGACTCCTTGGTTGCAGCCTACCTTTCTCCATGGCTTCAGTGAAAGGAAGCAGAGCAGGTGTGGTCCCCCCCCCAGTTTATTTCACTTTATTCTGATTCACCCTCCTTAAAAGCAAGTTTGCTGTGATAATGGCCATCAGCTATTTCTGGTCTGGAAGATGTAGCATGTGTTGTACACTACAGCTGATTATTGAATATTTCACTGCATAATCAGTGTGAGAAAATTGGCCATTTAAAGCTTATAGCATCAGTTTGATATTCTGATATTTCCTGAACAGTCAAGATTTGCATTTGTAAATAGCAGTTATGGAATAAATTCATATAGGAAAACTTGGTATGCCTTTTTTTGCCCTCCGTTATGCAGGTTAAGTCAACATGCTCGACAGTTTATTCAGACTTAATAAATCTGAACCATAAAGTACTGCAGGAAGATTTTCTGAGCAGTCTGATCTGAGTAAGGGAAATCCATGGAATCAATATCCTACGTGAAAAACTTCTGGCATTTAGAATAAGTTTTTAAAACTGAGCTTCCTCTGTTAATTTGGAATTGGCTAAGCAAGTCCATGTATTTATGATGGCACCTACAGGTACTGTCTGGCAAGGGGAACCTCATAGACCACTAAAGCAATTGCTCAGAAAAAAATCTCAGCTCAAACAGTACAGTATTATCTAAGAATTAAGGTTCTCTGCCTGGGACGAGTTTTCACTCAGGCAGGAGTAGGATAGGTAAAATAGAGTATTTATTGTCTCCTCACTTTTTTAATTAAGGGTTTTCTGACAGGCAGGTTGTGTTAACTAATTTAGTTCTTTGCCCTGTCAGTGCAATCAAACAAGCTGTTAACCCGGTAGCGCTGGTGAAACTGTTCATGGCTTGAACAGCTCTCAGTACAATGCATGTGAGTGCTGAAATGGATTCACCTCTTTGTATAACCTGGCATGAATAGTCTCTTCTGTTGTAAAGAATTCAGCCTAGAAGAGTTACAAAAAGCCTAGGAATATATTTAAAACCTGGAAACCACCTGAAAAGTTGTCCTTTTTCTCCACTGTGCTTCACCCAGCCTGGGTGCAGCACAAAGAACTCTCTTGTGCCTGGGCCTGGAGCAGGAGTTTTATGGCTCTGGCATTTAACAGGCGATCTGTGCCTTTGTATCCACCGAGCCTTTCAGGGACCTCATGGCTTAGAGCAGATGTACCTTATGTCTGCTCTTGATAGACACGTTTCTTCTCTGAAGGAGTTTTGAAAAGCTCTGCCTAATAGGAGCTCTCCCCGATGTGTGAATGGGCCGATTATGCTGTGTGCCAATTAAAAAAAATTGGTCAATTTTACGAAATGTCTTCACTCTGCCCGCTATATCCAGTATAGAGGAACATGCAATGTTTCTTGTGGGGAAGTTGTGAATCCAGTTTGAGAGCAGTCAGAAGGCACGACTGTTCTGCTGCCCAGAAGCTGATGGATAAGCAAAAGCTCTGTGCTGAAGCAGGTGTGTTAAGGTGTTCATGAGCTGGCAGCTTTTCTTTTCTTCTGTCAAAAAAGGAAAATTAAACCAAATTTCTCTGGGTGGAGATCTTGTGAGAAAAGAGGTCCTGACCAAGAGGGGCTACTACCTCTGGCACAGAAGTTGCCCTTATGCAGAATTGTGGGAAAATCCAAGTCAGCCCCTCAGTTGTCCTTATTAATAAAAAAAAAAAAAACAAAAAACTGACAACAAATATCTTTGTTTAAAAAAAGAGGAAGAAAAGGGGTAAAATCCCCAAGTTCTGCTGGACAAACTGACCAGTAAATGTGGACTGAACAATAATGATTCTTGGGAAAAGGGGAGATGGTAGGAGTGTAGCTAGACCCAACTTTGTGTGAAATGTTTACAAAACCTGCTATGGAACTGTGTGAGTTCAGTCCTTGTCTGGATACACAGATTTCACTCACCTCTGCAGTCCCTTTGCCAGGTACTGCTCCAATCCTGCTGCCTCCTTCCCCCAGCAATCACAGCTCTTCAAGTGATAAAGGCAAATGTTATATAATGTGTACTTCTAAATCTTTATTACTTGCCTACCAGTTCAGCTTACAAATCACTGCAATTCTCCTTTGCTGATCCAACAGTGGATATGGGGAAGTTGTTTTTTGTGTCTGTCTTTGAAATTGTGTAACTTCACAACTGGCTGCAGCTGCCTGTTGCATCCTTTGCCTCACAAACTTATTTTGAGGTGATCTTTGTCTGAATGTGATGATCCCATTGGACACTGATCACCCCATAGACAGGAAAAGAGAAGAAATTTTCTGGAAATAGTTTATTTGGAAGCTTAGTTTTCTTCTCTGTCTTTTCTTTCCCATTGCCGTGCAATTCGATGTTTGCATCTTTGCAGAGCCTCCTACACGATGCTCACAATATAAGGAGAATTGCCATTTGTTAGGCAGATGCTTTCGGGTAAAGAGTCCTTTCACCATTTCTAAGAAGGAGCTGGTTGTTTGTTAAGCTTGTACCAAGTGAAAGTTGGCTCTTGTGTCCCCTGGTTGCTGTGAGAACTAACTCAAGCCCTGATATAACACATGCAGTGGAGAAAATACAACTTGTGTCACCTGAGAAACCAGCTCATAAGGGTGTCTTACCATGAGGTTTTTGGGAGCTGCCGTTTGTCAGTCTTCGCAGAATTCAGTTGGGTAGTTGCCCTCAAAAAGAGTAAAAAGTTAGAAAACAAAATGTGCTGTTAAACATGACTTGGAGAAAATTGATATTTTAAATGAATGATGATACATTGCAGACATTAGTGATGGCACTGGAGAGTTCTGGGGGAATAATGAGCTGTCTAAATGGCCAGGAAGAAATTTAACTTCATTCTGTCACCTCAGACGCACAGCAGCAAAAAGTGAAATAATTTACGACAAGGCTATGTACCTCTTAACATTGTAATATATCAGACTTGTGATGTTGTGACACCAATCACTAAAAAATCCTAGGGTTGTATCATAAATTAGATTGTGCTGCATCTGATTGGGCTTTTTGTGCATTATTCACATCAAAAGGCAATTATATTCTGTGCAAACTTAATCTTACCAGTTTAATGGCGCATGTAAAATATGCCTTGTAATTTGTCCTTTATTAATACTGTATAGAGGGGATTTCTGGAAATGAGGGGCAACTAATTATTTTGTGTCTCAGATACTGGGGGTACCCTTTAGGATTTAGTCTTTACTTAAATTAAATGTATGTGTAAGGAGATGTACTTTGAACTTTTTAAGGGCCGCATCTGTACTACTTACAGGAATTATCTTCACAGTCAATATAACTGCCTGCATGAACTCTGCAAGCCAGGGCTCGTCAGCTTCTTACACAAAATGGTGACAAACACCAAAATCAAATCTGTGTTTGCACAGGGACAAAGGGGAATGGCTTTAAACTCTAAGAGAAGAGGTTTAGATTAGATGCTAGAGAGAAATTCTCACATTGAGAGTGGCAAGGCAC
Organism: Pardalotus punctatus; assembly: GCA_013400915.1. Classification (NCBI taxonomy): domain Eukaryota; kingdom Metazoa; phylum Chordata; class Aves; order Passeriformes; family Pardalotidae; genus Pardalotus; species Pardalotus punctatus. The sequence continues at coordinate 239,024 of VZTX01007010.1, read as the reverse complement.
AGGTTGCCCAGAGAAGCTGTGAATGGATGATTCATCCCTGGAAGTGTTCAAGGCCAGGCTGGATGGGTCTCTGGGCAATCTGATCTAGTGCAAGGTGTCCCTGCTAATGGCAGGGGGATTGGAATTAAACTATCTTCAACACACCTACCCAAACCATTCTAGGATCTTTTTCAATATTCCTTTTTCTTTGGTAATGAAATAAACTTGGCACCCACCAAAACTCCATGCAATATAGGTTAATGAAACTTCCTGGCAGATCAAATCTAAAAGGAATGATTGAATACCAAAAAGGGTTTCCACACAAGAAATGGATGACCTTGGAGAAGGGAGCAGCGAGAACAGGATCCAAGTCAGCAGCACAAAAGATAAAGCCACATCTGCTGAAGGAATGGTGAAGACTTGCTGGTCCAAGCTGGGAGCTCTAACAGAAACACGGTAGACACCAATGTGATGGTGATAAATGCAGGTGGAGGGACAGTCAGGACAGGAATTCCCATGAGGATTTGGGATGTTCTGGTGCCTGGGGGCTGGTGGGGCCTCTGCAGGAGTACATGCAGTGCCAAATCAGGTTTGTGGGCTGCAAGACTGCACCTGGACCAGGCTGAATTTTTTTTTTTTGTGCCTGACTGTATGTTTTCACTGCTGCTTGTAGAATATGATTAAAACATCATAAATGAACGTGAGCATTTAAATTAAAGGATACTGTTGGCACTGAACAAAGTTATAAACAGGCTGGGCATGTGTGTGGGCAGGTTTCAGGACAAGATTTGGAAAAATGGTTATTGAAATACTCAAGTAGGAGTATGGGGAGAGAAAATGGGAGGTTATAAAGGAGTTATATGGTTCTGGTTGTAATAAAAAGAACTAAGTGAGCTCACCCATGTAGCTTGTGCTTAATTGGGTTTGTTAATGGGCAGGTTTGCGTGAAAAGAGGCTAAAGCTTGTGCAGTTTCCAAATGTTTGTGATGAGGAAACTGGTTTAAAAATGCTGAAGAAAAAGATAACACAGTTGTGTCTTATGTGGTTGGTGTTGATGGTTACTTCAGGAATCAAGGTATATGGCAAGTCTCAGTTCTGTACTCCTACTGCTAATCATTTAAGCTAATTTTACCAGTTGGAAGGTGTAACTCTGCATTTTTTAAATAGAAAATATTCTCTAGCTAAATTCTTTGTAGAAAGCTTATTTTCTAATGAATGTTTCCTTATGTATGATCAGTTCCTTTGCCTTTAGAAAGGGGATAAAGAAATTATTTCCAAAACTTTTAAAAGGGAGGGAAATTTGTGTTGGTTTGTTTTTGTTTGGGGGTTTTGTTTTGTTTTTTCTTAAATGATATAAGTTTATAATGGAATCTTAACATTTTCTGAATTTATTTTTTTCCTGATATTTGCTGTCTTTCTATGTCTGTTAAATAAAGCCCTAGCTATTTTTCATTACTTAGTGGTTTCTGAGTAACTGCAATTCAGACACTGATTTCAGTTTTCAAGTAGTACAAAGCTTACTATTTTTAGGGGATTTACGTGTCACATCCTGTAATGAAATTGACCTTGATATTAGTTCAAGCCTAATATCAAGCTGAAATGAATTAATTGAAGTGCCAGAAGCCACACACTTATTCTGTGCAGACAAGGTAGTGGTGATTAGTCATGTTATGACAGCTGTAGCAGTGGGACAGCAAAGAGGAATGATTTAAATACACACTGAAAATGAAGATAGCACTGCTTTGCCCATTAAATCTCTTGCAGGGCTGATGCATGGAAACAGTGACTTGTTCTTCAGCACCCGGAGTTCTTGTCCACCTACAGGAGCTGAGAGACAAGTGATATTATGTGTGACATATCTTGAGGAGCACACCTTGCTGATGTGAACTTTGCATTTCTAAGCAATTTTCTATCCAGAGCTTTAGAGCTGAGTTCCCTTGACAACATCAGATCAGTACCACAGGCAGGATTCTGACCAACACTGAAGAAAACTGGTGATTTGGGCCTTTTTGAGGCAACAGAAATGAGCTGAGAACTTCAGAGCCAGTTTTAGTTTTGTGGCTCTGGTCTTGCCTCAAGAAGTGCTTGTTCCTAGGCTACAAGTGTTTTGGCTAAATAAATCCACATTTGGATTTATATAAACACACCTGGGATAATATTGGTCTGCAAGCTCAGCAAAGAATTGTGTGGGTAGAACTGGGCAGAGCTCACAGCCTTTAGTTATCATAAAACTTCATCCTTCCCCTTACTGACCATGCTCCTCAGGATTTAAAATTAAGGGAACGCTGCACTAGCTCGTGCTTATTTCATCCATGGGGTTTTTAAGTATGGTAAAAAATACCATTTGACTTTTTTTGAGATGTACCTGAGGGCCACAAGTGGACACAAGCTAAAATTGGGAAAACTGCTTTTTAACAACAGGCTTTTGGAAGAGAATAGGACTGATGGCATCTTCTGATTTCTCCACTTCTTGCTGTGTGACAGTTCTTTGTGGCTGGGAACATCATGGATCTGGCTTAGGTGTGCCTTGAGGAAAGAGCTGTGAGTGTCTCTGCCAAAGACCTCTGGGCCTCATCTGTGCTCCAGCCACTCTCAGGGAAGGAAGAGTGGGATAATGAAAAGTAGAGTCAAAAATCCAGCAGATTAGTGTTATGTTTCACAGTGATGTGAAGCTGCATATGAAATAACGATAGCTGAAAACTGGCCTAGAAATCAAGGTCAGGAACAACTGGACTTCATGAATCCCTCTATTTTTTAGTGTCCACCTACTGAATTAATAGAAGCATTTGAGTTGCAACTTGTCCCATACCCACTGCCCGAGTTGGCTCTTTTTCTCTAGCACATTTTGTTGGGACTCTTAAACTAAGCACATTTGGGTATCTTGGTGTGTGTATCCAGCTGAACCAGACAGGTGCTTTCACTGACTCCACCACTGCTGAGCTGGGCTTTACACTCAACTCAATATGTGCTAAATTGGGTCAAATTCTACTTAGATGAAATCAATGGCAGATGTCATTTGGCTGCGATCTTGTCTGCACTCAGGCCGCTTTGTGCTCTTCTGGCATCGTAAAGGAGGAATGAATGACATTGTGACTCATTTTAAAGCCCCTCTGTGCTGCCAGAGTGATATTGTGTGTTTAGAGTAAATGGAATTTCAGGCTAATTTGCTTTAGTGTAAATGAGCATCAGGGCCATGAGGTTGCTTGGGCTGAATGAATGATGAGATGTTGTGTGAAAATGAGTTGCTCAACTGGTTTTAGTTGCCCTGTGGCTGCAGGGGACCCTCTGCAAGGGTGCAGGAAGATAACAGAGCACTGTGCAGGGAGGCAACAAGGAGCCTTCCTGAAGACTGTAAGCCTCGGGCAAGTGACTGAAACATGATGGGAAAAGTATCCATGACATAATGCCAGGGGACGAAATTGGAAAGAAATTACATCCCTTGGGAAAGATTGAGAGGTGGAGAAAAATGTACCCAGTTTTTCAGGTAGTACATGGATGGTTTGCTGAAGTGTGGCTGCTGGCACTTTGGGCTGATGTGATCTGAAGTTCTCTGCAGGCTTGTAAAGTGACTCTCCTTCTTCCTGAAATAAGAGCAGCAAAGTCCCTCAGAAGTTTCTCATTACAGAGGATTTATTCAAGATTTTGCATTTCCATCTGCAGTCTGAACCTCTTCAGTGGTTCGCTTCCTCGTGGTGGTTTGTGAGGTACTTCAGAAGTAAGGTCCTAAATCAAATAAACCATTTTATAGCTGTATTGCAGAGTTAAATGGGAGCGGCTTGCTGAGACATAACACATATTTTGTAAAAATAGCCAGAAACTTATTTCCTTTCAGTGGTTACAATTAAGGTTTTCTTTCAGGAGAAAGGTGGAAGAAAGGCCGTTCAATTACACAGAGGGCTGCAGAAATGCCGTTGAATGAATCATTTAATCCTTTTAAGTACAGTCATCTTCCAATTTTACCTGTTTCGGCTATTTCCCACCTTACATGACACATCCAAGCATAAAAGGAAAATGTTGGCTATAGCTTCTTTTGTGGTCCCTGTGAGTCTGTTCTTGAGAAATACTTGAAAATAGTATTTCCATGTACATCTGTATTTGGCTAATACACATAGATGTGAATGTGTATAGTAATTTATTCACTTTGTGCAGTACGTTTGTATTAGTTCTGGTTTGTGATGCACGTTTTTGTAGGGAGGTTACCCTACTGATTCTCTGTGCCTTGCATTTAGGATTTGGTGAGGTATGGCCAGCACAGCGTTGCCCATTTAAACAGTGAGAAAGGAGGAAAAGAACAAGTGCCGTGCAGGGAAAACCACGGGGGGAAAGAATGCTTCGATTTCTCATCACTTCTCTTGTGTTTACCAAGACAAAGAAGTTTCCATTAAATGTCTCCTCTGCCTCTTCATGTCTGGGTTCACAGCTGTTGCTCTGGGAAATAAGAATTATGCCTGAAGTAGGGATCATCTTGGTTGATATGGTCTTGGTAATTGTAATCCAGGATACAATTAATGAATAAGGTTGCTTGAAAATGACTACTGTGAGTAAGAGTCACCTTCTTTGACATGTTTGCTCTTGGTTTGCAATGTTTCCAACCTGCTCTGCTATGTTACATATTTTAAAATGTTAATTCTGATCCAAGTTAGCTTTTAATGCAGTTCTGACAATGAGTCTTTTGATCTAAGTAATTTCTTAGAGATCCTTCAAATTTCATAGTTTTCACTGATATGCAAAAGTAATTTAGTAAGAATGTAGTATCTGAACCTGCCAGTTTCTTGACAGGTGTGATCCAGATTGTTTTCCCACATTTATGGAACCATTGATTCAGATAAAAGAAAGAAAGAGAAAAGAAAAAACACTGTTCTTATTAGTGGGAATTTCAGACAATTTCATGAGCTTGCTGAACTTCAGGCAGGAGGGGCAATTTTGGAGATATTTTTGGCAAATAACCCTACTCTGTCAGCTATGTTTTGATAGCAAGAAATGAATGAGGTGTGGGTTTGAAAACTCCAGCTCCCTGAAAAGTAATACTAGAGGGCATCTAGAATTCCATTCTGGCAGAATTTTTTAAGACCTCAGTGTCCATGAACAGGTAGTGGCTGACAGATTAGAGTTTAACCATGAAGGAAAAATGTTTTCCAAGCTGCAAACCAACCTGGGAGGTGTAACTGCTGTCCTAAAGGAAGGAATAAATTCATTTTACTCATAGGCTGCTGACACAGAGCACACAAGCAGCCGTGTCTGAAAATTGTGTACATCTGGAAATGAGATTTATATCCAAGGCTGGTTTGCCACTTTTACTGAACTGCTTCTGCTGTAGCTGGATTTTTTTTTTTTTAACAAGAGAGAAGTACATAAACATCACAACGTGAATTGCTTCCAGAAAGAAAATCAGTTGCCTTTTTCCTACAAAATGATCATCTGTTTTGTTTACTGTTCCTGTCACTGTCTATATTTAGTGTTACAAAACCTGCCTTTTGCAGTACAGTAAATACTGAAGCCCTTATCTAATTTTTTATGTAATTTGCATATGTTACGGTGTAGTTTGTATCTGTTTAGTGAAACCATCTCAGTAGGTGTGCAGGAGCTCTTGCTCATCTGATTATGTTTAAGTCCTTTTCATTGGCAGTTTTAAAATTTCAAAGAAGAGATAAGTCAAATCTTAGTACAGTTAAGCTAAACTGGGATTTAATAACAAAGTTTTAAAATGTGTTTATTTTGTATTTCAATGTGTGTGCCCCAATGCTAAATTTTAGCATGTACTTGCATACCTTCCTGGAAGGAGGAGTATTTCATGTGCTGCATGAATTGAAGAGTAGTGAAAAATTATATTCTATAGAAGTATTCCTGTAAAAGCAAGACCAACATTTATGAGCAGTACATATAACATTGTCTCTGGGGCTGTGTCTGAGTACCCTTTGGTGTCCTTTTAAAAATACAGTCCATATAACAGACTTGCTCTGGGACTTCGTGGTGGACAACATAACATATACAGCCCATCAGTCTGGGTATTTCCACTGGTGTCACAGAAAAAGTTAAACAGAAGAGGTGGTGGGTGGGGAAATCGGCTTTTATCATCTTTTTGTGTTATGCTTATCAGTGAGAGTTTCAGGTTTTATGCAGTTGTCCATCTGCTCAAAGGGGCAGCTCTTACTGGCACAGAGAAATGTCCTTTTGGCCCCAGATGCCCTCATGTTTTGCAGTGTTAGCCGGTATAATTCTTCTTTATCCCTCTTCATTGTAATTTGACTTCTGGGAAATTTGCTTAGTATTGATTTAACTTCATTTCTGTTAAAAGAAAACCTGAGAGCTCTGTATAGCTGTGCTGTAATAATGGAATATCTTCAATATCTGATTAATCCATCTGGGAAATATATTTTTGTTCTACAGTCAAAGCAATAAATGGGGAGGGGATCAAGTCAGGCTGTATGAGAGAAACTTTTCAGGGAATCTGATATACTGAACTTGGACTGATCAAAACCACTGCAGAGTACTCTTTTTTAATTTAACTTTCTTTTTCCAATAAAATTTCAGCTAAAAATATGACATAGTCTACATGAAATCCTAGTCTAACCTTTTGGTATTTCTTCAAGCAAGGTGATCTGTTCTTAAGTACCAAAACACACTGAATATGAGGTTTTTTTCAGTGCTTTTCAGGAAGATGGGCTTGGAGAAGGTCTAAGGAAGCCTCAGCTGCATTCCTGACAGGTGGTGTGGAGACATTGGCCACGCTGTTCTGTATCTCAGGGAAGCTAGATGGAAAGAGATGTTTGGATTCAAATGAAATTTGTGGATGTGCCTGCCTGAGGGATGGGGCACAGAGATGGGGTGGATGTGCTGCTCCCTGGCAGCGCAGGAAAACGCGGTAACCCTGTCCTTGCTGGGCGCTGTCCGGCAGGAAAGGACTGAGCTGTGCACAAACTCGTGCTCCTGGAGCTCTGGGGCTGAGCTCACAGCTTGCACCATCACCGCCTCCTGCCGCTTCTCCTCCTCCAAAGAGCACTCAGAAACTCCCTTGTCTGGGAAGATGGCAAGCTGCACTATCATATTTTCTCATTCTGTTTCTTGAGGAAGCCCTGGCCGGGGGGCTCATGGGACACAGGAGGGGGGGTCCTGAGTGACACCCAGAGAGCGCAGCCACATGGGACAGATGTGATTGCACACAATGGGGTGGAGGAGTGATGCCAGAGCACACAACTGTCAGAATACAAACAAGCTGCTTTTACTTTTCTCTTTTTATTTTTAAATCTGGTTTGTGTCATACTGTCATGGCAGTTACCACTCCTTTTGTGTTTTGAAGCAGATCAATAGGTTTGTTGTTGGGTCAAGACAAAGGGCTTGACAGCCCAGGAAACAAATTACTTGTATTTCCTCCCCTATTCCAGCTTTCTCTGTCACAAAAGTTGTTAGCTGTAGAAGACAACTTTTTTTTATGTCTTTGTCACCAAGCTGTGTCAGTGTCAAAATATCTGGAACAGATAAATAGGTATTCCATCTCTACATAGTTCAGCAGCAGCTTTGCTGCATTCAGTTTGGTTTCATGGTACTAATTTGGTATATTACTGGGATCCCACTGCCATTTCTTGTTATAAGAGCCCCTCTATGACAGATAAACGGGCATCTGAGGAAGACCTCCTTCAAGAAGGAGGGCTGGCTATTTGGGAGCTGTAGTAATAACAACAAAAATACTAATAAGCTCTTACTTCAATGGCATAACAGCCAGATGTGTTTTTATTGAAGCAAAATTCCTAATTTCTGTAGTGGGAAACATATTTTTCCATGTCTCCTTTACATGGAAGGCACAAGTGGAAGGAGAATACATCACAAATCATCCATTTTGTCATGATACTGGCTTTTATTTTCCATTGGGCCCTTTTAAGATTTGTATTTTACAGTCTGTGTCAAAGACCAATTCTGGTCAAGACTTACTGCACACAGATGAGCTATAAACAGAGTTATGGAAAAGGGCATTTGAGGCCTCTGTAAACATACATCACACTGTGCTTCAAAAAGCCCAGACCCCATGAGTTTCTCCGCCTCCAGTTTCATTACTGTACCTTCTGCTCTCCTTTCACGTAACTCTTTAATCTGCTTTGGAGCCCTGTGGTGCTGCACAGTGTGTGAACACCATTGCCCTTGTCTTCCCTTGTCTCCTTCCCAAGCCATGCCTGTGTCCAGTGGTCACAGGGAGTATCCAGGCTGAGCATTTGTCCACCATACAGTGTGACAGGGCAGCTCTCCACACACCAGCACTGCTTCTGTGTCCAGTGCTCTGAGCACACCTTGCTGGCTCTGGTTTATACTGACAAAAGGCAAAGCCATTTTGCTTGGGTTTGTGATTTATCTCTGGAAAGCATGGTCAGGAAAACATCAGCTGCTTTCTCTTAGTCATTATGTTTGATGTCACAATCCTCTCTAGCCGTAATTTTTAAATGTTTTAAAAATTTTAAAAATCTCTATATGTAGCGTGGTAGAAGAAATCATCACTTAGTTTTGCTATAACTATGAAATCATAACCAGTATTTTCAAATCGGTCACAGTAGTGCCCATTGAGAGGATTTCTGTGTATCTCTTTGTTCAGTACTGGAGAAACATCCACTATTTAAATCGAGTGTGTGAGGGCTCTGGCTGAATCCCAGCTGGCTCTGAGCAGGGTGAAGGCTGATGGCTGGGCAAGGAGGGCTCAGGTTGCTTGTGGCCACTTTTGTCTCTACACACAGATGCTGATCCTGCTCTGCAGTGCCCTGGTCAAAATACTGAAGATTCTGTGTGTAAGGAAGCCCAGGGCTTGGAGAGAAAAGGGGGCATGTGGAATAACATGGTCAGGGTTAAACATCTGCTAATAAAGGTCATTTGAGGGGGCAGAGATGTCTGGTCCCTCAGTCTGGCTCACCAGGTACTGTTTGAAATTTGATGTTTCTCAGGATGAGCCCCCAGTGAGGCTGGAATTTGAGCTCAGTCTCAGTGAAGATTAAGCTCCTGTTTTCACCTGGAGGTGGGGCTGGATAGATTTCACCCAGGTCCTTCTTTTCCCACCACCCCAAGATGGGCAAACAAATGTGATAATGCTACACATTAGGATTAACGATATATATTACCATTTTGCATGATCACGGATCTTTCATGTGTTCTGCACTCTTTCATGTGAAAAATACATGGAAAAATGTCCCTTTCATTCCCTAGAAGTTTGCTCTGTCTAGTTGGGATGTCTGACATTTAGGCTTCTATAGAAAACTATTTTTATTCATATGGAATATAAATCACTTTTCTATTTATGTGGGTTTTTTTTTCCAAAACTGTACAAGTATGAAAAAAAGAGATTGAAATCCTGCTTTAAAAAGAGACCTGTAGTTTTTATGATTCTCAGTGCTGCATTTCCACATGCGAGTTTTTTCTTATGCTGGTACATCACATTTATTTCCCCTTACTCATCCTTTCTGTTTTATGAACCATAAAAACTCTGAGCACCACAGCGAGAGTTTGGTAGCTGTCAAGCAAATGCTCTGTGGTATTTCATGTGGTGAGGGGCATCAGTATCATGCTTGGAAGATCAGCTTGATAAAGGGGACACAGAGTAGAAAGGTTGCACAGATGTTCTGGGACCTCAGTTCTTAAATTTTGTCAACCAGGAGTTTGATTATATTCTGAAATCACTGAAGCAAAGAGTAAATATAAAGCTCTGTGACCAGAAATCCCTGCAGCAGATATATGCTGTGTGCTGAATCTTACAATTGAACCACGGTGGTGCAAAATCTGCCTCCAAAGCATGGTCTGGAGGATCTGATGCTCACTTTGGTAATGCCCCAGCACCTCAGGCAGGAGGGTGGGATTGCTGCTCAGTGTCTGGAGCAGGAGAGCATCCCTCTCTCCTTCCAGAGCTGCAGACACACTTTGTTGGCTCTGCATAACCTCTGTTGCTGTGCTTAATACTGAGCATGGCACACACTGAATTTCTATGACTTAAATGTGTTCTGTTTTCTGTATATTTGACTTTGTTGCTCATTTAACCATGACTAATGGATAGCTTGAGCAGGGATCTCTGAAGAGAGGCTATTCAAGTTGAGAGCACACAAAAAACCTCATCTATTCAACCTACAATATATAAAGTCATTGACATTTGCAGTTGGAGCTCCCCACAGAGTCCCTGTTTGTGTAGTAAAAAGATGTATTTTGGTTCAATTTTGGATTAAACAAATTGTAGAAAGGAATGCTCTGCTCAAGAAGAGCCATACTGTCTGATTGAGGGCTGTGTATCAAACACATGCTGCAACAGAGAAGGATAAACATTAATTTTCATTTGGCTTTTTTTTATGCCAATACTCTTTGATAGGTGCTGAAGTATTAAAAATAAAAAAAAAGGTTGCTGTGATATATTAATGGTGTGAGATACCTGATGTTTGAATGAAGTTTGCCCTCTCAAGACAGAACAGATAGCATTAATAGCATTTAATCTCAGCACTATCTGTCCAGTTTTCTGGTTGGTATTTGTGCTTTACTGGGCCAAGAATATGGCAAATCAAATTTACACTAAACTTTGTAAGGCTTGAAAGCATCTCTATAGTGGGGGAAAACATTGACAACTTCCTACAGCTAATGTTTAATCAATTTATTGGCTTTTCTCCTTCAAGCGCCATCAAACATAGTGTAGCCAGCTGCTGGTGTTCTTGATTATATTGTTGTTTTGTTAAATAATTGTTAAAATGGAGCTTGAAAGTAAATTTCACTTTTTGAATAATTGGGCAAATTAGTTCTTGGGTGCTTGGATGTGTTACTGTACCTAGTGCTGGCATGAAGGTTTGTTCAGTTGTCTTCATCTGCGTGGAAGGGGAGAGCTTGCTTTAAATTGATGTATTTTGCAGCATTCCCTTTTGCCTAAGGGACAAACAGGTGGCCACTTCATCTTCTCCTGTGCTCAATGGTTTTTGTTCTTTTTGGGTTTCCTCTTTCTGGGACATGTTGAAGCTTCTCTGCAGAGTAGGATTGGTCTTACCCATCATGGCTGTGTAACTGCTCAAGTGCTCCCTGGGTGCAGACCTCTTGGTTTCTGCAACAGTGGAAACCTAAAATTCCAAATTCATGTGGAGCCTTTCACTCCTTGAAAGGAATTTCTGTAGTTTTTGGTTTTTTTAATTGTTGTCTGGATGAAATGCGTTAAGCTGTTTGCAGTCGCTTGCATTATTTCAATCCAGGATAGGCTCAAAAATGGTGCTGATATTTCATGGTACTCAGAACAGTAAAACTTCAAAGCACATATTTCTGTGCTGTCTTCCTCAGTGTGAGATTCATCTTGGTGATGGATGCAGACAAAGAAAAATTGTTAGTGAAAAGGGGAGTCCTACATAATTTTTTGCAATCCTATGCACTTCTTTTTTGCTAAAGACCAGATTAAAATAGTCAGCATGGCTCTCTTGCTCGACTTTCGTTCCCTTAAGGAGACTTCACACTGAAGTTTCTCCAATGCTTCACAGTCTACTTGTTTCTTTGGAATTAAGGATTCATGGCCTCTTAAATGCAATGTACAATTTCTGTATGTGTGTGTTTTCTCTGTGCTTTCTGCCCTTGACTGGCAATGACACAGTACCAGTGCGAAGTGTGGTCATGGTCAGTGCTTCTGCTGTCTTTGCAGCAAATATTCCTCATTTCACATGTGTCATCCCTGAAAGGCCGTGATTTGTTGTGAGGTGATTTAACACTGTATTGTCTGTGTGACCAAGTCCCTCCATGAAGGTGCCACCAACTTCTCATTTCCTGTGTGAGAAATGGCCTGGATTACCCTTATCAATTACAGCCTTAGCGGTGTGATTTAGTTCATTTAAATAGAAAAACAGTGTCAGTAGGCTTTGGGTCTGCTGAGATGTTTGTGTCCCTAGGTTTGTGTGAGTTCCCATAGCTGCAGACTGGGGAAATGTGCTCCAGACCTTTTGGGAAGGTGTCAGCAGTGAAAGGCAAGGTCCTGCTGGAAGTCTAATGATGATTGTATTGGTTTGGGCTCTGTAAAACCCGTCTTGCTTGATTCATCTTGCAAAGTGACTGCTCTGTGCACTTCCATGGAGAAGGTGTCATTCCTGGGTATAATACATTGCTTCTGGCAGACAGTAATGGTAATAGTACCATGTATTTCCTACATTAGAATTTTTATCCAACTTGCATTTATGGTACTGTGTCAACTTTCTCAGAATAGTGGTGCTGATGTGAAATAAAATAATTGCAAGTCATTTGCATTGCTAACAAACAGGGAAACCAGGAAAAAATAAAGTTCATTGGCATGGGACTTTGGTATTTTGGTAATTCTGAATTGTTTATGTGATGGAACACATTCTTGGAACAACAAGCACTTCTAATGATCTGAAGTGTTTTTGAAAAGGAAGGGATGCTGTGACAGCAGCCACTATATGTAATTTAGTGACAAGAATAGAAAGCTGGTAAATTATCAGCTTAATTGGCTTAAAAGAAAACCCTACGTTATGGTACGACGTGCTTGTATTCACTAGGTTTTCTAATATATACTTTCTACCCTCTTCTGAGTTACAGACTCTTCTAAATTACATTAAAATTCTAGGTGTTAAGAATGTCATGAACTCTGCAGGAAAACGGCATGTTAGTATTTTTGTTGGTGTGAGGAAAGCTTTTTTTTTTTGTCTGTGTGTGCATGTGTAGTTGTTGTTGGCTTTTGTTCTGTAAAGGCATGGGAGGAAAAACACCACTACTGAGAAATTCTGTTTTCCCTTTCCATCCCAGGAACTGCCCCCAAACCACCAGAAAATGGCTTTTAATGTTGACTGGACTGTATTTAAATGGAAAGCTTTGAGGATTATATTATTTGCAAACCAGACAGAGCAGAGATAAGAAAATGGGCCAGGATGAAAAAAATAAACTCCTGTGACTGTCGAATCTCCCCTTTACAACTAAACTGGACTCAAATGTCTGAGATTGTCTCAGTGTCTTTCCTGCCACTAAAATTAATGCTTGAACATAGCTGGCAACTTTGGCCTGTGTACATTTACATCCTTTTAAATCTAAACTATGTAATAACTATGTAATTAATTTGTAAATACTAAATAATGCCTTCTTTTCTAATTTCAATTTTAATTATTGAATTATTTCATTTCATGAAATTTCTGTGGTTTAGCAAAGATATTTGCAATAGCTTTGTTCATATAAATGCATGGGGGTTTTTTTGACTACTTGGTGCTGATTTTGATGACTTTTCTATTTTTCAAGAGTAAAAGAAAAAAGTAGTTGCAGAGCTGCAGTGGGAATCATGAAATCAGAACCATGTAATGGCTTTAGTCTGCTATCAATTAGTCACTGATACAAACCCGTGGTGGATCCCATGGCACCATTTCCCTGTTGAGTCTAATAAAATTCATTTTCAATTTGCAAGTCTGCAGATGCCCCTGCTGGTCTAAGGGAATAACAAAAGATGTGAAACCATAATAGTGAGAAAGTAGAAAAAGGAAAAGAAGCAGCCTGAAAATGAAACCAAAAATCCTTGAGAAAGCTGTACCGGCAGTTGAACGTAACTCTCTTAGAGGCAGGAGTTATTTAATAAGCCTGAAATTTCATACAAGCTCACCAGGGTAGGCTGAGTTTGCAGTTCATATATCGCACTATGAGGTGATGCCCCGTGTTGAGGAGAGGGAGGAGACAGATTGGCAAGGCTTGGAAATGCTGCTGAGCGTTCAACATGAAAAATACCTTTTAACATGAGGTGAATACTCCAGTGAGGCAAGCCTGGGTGTTTTGAAGAAGCTCTTGGGAGATCATGGGGGAAGTGGAGAAGGTTTCTTACAGGAGAGCTGCCCCAGGGAAATGGTGCAGAACAATGGGGAGCCAGGAGTATTCCATGGAGATGAGAACTCTTAACCTGAGAGCTTGGCTAATTCCTGGCTTTAGGGGACACTGCCATGGGTGCAGGAGCTCTGAGCAAGGAGGAAAACAAGGCCAGGGTGGATCGAGCACTCAGCTCTGGTAATATTCAAAGTCTATGCTATTTTTTTCCCCTAAGATGATCTGCTATGTGACTGTCCTCATTCCTGAGTTAATCAACGCAAATAACTTGAAAAATGGGAGTTTCTGTTGGGAGTCCTTTCCTTTCACCTGTGACCACATATAAGATATTCTGGGGAGTCCTCACTTGCTGCTCTGCTCCAATTGTTTTCAGCTGAAGGAACACATGTATTCTGCAGATTCTCCTGATTGCATTTTTTTTAGGAGGTGGATATTTTAGGTATTCCTTTATACACAGAAATATTACTGATAATTACAGAGAAGAAAAACTTGGATTCCCCTAAAGAATTTAAATTTAGAGCCAGTTTTTCTGGGCTGGGTCCAGTGTGGAAAGTAGGCACAGGGTAAAAGGTAGGCATTTTGTATTTGTGACAGCAAACGATTGCATGTGATTACATCTTGATTCACATGACATAAAATTTTAGAGGTACAGAGCTTTTTTCCCAAAAAAAGGTCCAATAGTCATCAAGATTCTAATTTACATTGCTCTACCTTTGATGCTGTGGCAGGAGCTGGTTGACAGACAATATTATAACCTCAGCTCTTCTGTCTTTTGAAAAAATGCTAAGGGGACATTGAAAGTCAGGAATGGGATATGGCCACAAATCACTTCAGAAATGAAGCACTGACTGTTTTGAAGAAAATGTGCTGAATGCTGGCATGTTGTATTCTCCCTCATTTGGCCAGAAATCCTTGGTGTTTATTGAGGGTGAAATTCATCTGTGTGCTGTGAGCTATGTGCTCCAAAGAAAGCTTCAGTGAGATTTTAATGTTGGATATTTCATATGCTGGCTTTCCGGCATAAGGATGAGTTTCTCCTTGAAATGATATGAAGACTGAGAGAAGATAAGGCAAAATAATGATCGGATGAAATAAAAGTGGTCTATCAGAAGACATGGCACAGAAATCCAATTTGGGACAGAAAAATAGGCATAGATATTATTTTCCATTGTATGCTATTTCATACAAAATATGGTTACAACAGGAAATCAATGGAAAATAAAAATTGCATATAAGACAAACTGCTGAAAATGAAGAGGCTCTACTTTCCTGTTCAAATTGAAAGGTAAATTTAGCAGAGGGAGAACACATGGGTTTCATATCTTTAGATAGTGCATCAGCAAATCTACAGCTATCTTCAACTTAATTCTCATGGTGGTTTTGGCAGTGTGTGCCTGTCCTCATTCTATGGTGAATGCAGACAAATGTTCTTTATAAATATTTTTTTATGTTATTTCTGTCTGTAATTTCTTATTCCCTGAAGTCATACATATTTTGTGTCATCAGACCTTTTCCATACCTGGACGAATATGATTCTTACACCATGCCAATACTCGGTGCCATTGTGTCACCAGTGTTTGTGCCACGGATCATGGGGCTGCTCTTAAAGCAATTTGTGCCTCTGTGTTTGTTAAACTTCTCTGCTACAACCCTAATTAACAATCCCCATGTAACAGCTGTAGAAATATGGGTCTACTTAGAGCGTAAGGTGTTAAGTTCTCTTCTCTTAATTCAAATAGAAATGGCCCGAGTATTTTAGTTTTTTAAAGAAAATATGGTGGGGTTTTTGCAGACTGGGTGTGGGTTTTTAGTGGCTGTTCCCATGCTAGAGAAATAGATTCAAATGTCAGCAGAGCCTTGCTGCTAAACCCCAAAATTCATTGCAGCTAAAAGGATATTTTTTAGTATATTTTTGCGTGAAAGAACAAAAAAAGAGGCAATTTTCAGGGAATTTAACTGCATAAGGGAAAAGCTAAAATTTTATTAATACCTTCCTCTTAGCTCAGAGTATTCATGTGAAGAATCTCCATAGCTTTCCTTGCACTCTCTCCATCTATTTATTTGTATTTCTCTTGCATTTACAGTTAAAAAACAAAACAATTTTTTTCCTACCTGCTTTCCTTTTTTCCCATGTGGCTTTTTGAATCCCCAGTGGTGCATTACCTGTGGTACAGTAGCTCTCTCTTGAATGTCTGGCTCTGTTTGAGGAACTTTTGTTGTTACCTTTGAAATATTAGAAAATAGGGGAAATCAGTTAAGTGTCTGAGTTACTGTGACTCCAGAGAAGTTCATTCAGCCATCTGGAGATGAAGAACTATGGGAATTTGAATCAGTTCATGAATTGTTTCTCTCTCCCATCTTTTTTACAAAGGAAATTTTGATTTTAAGCAAAAGACAACAAAGGTACCAACGTCATCCTGTTTTATTCAACCTTAGTCTTTACTAAGCAATAATTGAATTTTTAAGGTTTTGATTATAGTGATCAAGCTGTGCTTTTGAGATGATAATTATTCAGTAAAAACCTTTTTGAGCTTTCAAGATGCATTAAATTCTTCAAGCTGTAAATCACAGCATTTATGTAAAATGTATGGAACTGAGACTTGTCCTGGAAAGTGACCCATACAATTACTCTCTTGGTTTATTTTGTTTGTCTCAGGAAGTGTTTGGACTTGTTCAAAAAGCATATAAGAGCGTATATTATATTGACTGACTAATGAAAAGGCTTATGGATAAGGTGCTCTTGTGAAATCAGTTTCTGGAGTATAACTTTTCCCTTGGCTATAAAACTCTTCATGTTTGTATTAAGTGGTATTTCTTTGGTTGGTTTGGTCACATTGTCTGCCTTGCTGCAGTGTTTCCACAAGCCTTGAGTCTCTCCTGGGATGGAAAGCTGCCATTCTTCACTCTGAGCATCCTGTTATCCACTGCGCTTGCTCAAGAAGCTGGACTTGAGTTTGGATGGTGTTGGGTTGGATTTTTACACCTATGTGCGTAAATAGGTGGCCAGTAACAAGTATAAGGCGAAAAATCAAATGTGTGGGACCCAGAAATGCTTCTCAATTCCTATTTCCTAGTATGCCCCTTGGAAATGTCTCAGCTCTAAGTTAAGAGCTGGAGAATGGATTGTTCCACTGTTTTCATGTAGCAGAAATACAGGCAGATGGATAAGAGGAAAAGTAGGTGTGACCTGGGCACCATGAAGTAAACGTGTTGTGGCTCAGCTGGAGAGCAGAGCTGTGCCAACAGGACTTCTGGAAACGCCTTTATTCTTGTACAGAAAAGTAACTTCCAAGAGGAGTCCATCTTCTCTGAGTGAGTTGCTGTGAGCTTTGGAACAGCTTTGCCAGTCTGGCTCTCCAGTTCCCATGGTGCTGCACCCCGCAGATCCAGGGAGAGCCCAATGATTGTGCTCTGCTGCTCTGGGATTGTCACTGCTGTGTTTCCTGCTGCTCCACGACCTGCCTGCAATGCCTCTGCAAGACAAGGCTGTACCTGCTGAAGTTTTGTGAGGATTTCTTTACAAGTGTGAGACACCAGCACGGCTCAGTGTCACACCTGCACTTGAAGCACTTCACAGCTGCTCTGATCAATAGAGGTTCAGCATCAATTGACTGGATTTGGAGCAAAGATTTTTTTTTTTTTTTTTTTCCTCCCTCCTCTGAGCACTTAGTGATATGATGTTCTTTTATCTGTCTTCCAAAACAGTATTGGCCTTTGGCTGCTTACTTTCCGAGGATGGGCTGGGCACATCATCACTATCAGCTGCTTTCTTCCTGCTGTAATTTCTCTCTCCTCTCCCATTCACTAGTTGTGATTCATGTTACTTTAGTCATATTGGACAGGATTTTTCTCATGTTGTTGCTTTTTTTTTTTGTTTTTTTAATTGCATGTTTGTGGCACTATTAGCCCTTCACAGTGCTGGATGACTCAAGCAATTTTTTTCCTCTCTTCCTACCCTCTCCAGGGAATTAATGAAGTCATGAAATGCAAGCAGTAATTAAAGTAGTCCTTGAGTTAGGATTGCTGTCTAGGGCTGTAACTCAAAACATGCCAAGTCTGGAGGAGTACAGAGCCATACTGAGTTGCTTTGGTATTCCACAGTCAAGAAAGGACTTTTTCAAACACAGTGTTCCCTACACCTTGCAAGCAGCAGGTTTGATCTGAACTTGCAGCCTGTGACTGCAGAAAATCCAATTTCCAGTATGGGCTATTGTGTGAGGGAGCAAGTCCATTGACACTGGGCCTGTCCTAGAAGTACCTAGGGATTTGCCTAATGGGATTTTCTTTCCTGTGGATGATGACCTATTTTCACTGCATTTTCTGAAAGAAATAATGTTCTTTCATATTGTATGTACTAGCATTATTTTCTTAATTGTGAGGGGGGAAAAAAGAATTGATGTTAAGTATCTGCTCCTGTGCTGTTGCTTAATTTTTAAATTTTTTTTTAACACTCCTAGTTCTATTAACCTTAAAGTTAACAGTGGTATTATTCCTGTAGTGTGGATTCTGCTTTGTTGATAGCAGCAGAGATTCTTGTGAGCAATTACTCAAGGCAGCAGTTAATTATGGATACTTACTGACCTGAGTAATGTAAATCCTAATAATTCAGGTCTCTTGTGTTTGCAGTTTTATGGAATATTACTAAGCAGAATACCTTGTTCAGGGGATTTTTTTTTTCCTGGCACCCATGGGAGATGTCATTATAATTGACTCCAGGTTTGTACATCCTTGGAAGGGGAAAAGCACATTTCATCCCTAGTGCATATGTGTTTCCAGCTAGCAGCAGTACCTGCAGCTTAAACCAGAAAATGTGCATTTGAGTGGGGAATAAGAGACAATTTAATGGAAATCTTTAGATTTCTCTTCCTTATTGACATGGCAGCTTTGGAGAAGCTTTTGCTCACTTCCAGCACTGAAACCCTGTGATCTCCATTCTTGTGAAGAGACACTTGGGGATGGGAATTGAAGAATCTTCTTTTTCCTTGTCCTCCTTAAGACTTTTCCCAATGACTAGTGAGAGACTGAAGGAATTTTCTTGAGCTCTGCTGAGAGCACTTGATGGATCTGTAGAAGCTGAGAGCTGAGTACTCCTGTCTGCCACCACAAACTTTCATGTACATATTGTTTCTCCTAGCTATTTGCTTTACACAGGCTAAACTACTCTTTATGCTAAGAAAGATGTGCTGAAATGCCATAAATCCTTCTGAAAACCACGTGTGCTCCTGCAAGACCACAGCAACTGTGCAAGATCACTATAAATCTGTTCCCATTTGCACTCTCAAGAAGAGCTTCATTAGATCTTTCCTACTCTAATGATCCTATCAAACAGGTTTGTCTTTGTTGGCCTCATGAGTAACCAAAGGTGACATTAATGTGGCTGTTCACTATATCAGAGATGCCTCTGGTATCTCCCACTGAGGTGTTTTCTTGTCGATATCCCTTAATTTGAAGGGTTACATTTTGCTGTGGTCTCCTCTCATAGATTTTGCTAAAAATCCTGTCTCACTTTCCTGACTAGTGTTCTTTGTCTATGCCATACTTTTTAATGGTCACAACAGCTCTCCCCTTTGCTTCATTTTGTAAAAGTATTCTCTTCCTCACTCCTGTTGATGTTTTGAGGGGGCTGGGGGTACCACTGAAAACCTGAACCCTCAGCTGGTCTGGAAAGTGGCACCAGTCAGAGTTGGGAGAGAGGGAAGCCCTGCCTCGTTCCCTGTCACTCTCAGCAGCTGCCAGCGGCAGATGCTTTAGGGGAAGAGTGTGGGAATAAATCAAACCTGCAGCTCTGCTTGTGCTCTTCCAGCGTCTGGCAATCTGCAGTTTAGGGACTTTCAGAGCTGGAGATTATATTGTATTTTTGCATTTAATAGCTCTTGATGGCCATTTCTTCCATGGTAGGGCTTCCTACTACCGTTTTAGAGGAAAGCAGAGTGGTGATACGAATGCTGTGAACAGCTGATGTGTCTAAAATGCATTTATATTTGCAGATGGGATTCAATCCCAGCACTACATTTCACTGCATTTTATTGTCAGTTTGTTAGAATAACACTGCAAAAAATGGGATTTGGCAGTGTGTGTTCCCCTGTATTATCACTAATACTCAGAAATGGCTTTTGCTTGGTACTTCTGCCATTTTCTTTTTCTTTTCTGCAAAACCCTTGGGAGCTGAGAGTGGTGAAAACTTTGAATTGCAGTAGCTGGCTTCTCTGTCCTCCTGTCCTCTTTAGCTTCAAGACTGTATCTTTTCAAATGTTGCATTTGTTAATTTTTTTCTTCTTGCAAGTCTGACCCTCTTCATAAATTAAAAAGGAATTATAATAGCTGCATTTGAAGTGTAGGTAAATAGGGGTAGTTTTTTGTCCTTGAGTTGATATCTAAACAAGAGCGATAGCTGGCTAGAAAATATGAATTAAAGCCCTAAATTATTTAAGAATTAAAAATAAGTAAACACTGCTCAGTAGAAAGTTGCCTGTTTTTAATATGGTGTTTTGGCTAGGAGAACTGAAGATCTATTATTCCCCATAGCTGTGGTGAAGGGGCAAGTTGATTTATTTATTTTACCCCCCTCCTTGGTCTTGCTGGGCGTAAAAGCAGGTTACCTCTCACCAGGTGACAGGACAATCTCTCCCTGCTGGAAAGGTGAGAGCAGCAGCTCCCCCAGCACCACGGCAAGGAGCGCTGCCCTGGGCTCTGTCAGCTCCTTTCCCCGGTTTTATTCACTTTGGCTTGAGAGTGGGGAATGTTTATTCAGCTTAAATCCCAAGACAGGCAGTAGTTCATACATAGCAAACTGCAGAAGCAGACCAGAAAATAATTTGGTTTTAAAGATATATCTGCCTGCCTCCTAAGAAGTACAATGTTGCTCTTGGTAACCTCAAAATTATTTTATTTTCCTGTAGATTTTTATGACCATGTAGCTATGAAACCACAAGTTGTTTTGATCCTCTCTATCTGTGATAACAGTCCCTTTAGGAACATTCTTAAAACATTACAGATGCACATCTTTTCATCAAAGGGCAAATATAAGAGAGTGGGTGCATGAAACCGTAGGGTCTTTCTGAGCTGTGATACCATCGTGCAAATGCAGTGCCCATTCCAGGAGTGCAAGGTATTCCCTTTGATCCCTGTCAATGCCTCTGCCCACCACTGATAACTTCTGCAGCATGCAAGACTAAATATAAATAGCTTTTGTCATCTTTAGAAAAGGTACTTGCTGAGAAGGGTTGTACTTGGAGCCTTCCAGGGCAAATAGTGGATAATTCACTTGTTGGGCCTGGGGGCTCTGCCTTGCTGGACTCAGATCTGCTGCTCAACGTGCTGAGCTGCTTGGGAGCAATTGGGAAGGTCAGAGGATGGAAGTGGCTGCTGCTTAATTGCAGTGGGTTTCCATCTGTTTCCATTTTGTTTCAAGTAAATGGAATGCTCAGTACCCCCAGATAGTGTCCATGGCATTTCTCAGCAGAGCAGCTTGTGGCACATCATAATAGAAGTGCAGGGTGAGGGGAAGGGCTCTGGCTATTTACAGGGGAGAAATTACAGCTCTAATAATCATTCATTCAGAAAATCTAAAGCTTCTATGCTGTCCAGCTGCTAACAGCTTCTTATTAAGCAGCAGCACTTGCTGTCTGCTCCTGCCAGAGTTTAGCTGAGTGCTGTCAACTTAAAGCCAGGCTCTCAGATGACATTTCTTTTGTTTAAATTGTGGGCAAGTCCCCTGCAGAGATTAAATTTACACTGGTTTCCAGATGGTTTCCAGTCAGCCTTGCCATTTGCAGCCTTTCCTTTGTGAGAAAGGGCTGTCCCCAAGGACATTAAAGGAAAAAATAGTTAATTTCAGACTGGCTTTAGTCTTCCAGGCAGTGAGAGGGAAGAACTACCTGTGATCTGTTATGCTGGACATCACTGAGGGGGGTTTAAAATTAATAGTGGTGAGCTCTTGGGCAAATAAATAAGCCAGGTCCAGAGGGTATGGCAAGTCCTGGACTTCAGCTTGCTAATTTTACTTTGGATCAGATGGTGGAATTTCTTTGTACTTGATAAGAGACTTGGCATCTTCCATGGGCTGGTCTTGTCCAGTGCAGAGTGCTGACTGTAGATGTAGACGAGAGTTTGGAGGGCAGAAGGTCCCTGCTTTTGTGAGACACAGCTTGGATGCTTCATGCCCCACTGGCAGGGCTTGGTCTTGATTCTGGGTGAGCATCTGAATAGCGTGTTGTAGGCTGGGTGTCAAACCAGAAGAGACAGAGATTTTTTTTTTTTTTGTTGGCAGGAATGGAAACCACTTAGGGAAAGACTTTCTTCCTTCTGTTTCTTTGATTTGGGCCACTTACAGGCTGTGGATGAAATGAAACAGGTGTTCTTGTTTCATCATCACACCCTGCCGGGAGAAACCACTTAGCAAATATTACATAAAAATACAGATCAGTTTTGGATCAGCTGGCTTCATTTCAGTAGACTAACACAAATAATTAATTTGAAGGGGCATTAAGATGCTTGACTTTAAGGAAAAACAAAACAAAATGTTTTTGTTTTGGTATGTTTCTTCTGGAGCTTCCATTGTAGTGAAAGATTAATTGTGTTGCCAACTTTTTATTCCAACCTTAAAAGAAAACTAGCTGTGCACTATCGAGATTCTGAAGTGCACTTAGGTTCCTCCCACCTAATGAACTCCAGTTTGTGCTCTGACACGTGACTCGAGTCTAGAGGCACAGGACTGGTTAAAGCAGCATCACTGGAGCTATTTCTGTTCCTTATTAAAACCTGCCTGTTACCTCAAAGGCCTCTCTGCATACCTAAAGGAGATATGTAGCTGAGAGTCCCAAATGTTTAGGAATATATATTCCTGTGAAACTGCTTGGTTCTGGATCCTGAATCACCTCAGTAGAATGATTCTGATGTTAGAAAAGCTGAATGCTAAGATGCATCTGTGTAACGTGGAGTAAATTGGAGTAAAAAGCCAAACAACCATAATAAAATAGATTATTTCCTGGTTTGTCCTTTTCCTTTTTTAGGTGACTTGTTACAGTAAGGATTGTGGCACCTATATGATTATCCTTCCTCAACAGTTGTTTATTTGTTCTCCTTCAATAACTGGCAGTATATTCTAAGAAGCTGAAATTTATAACAGCTAGAAGGGGTGTGTGGGGACTGTGTATTTCCACTCAGACTGTCCTGGAGTCGAGTGCTTGGCTGAGGGGGGGACAAGGACAGTGCAGGGACCTCTGGCTGAAATGTCCTGGCTGAAGCCACAGCTGGATTGCTCTTGGGCTGAATTGCTGGAAGAATTTGATATGTCATAGCTGTTTGCTGTTTTCCCAAACAGAATGTTTTAAAACTGCTGACTTGACACAGCAGCTACGTTTGGTGGAGCTTCCTGGGAGTGTTTTGCTTCTGAGCATCCTAAAACTCCTCTGAAATGCTGCTGACCACAGCAGTGAGTTTGGTGTTAACATTAAAGATAGATTTATTCTTAAAGATTTTCTTCCTTCCAACTTATGTGGTCTTTGAGACGTGACATCCAATAATTCCTTTTAAATGGCTGCCTTGGCTTTTGATCTAACTTCTTAAATATATTACTAGCAGTAAGTGCAGGCATATCCTTTCTGTTGTTTCAGAGAAGTGCTGTGTGGGTTATCTTGCTGGCAGGAATTGGAGAACCATAAAGGTGTATAAAATCTAGTGAGATTATAGCTGGATTTAAGAGTTGGAAATCCCCTTTTCTTAATAGGGGGTTATTCTGTTGGGAGTGGAGATGTAGACGAGAAGCAACATTACTATAACACCTTTTTAAAGCTGCTAATAATGCACTAAAGCTGTTGTTAAAGGCAGAAAGCTCTTTGTGTGCCACCTTGACTCACGTGTTCAGCCTGGTTGTGGTAACAACTTGCAGCTCCTTGGCCATTTGCTCAAATATCCTTGGCTGTACTCCATGAATGCATTCCTGCTCTCTGTGCATGCAGCGGGCACCACGTTGTCCTGGATGTTGTGGTCTAAGTGTGTGCTGATGGTTTTGTCTGGATCTGGTGAGTTTTGGTGTTCTGAGGTTCAGTTCAGGGCAGCCTCTTCCAGTCACCTTCCCAGCAAAGAAGCTCTCCCTCATTCAGATGCAACTTTCTGAGAATTATGCCTGAAAAGTATTTCTCTGTGAGGCTGTGTGAAACTTGGAGAACAGTTTTGGAAGGAAAAAAAAAAGGGAGGAATCTGCTTTGTTTTCATTGTCAATGTTTTTGAAAGCTCAGGACTTTAAGAACGTCATATCTGTGGTTTCAGGGCAGGCTGCCTTCCTTCTGCAGATGTCTCACTATTCCTTGTGTGTTATTCTGCCACAAAAATCTCAAATGCTGTCATGTAGGCCTATTAACTCATACAGGTACAAGCCAGCATTTTCTTGCCTCCTGTTTGCCACACTTTTTTTTTTTTTTCCTTCTCTTTCCCATAAATTTGGTGAATTTTGATTAATTTCTTTCAGTCACAATGATGCATGTTAGAGGAGATGAGTCCCTGATAAGGCTCAACAGACAGGTGTTTGTCTTGGCCTGATCTTTAGAACCCTGAGCCTGCTGGCAGAGCACACCAATTCTCACAGGAATTCTCCTTGTAGGAACCCTATAAACTTCTCCAGCCATCAGCACGCCTTGCTGAAGCCCAGTCCCTTCTCTCTTAACTGTGCTGTCTCAATCAAAGCTTCTTTTAAGAGTTTGGGGGTTTGGATTTTGTTCAGTTTTTGTGTTTAAGGTGTGAAATTATCTGAAAAGACAAGAGGATAGAAACATTGCTGTTGCCTGTATGTTATTTTGTTGTAAAACAGGAAAAATGTGGAATTGAAGCCCTAGATAGTTGCAAGACAAGTTTAAAGGGATTGTGCCCTTTCATTTTTAAATTCCTTTAGTTTCACAGAAAAAACTAGGTCTGGTCTGTGTAGACAATTATAGTAGATCTGTTTCCAGAAGCAGAGAAATCTTTTGTGTGCCTCCAGCCCTTTCCATTTTTCATTACAATCACTGCATTTTCTTCTTAAAATGCAAGCAAGCCAAGGGAGGCAAGATAAAATGATTATGGGATAATTTGTGTTTTCCAGACCAAACAAAATCAATCATTATTGTTTAGGGTAGAGAAGCATTAAATAGCTTAAATAGAGAGATATTTCTGGACTTTTACAAAACGTTTTTATCAGGACAGATAAGGGAGAAGGCTGTTGAACACCCTGAGGTGGTGCTTGTAGTTTTCAAATTTACACACTAATTTGAACAATATTTATGGAGGGAGTCATCTGTGCTGGGTTTGTGGTTAAAAAATAAAAATGATCAAACCTGACAAGACTGGAATTCACTCTAGTTTTACTATGTAATATTGTCAGACAAGAAGACTTAATGCTTGCATATATGAAATAGAAAGAATGTTTAATGGAAATATATATTTGCACATATATACACAGAGATATACACACACACACATATACAGTAGAAAAGAAGTCCCCACTCAGTTTCCTATCCATACAGTGGGGACTGGATTAAAATAAAGATTACCTAATTTCACTTATTTACCAAGGCATGTGTGGTGAGGTTGGGAGAAAGTTTCACAATTTTCCCAACTTCTGCTTCTTTCTCATATGTGTCCTTGGGAACAAGGGTTTTTTACGACAACTAATACCGAGAGAGTTGATTCTACCAAAAAAAAAAAAGAAAATTTGTAGCGCTTTTATTTTGGAAAGGCAGGATGGAAGAGTGTGTGCTACCTGTATTTCTGAGGGCTAAGGTGTGAAGAGGCACAGGTAGAGATTTCAAAGCTGACTAATGAAACTGGCCAACAAATGCTTTAGGATTAGTATTTCTTTAAACAGAAAATCCCTTTGATGCTATTAATCTCAATAGAAACTGATTCTAAGCTTCACAGCTATGTGGAAATACTGCATTTTGCCAATCCAAAGCAAAAAAAACCACAAAAAAACAAAACCAAAAAACCATTTCCTGAGACTGGAGTTTTCTGCCTTGGTGCATGGAGTGGATTTCTCCTCTTTCCATTTCAATTATGGTTGTTATTTTTTCTTGCCCCAGTAGCCTTGCTGACTCTGCAACCCTCTTCTTTCCAAAAGCAGCTCCTGTGATCGTTTTTGTCCAAAATTTCTTTTTTTCAGATTAAAATCTATGTATATATGTATTAATGTGTTTTAAGCAAATTAAAACACTTTTTTTTTTCCCTAAAGGAAAATGAATCTAGATGATGATGATAAAAATTCTTTAAGAGAAAAAAAGAAATATATACTTGAGAAAGTGTACTGGTACTATCAGATGTAAACTTCTTTCTGGTTAAAGATGCTCATAATTCACTCAAAAGCATACTTATCTATGCCCAGATTGATGGCTGGGCTTGCTAAAAATCCATCCTTCATGAAAGGAATGCATTTTAATTTATACTTTATGTAAAGCCAGCAGGTTCTATGTCTACAAAACAAGTGTAAGCTCTTTTGGGTGGAGCACAAGTCGTACAAGAGTTCAGATTGCAAGAAATGAAAAAAACAAAAACCTTTCAGATCTTATTTCCTCAGATCAGAACCTGAGGGTGCATGAAGCCGTGATTCTGA
This sequence comes from Pardalotus punctatus, assembly GCA_013400915.1. NCBI lineage: Eukaryota > Metazoa > Chordata > Aves > Passeriformes > Pardalotidae > Pardalotus > Pardalotus punctatus. The sequence continues at coordinate 212,677 of VZTX01007010.1, read as the reverse complement.
AGGGATTGTCACTACACTCCTCACCAGCTCCTTCCTTGCCTATAAGGGACCTCCAAGAGCCTCCATGGCTCCTCTGCTCTTCCTCCACCCTCAACTGCTCTTTCCCTTTTCAGCTATTTTTCTATTATGCCTTTGAAAATCTGGTACTATTTATTATAGTAATAACTGTTAAAACCAATATTTTAATCTTCTGTTGCACCTCCCATAACTTGCCTATGAAAAAAACCCCAAATATAGTAGCTAATGATTATATTCCCTTCTTTCATCATCTTTTATGCATTGCTGCTTTCCTTTCCATGAAAGTTTTCTTCTCCTTTAATCTTTGCTGCGGTTTCACAGCACTTGTTGGCAGGCTGGCCATCTTACCTTCTCCTGTCACAGCTGAAACACAGGTCTTGGAGAACAACAAGGCCCCCAAAAGTTGGATTTTTCTTGGGGACCGTGCTTTGGTGGCTTTACACTGAGTGCAGCCCTGAAAGATAAAGTGATGCCTTTGCCTGTGCCACCCTGGGGGTTGTGCACAATTTGAGGGCAAGTTACAGAAGAGCAGCCAGAAAGATTAAGTGACAAGAGGGATCTGATTCATCAGGTAGAATTAAGAGTGCAATATATTTAGACTGGATATGCAAATAGAGCAGGGGATGTGATAACTATCTTGAAATACTTGCTTGGTAAAGACTAATGGTGGTGAAAAATTGCTACGGAGAGGAACAGAGGGGTATAACAGAGAATAATGGGTTGAAATAAAAAAAAATAAAATGTGGGCTCAAGTCCATGATAAAGCTTCATGACACTAAATGGAGAATGCAGGAGAGGAAGTAGTGAAAGACCCATCACTTAAGACAGTTTAAAATTAGACATAAAAAAGCAGTAGAAAGAGCGCTCTAGAGGGCAATCCTTCACTGGTGTGGCAAGAGTGGATGTTCTCTTCCAGCCCTAATTCTGGCTACTCAATAGTGCTGTGATTAGGTGATAATTTTTTTTCCTTGTGCTGACCCAAGATGCTACTTAATATTTTAAGGGAACTTTTGAAATGATCTGTAGTAGCACCGAGAGTTAGCTTTGTGAAATAAATTGAAATACAGCATTATGAACCCTAGATCCATCCCAGAGAACAGTGGAGGATTTTAAATATAAAATAAGAAAAATATTTATGACAAAATACTTCATGTGGCTTCCTCCCAGGCATTCTGAAGACTTGTGTCAGCTCTAAAGAAATGGTGTAAACTCTGTTGACATATCTTCCTTTGTGAGCCCTGGTACAGTTAACTCTCTGCCCTTCGTTCCTTCACCAGAGGAGCAAAATGTCAAAAATATGTTAAATGGAAACTTGAGCCCATACAGTTGCTCTCTCTTGTGCACCGTTCAAAAGAAGCAAAGAAGAAAGTTGAACAGATTTTAGAAATGGTCCTTTCTGACCTTTACAAAAGTACTGAATTTAATCCCTTTAGCCCAAAAGATCCTGCTGGTGAAAAGGATTAGTAAGAGAGAGGAATAAAAATTTCTGTGTGTCAGAATTGGTCAAGTTTTTGCGACCCAGTGCTTGCAGCGCACTTGTTCAGTCTCTTTTCTTCAGAGGGTTTCATTTTATGATATGTTTTAGACTGATATCTGAAAATTGCAGGTCACTGTTTTGTGTAAGAAGCAAAACCTTTAAAGGGCTGGTGACAAAGGAAAAAGCCAACAAACCCAAACCATAAAACCACAACAAACTTCCCTCCACAGTCTGTTCCCACGTTGGTCTGTCTGAATGTGAGCTGTGTGAATATCTAGGTGCGGATTAACAACACTCTTCTCTGTTTTTTCTTAAATGATTAAAGGCAAAAAGGCTAATGAGCTTCAGGGATCACTTGTCCATAGGATCCCAATGAAAATTAGTGTTTTTACAAAGGAGCAGGCATCAGGTGAAAACAAAATGTTTCCATCAACAGTTATCAACAACCAAACTGAAATTTTGTGCCTGATCCAATTCCCAGTGCTCTGCTCAACTGCATATATCCCACATTCAGGGAAGCTAATTAGTGGGTCTAAGGGCTAATGTTATTATTTTGCTTTTGGTTCCAAAACTTAATTTTTGGAGCAATCCCAGACATCTATTTTTTGTTATATATCCTGAAAGGATGCGCTGTGGTGTGGTGTTTGACACTGGTTGATGACCTCTGCCTTTTTTTTCTATAGAAACCTATTTTTATCCAGCCAGGGGCTGCAGCCTGGAATTGCATTTAATAATTTGCACAGATTTGCACTAAGTGCCACTCCAAGGATAGGGACTAATGGTTAGATGCAATTGCAAGGATGCAAACTCATTTTTAGAGGCTGGAGAAGGCTGGAAATTCTAGTGATGTGTTCACTCAGACCATTAGTGCGACAAATAGAATCGCCTTGGCACCTCTGAAGTCAATGAGGGTTTTGCCATTAATTTCCTTTTAGATGAATGTAACCCATAAGGAATAACACATGTTCTTGTGGAGTTATTTATTTGTTTATGTTGGAAAGGCAACACAGAGCATACTGAGGTAGCAAAAGGCAGTGGAGGTGTGAGGGTAAATGAAAAAACAGGAGGGGAATAATAAGTTGTGTTTGTTTGCATGTCTGTGGCAGCTGTGGAGATAGCAGTGTGATTTAATAACCCTACAGTGAGCCATGTGTCGCTCCCCTATTGCACACTGATGCAATAATGCGACGGGAACTTGAATTATTTGCCGTGTCATATATTGTAAGAATGAGCTGCTTGGAAGTAAACAGCTGAAAAGTGTCTCGATAACAAATTGTGAGGCGAAAAACCAGGAAAAAGGAATGGCTGCTGCCCTAGTGTCTCTGGTGAGCTGATATACGTTATTCTGAGTAACTGCACTGTGAAACCCTGAGTCTCTGGTAATGACAATGTGCAGTACAATTGTGTCCTGTTATCTGTAATGGCTTGCTATAAACCACAACACCATCCTGCACTTCAGGGGAACGAACAGTGGGGTAATGTCATGTTCTCAGATTGTTTTAAATAGGTTTGAAATGATTCCGTTGAAGCTGCAAAGTGGCACAAATTTGCATAAGGGTTTTGCCTGATTTAAATGCAATTCAGGTTGTTTAAAATGCCCACAACCCCCTTTATAATCTCTAATTCGTTTCCTACTGGGTCATCACTAAGTTTAGCCTGATCAAATCTATTTCACAGTGACATCTGCAGCTGCACAGCCACCTGCCCCTCTGCATGTTTTCATTTATTTGTTCAAGGTGATGGCTGCAAATAAAAGAATTATAAGTTTGGGCATAGACATCTCATGCAGGCATTGATGAGGGAACTGCAGGCTTCTAGAATCAGAATTCTTCTAGTGTTAGTTTCAGTCTCATTTACAGGATGAGATCACGTTAGCTTCTCATTTACTTTTGTCTCTAGTGGATTGGATTGCCACATGATTTATCAAAAGAAAACCCCAACCAAAGTCACAGCTTGATGTTATAGCAACATTTACAATGCTGAGAGAAAAGCAGGTAACAGAAGTACTGGATTGGGTAAATTGGCAGGTAGGAATTACTGAGTCCACTCTGGAGCTTGGATTCTTATTGGCTTTGACATGCAAAGTGGAATAGGATGAAAACCTATTGAGAAAGAGGGAAGGACCTCAACTGCAGGATATTTTACTTCATTAAAAAAGAAGCCCTGAGTACTTATGTAGTGGCTACTCTTGAGGGATGAGGTGGGTGCCCCTTGATGCTGCGAGAGGCAGCAGCAGTGTGCCTTCCAAGCAGCTTTGGGATGCACATGGGTGTTCCCAGGACCTTATACTGAATATTTCTAACTCAGAAACTGAGTGAGATATGTGCTTTAAAATAGTTAACTTTTAATAGGGGTGGTGTGCGGTGCAAATGGGAAGATATGCTCTGCTGGGGGGATGAATATTGGAAGAAATCGGTGCCTGAAGGGTGTGGGTGTTATAGAAAGCAGCAGTTTTGCCCGTATGATATGTGCCTACTTCTGAATTTATACTTTACAACTCCTCTAATAATAGGTTCAAATAATGTCCTAGTAATTTTTTTTCTAGTGCCTTTATTTTTTAAGTTTTATTTTTAACTTAATGAAACTTCTTCAGTCCTGGGTTTCTGGCAATATGACAGCCAAAGTCAGAAACTAGTTCAATGTCAGTGTACCTGAAATCTAACTAAAATTTTTATATTTTAGGCTATTTTTATTCATTTTTAATAGAGCTTCACAACTCTACTTTTTTTCCTGTTACTGAACATCAAATAGACATTTTAATTGGGTTGTCTGCAATGACATATGAGCAAACTCTTCCTTTACTACACTTTTGTGTGTTGAGAAACCTCTGTCATTAGCATAATTTTGAGGAATACTTAATCAAGAAAGTAATTTCCTGGATCATGATTCTATTATGGATTTGATGAGTTTGATGTAATCCATTTGATGTGCATCATGATATCTGTGAGACTTCATCAGTCTCTTGAATCTACCATGAGGAGAGGCTGTCATTTTACTGTACATATCCTCAGTTTCATAAAGTTGAATTTACTTGTCTTTCATTACTTCTGCATGATTAATTCACATCACCAGTTTGTGAAGCAAGATCCCCTCATGGACTGAAAGCCAGGCTGTAATTTGTGTTTCTTTTTTCTCTTGAACCAACTGCTATCTGATTCGTTGACAGAATTTTACTTTTTACATTCTGGACTTACTGTATTGGTGTCAGCCTATCCCTATTACCCTGTGTCTTGGTAAGGTTAACAGTTTCAAAACATCTATATTTTATGTTTTTTATGTCATTTTGTAGGGGCTGAAGATCATCTCACAAATGAAGTGTGGTGGTTGATGCGTATGATATTTGATGTTTGAAAAGAATGATTGAATGCATTCAGAAATAGGGTGGGTTTTGCATGCCCATGAAAGTCTGGTTTATTAAATGTCATATAGTTAAGTGCAGCTGTTTCCAGTATAATTTTCATTACTATATTTTCCGTGGAATGTGTTTTTCAGCTATATCTAGAAGGCTGTGTCTGCAGCTGGTATCAGCTTGGTTCAGACAAAAGATATGGGATAAAATGTGCTCTTAAAACAAAACCAAGCAAAACCAAAAAAGCCCAAACCAGAAGCCCCATGGCAAACAGAAGTAAGGAGAAAATAGTGCAGCAAAAGAGAAAGCCTCCAGAGAGAGTGAGGACACATTGCACTGTGATCTCATAAAAGGCTTAAAGAACAAGAAGCATTGACCCTAGATAGCAAGTTAGAAAAGACAAATGGTTCAGGCTCTTAAGAGAATAGATCTAGCTGACATAAAAAATGGAAATCAGGTTTGCCAGTTTTAACAGGATGATCAAACTGAGAATTGGTTAAAAGGTTGTCACGGAAGTGTTGATAAATGGTAGAGAACATAATTTTTCAAGCGTTGGTGCTGATGAATGAGGAAAACGAGCGGAGTAGATAGAAGAGCTATAGAAAACTCTATGACTGGATTATTTAATTGAATTGTTTCCCTACCCTTGTTTTCATGCCAGCACCTCAGTATGGCCATTTAAAAACTTTAGAGCTGAGAAAAACTAAAAATATTAGGGCAAAAGCAGCATGCAGGGCTTGTGCAAAGCTCAACAAGATGCAGCGAAGACAGTGAAAAACATTGACAAATGCATTATTTTTGCATCTTTTTTGAAAAAAAAATATTTTTAAGAGAAATTCAAACATCTTCACCTAGCTCTGCCTTTATAAAGCCAAAATTCGAACCCTAGAATGACTGAACAAATCTTAATTCTCAAAACAGGTAAGGTGGGGATGCAGTAACTCTCAGATGCTGGGTGGAGTATAAATCACCCATGGCTTTAGGGACAGCATGAGTGTGACACTCAGGTTGTTTCTTACACACAGATGTTTGCCTATATTTCTGCAAGCCTTGATTTTTATTTATTTATTAATTTAAAAAACAACTTGAAGTGCCTGTTGTTATGGTGGTCTCCGTTATCTCTGGGTAGGCTGCCCTTGAATCTACAGCCTTCCTTTGGCTCGTTTTGGTTTTATCCACAGAATGGCTACAATTAAAGCGCTCACGAGGCTCTGAAGAGATAACACAAAAGGTTTGATCTGCTTAGGGCTTAGTTATAAATTACCTCTGTGGCTGCCTGACCCACTTGTCAGGACAGCAAGGGAGTCCAAACTTCGTTCTCTAAGACTGTTTGAAATGTCTCCCCTCTCTATGTTATGTGGAACTGTGTTGGCTTCCCCCCCACTTTAAGCTGTCTGTTGTTCAAAAGCAATTTGAAATAAATATCTGTGTAATAACAGTTAATGAATCAGGAATTGGGGTGGAAATCCTGCTAACACAGTTATTAGATGAAGTTAAAAGCTTGCGTTTTATAACAAAGAGACAAAAAGGACCAGGATGCCAATAAAATTTGGAGTAGCTAATGTTCTTAAAAAGAACTTCCATGAATCTCTTTGAGAGGTATGTCCATGACTGTGTCCTAACTATTTTTTATTATTTTCTTAATGAGGAAAAATGATCTCCTTTGCTCTTCCTGTTGATGATCTCAGTAGCAGCTTGAAAGCTTTCAGAAAGTGGTTTTTCATTCCTTTATCAAAGAAGTTTTTCACGTCAGTAAAAAATACTTTCCCACCAGTGAGCAAGTGAAGTTGCAAGAAAAAAAAGTTACAAAAGAAAAGACCATGTGGAAAAAAGATGGAAGTGTGCCCTTGAGTATATTTTGAGTATATTCCCTTTCCTCATTCAGGAACAATCAATGACAGGGATGTCAATAGAAGAATGAGGATCTGTGTTATATGTTTGAACTGAACATTATCACATAAATCTAAAGCCTTCAGAACTGTAGCTTTTATTTGGATGAAAAAAGTCTTTAGAAAAGCAATGTTTTGAGGGGGTTTTTTTAAGAAACCTCTGTCATTAGGATAAATTGGGAAAAATGAATTGAGGAAAACAATTTTTTTTTTTTTTTACCCCATATGTTAAAGGGCATTTTCTTTACTTAAAATGACAGAAAATTATGGCAAGCAGAAAACTGAAATACCTGAATTTGCTGATCTTGCTTAGTAGTAGATATAACTAGAACATTAGAGGAGAAAAGTGAAAAAAAACTAATGACATTTGAAATTTTTGAGAAATACCTGGATGCCTGTATTGGTACCTACAAATATTGGTTTTAATGAATTTTAAGCAGAAGATTAAAAGTGAAAATTAAAGGAGGGGCAATTATGTTGTAATTTCAATAAATTAAAAAGTGCATTTTTAAAGTTTAAGAATACAGAAATTTTTTTTAAAGTGAAAGCATGTAGACTCAAAGCAATTAGAAGAGAAAACTTGTAAAGTATTTTTTAAGTTGCAGTAATGTGGAGGAGAGAGAAGTTCCACTGGCCATTCTTTGTCTCTCTTGAGTACACAATCATCCAACAGTGCCCTTCCCTCTGCTCCTGCCACGTTCTAGGTCCCTACTCTACTGCATTCCCTGCAGATATCTATGGATTTGCTGCTTAAAGTGAGATATGGCCCTTTCACATCAATAGATTAAATAATATGAGCACATATAAGAATTAATGGATGTCCGTCATAAATCACCAGAACTTATGTGCATATAATTTACATGTGAAAGGTTTGACTCCATGTGCCAGAGAACAATAATTTCAGAGATCGTAAATAATGACATGTGCTGGGAAACTGTACTAAGGTTTAGCTCTTAGAGCGCTGATGCAAAACAACACTAGGAAATATTAATTTTTGGGATGTTGAACCTAAAGAGTTAAGTCTGTCTGAACTTTTTTGGTACAGAGATCCAGGTGTTGTGTGACTTAGATAAAAATATGTATTTTTATAAACAATTTTCATTATGGGAATATTAAATAAAATGCCTTTGTTCAAAGGAATGAGGCAGTTGGCACAGCTGGATGTTGGGTAACAGGTTCATGGACAGGGAGCTCATGCATTGAGGTCATGAAAGCCAATTGGGTCTTATATGGAAAATAAAAAACCCAAACAAATAAACAAAATAACCCCCCAAATGTGTCTTTATAATGAGCTCTTTGAGTGCCACCTCTGATATGGTCCTGGCAGAGAAGATGAATACCTTTGCACGTACTTTCTTAGCAGAAGAGCAATTCTCTGTCTCTGGAGGACATTCAAGTGCTGTTGAACTGGGTTTTGTTACGGAGCTGAAAGCCGACTGCAAAGTGTAGTCACCAGGAGAAAATGGAGCAGCAGTGCCAGATATAATGTGGTATTGACAAAAAGCCTTGCCTTGGCTCACAGCACACGCTGCCCTGGGTTTGGTTCAGTGGAGTTATTCTCACTCAGTGTATCCTCCTGACTAACTTTTTTTTTCTTTAAGTGTGATACAACAGAGTCAAATTTATCAAGAGGCACTTTAGGTTTTAGCATAAGACATCTTAATGTCCTCCTCCCTATGCTTTTTTTACACCACTCTGTGAGCAAGGTCTGTTGCTCTCTCAGTGTCATTTGTTATTGTGTTTGCTTTTTCCTTTTTTTTTTTTTTGAGTGGACATGTAACTTTCACTCAAGTCCTTTCTATTTGGATTACTTTTCCTTGTCTTTGCTGAACTTTCTCTTCACCCTTTGTTATCATTATGCATTCCATTCTCTTGATGCTCTTCTCATTTCTAGCCTATCACTTCATTTTATTTCCTTTCAGCCTCCTGTTCATGTTGAGTAATGTGGTTTTTTTTCTGCCTCTATAAGAGGGTGCATGAGACTTCCTTTATTTTATGTGAAAATGAAATCCTCAGCTCAACTACCTCTACCTATGATTTCTTCTTCATTATCAAAGTACAGTGGCGAGTAATACCTCAAATATGATAGTCGACCTCTGGGGACCAAGAGCATGGTGCAAGCCATGTTTCTTATATTAGAACCAGTCCCCTTAATCCCTTACTTATATCGACCTTTTTAAGAAAATTAATTTCACATGATTATGCTAATATTTTCTTAATGAATTAGAAAAGAAACCTGTGCAGAACATTAATGAATCATTTTAACCATCCCTGCTGTGAGATTTCAAGATCATTCTTTCTGTAAAAGTATATGAATATTAATATGCACCCTGGTAATTGGTACAAAGTTAATTACTGTAATTCTGCTCTAGTAGAAAAAATAAATCTGTGTAATATGCAGTAATAGCTAGTTATTAAGATGGAAATCTTGAAGATAAAATACTGACCCATATATGTGGAGTGAGGTTAATAAACAATTTTGATGTAATAATCAGATTTTTAAAAGAAAATATAATTTGGCTATTAATTTCATTCAGTTCATGCAAATAAATAGTTTATGTAATTTAATCACTGTCTATTTCAGTGGGGTTTGCCTCAGATTTGAAATCAATAGGATTGAGATCTATTTCTTCTATTGTCTAGGGGAACAATGTGTACGTATGACAGCACCTGACTCTGGAAATAACTAGCAAACAAATTTATACTACAAAATTTTAATACAGGCATCTGTTATTGTTTGGCTCTTGACAGGAGATCTTAAACTGCCAGTGTTCCTGAAAAAATGAGTAGTCAAAGCATTCTGATGACACTGAATTAGGTTCTGTCTTAGCGCTCATATAAATGTGTGCTTTATAGGTTGCTGATTTTTCTGTGCTCCCTAGAACAAGGATTACTTTTCATCTCAGTGGAACTCCAGCCCAAGCAGTCATTTCTGTCTTCTATGCTATAGAAATTGACCCTCCTTTTTGGGTATGGGAAGGGGAGAAACTTATCCCGCTGTCCAAATTGTGTCAGCAGCTTCAGGGCAGAGCCGTGAAACCCCACTCACCTGCTCTGCCTCTGTGCCTGTTCGGTTCCGTGAGTTCCAGTTGTGCCTTCACTGCCCTCGTGAAAAATTGTATTCTTAAGGATATTTTAAAGAGTGTTTTTATCTCAGATGGAAAGAAATGTGAAATGCTTTTACAACTGACATTATAAACCTCAGTTTAGTTGTTCAGATTGCTGTTCTTAGGTGTATTATTACTTGACATAATTTTTGTGTATCTCACAAAAAACTTGATCCTTACAATGATATAACTGTACACTCATTTCATTTTGCTTCCAGCTAAAAAAGTCACCTTCTTCTGGTGAAACAGGAGTAACATGCAGTCATACACACATAGAGAAATTATCTACAAAATTGTTTTCTAGGCTTGTAAGTGGCTCATTTTTGTTCTAGTGTTTATTACGTTGTTGTCTAATCTAATCTTGGTGCAGATCTTCAGTGGGAGCTTTGTCTTGAGAATGCATTAAGACATGTAATTATTAATCAGTCCAAACTGATGAAGATGCTTCCTTTTCATCTAAAGACTGTGTATTATCTACTCCCACTTTTGTAATACTTAGCCTTCTTTTACTGAAGATTTTTTGTTGTGCCAAGTCTACAATTTTCACATTACCATATAGTCTGTAATTGAAAAGGAATAATCCTTTATTAATTTTCTAATAGAGAAAAATCAACACATAAGAAAATCAACACGAAAGAGTATGAATACCAATAAGGAAATAAAAGCTTTCTAAAAACCCTATTCCGCATGCTGAGAATAAACAGGAATAATATCCCCCTAAGCATCTTAATATTGAATTGTCAGGTAGTAATGAAATGGTGGCTTAAGTGATTTAAAAATATCATTTAGTAAAGATGTTTTTTTGCTATATACATACAGAAATAAAGTGGACAAGTATTATTTTCCTTGATATGAGCAAAACACCTAGCTAAGTGCTAGAAATATGAATCAATGGAAGTGTCTTTTTTATTTTCCTAGTGCTTGTATTCTATCTTCTAATACTGCACTTTTTGTACAGTGTGTGTTCTCTTTTTGATTATCATTTAACTGTAAGGGTTTCAGATCTAATTAATATAAAATCAGGAGAAACCATGAGGTACTTAGGAAAGAGTTACCCTGGATTATCAGGGTAATGTCAGAACTTCACCACTCAGAGGTCAACAGAGAGCAATGTGGTGATGGCTTTGATTCTCTAGCCTGCATGGCCAAATATTAATTCCACTTGTGTCCTCTTGAAAGGGCAGATATTGGTCCAAATTCAGAGGGGAAATTCAAATTCATAACTGTTTTCATAGAGCCCTCCTTTAATTTGCCCCAATACAATGTAAGAGAATGTAATGCCTTCAGCATTTAATACTCTCTTGTATTGGTTTCTTTTGGAAAAATAACACCAATAAAAGCTGAATTTCACCCTTCTCCATCCTGTGTTTTGAGTAACTTCAAGCAACAGAAAGGAAAGGTGAATATGTGAACCATAACATCAAAATGAAAGATAACAGGAATGCTCTTTCTGGGCTTTAATCAAATACTTTTGGTTTTTATTAAAAAAAACCCTTTTTTTAAGGCTTTAGCTGGAATTACTCTTCACTGAAGTTCCTGTTTGGCTTTCCTGGTATGTATATGGAAAAACTCAAAAGTTTTTCAGAATATGAATTCCCTTTGTGTGTTTGCTGTTGTGCCTCTGCTCATCTTCAACAATTTCAGCCATTTTCCAGGCAAGCTGTGCATCCTTCTGCAATTCTGTTACTGTAACTTTCTGTTAGAACAGAGCCTCAAAGTTCAGTTTTTCACACCATGGCCTTCATTTTGCCTTCCATAGGGTTTCTGGCTCTTCCAAACAAAATAAGTGTGTCTCATGTCCTATACAAAGAAATGTTTTTCACATGCGTCTGGTTCATCAGATTTACAGTTGAATAAATTTTGGGTTCTGGAGGCCAGGCTGTGATCAGCCCAGCTTCATGTAGCACACAATGCCAAGCAATGGCTGCTGTAGCAGCTCACACAGCCTTGTCCCTGAATAGGACATGGCCTCTTTGAAAGAAATCTGCTGGTTGTTTAAATATTTTAAGAGTTGGAGAACCTATTATATATCTTTTGGAAATATTTTTCTATAACTGCTCCAGTGGTTTAAAATCCATGCTATATCTTCAGTGTGAATTCCATCTTCTAATCATTCTCTTGTTGTACTCTCTTGTAAGACAAGGAAAATAATGGAAATTTCTCTTTTTCTCAGCTGATTGGGTCTAACTTGTTCATTCTTTAATGCCCTCTTTGGGAAGATCTTCCCATGCTCCACTTGTGAGTAAAACACTAGACTTCTCTTTAGCCTAGCTTCATATGAAATTGTTGCCACTTTTAGAGCTCTTTGTGATTGAGCTCTTTGTCCCAAATTTCAAATTTAAAATATCCAGGCTTTTTTTAATGTTAATATCGACATTTAGGAACTATTGAAGTGTAATTGAGATATCTTACCTTTGCATGAAATGCAATGGCTGTGACTTTATGGTGAATCCCTGGGTCTGTGCAGAAACATAGATGAGATCAGATTGGAAGAGGACAAAGGCAGCTTGAAGCCACAGCAGCCTGTGCTGCTTTGTGAGAATGAGGAGTGGCTTTTCTGCTGGGGAATGGGAAAAATGTCATTTTTGCCACAAGATTGAGCAGCTGTATCTTATTTTCAGATGCGTGATTTCTTCCTTTTGGCTAGAACTGCTGTTTGGGTTCTTAATATTGTAGCTGTTACTATAACTTGAGTGCTATGAAGACATTTTATGTAAAGCTTATATTTTATGAAGAGCAAATCACTTAACTATGAAAATCACTCATTTTAAGGTATGTGACAGAAATAAATCTTCCTGATTTTAGCAAACAATAATAAGATGTTAGCTGAGAAAAATGAAATCGACTTGGCTGTGGGAACTGTGAGGTGTGGATTGGAATCTTTCTAAAGATTCTAAGAGAAGGAAATGAAGTATCTGTTTAACACAGTCATTAATCATTCAGGAGGAAGAAAAGCAGTTTAATGACATGAATTACATGTTAATCACTTACTTGTTCAAGTGCTGAAAACAGAGGTGAGAGGTAGCCCAGGAGTGAAATAGCAAATATGTGTTTGAACTTTGAGATGACTTTGCCTCAGCTGTGTTCCTGTAGTCCTGGAAGATCCTTCTGTGATAGTGTGGGAACACTGCAGGATGAAGATGAGCAGAAATACAGTATTAGTCTGAAATACTGCACTGTGCTCAGAAACAGAAAGAATTCTGATGTGTGAGTTTTAATTCTGACATTCAACTACGTGATTCAGAATTTATTTTTGTGTCTGGATGCATTGCTTTCAAGTTAGGTGATGTTGAGTCTACCATACTGAAGAGACCCAATAAAGGAGTAGGAGTGGTTCAACATAATTTTTAAAACTTCCCAGTAGAGCAGGGAATGTGCAGCCACTTCCGTGGTGACATATTTGCTAGTAGCTTTTAAGTCCAATTAACTACTCTTATGAAAAATTGTCAATATTTTTGAGTTATCTGTTGGAGGCTTCTGCAATTTGTTCACAGGAAATTTGCAAACAGAAAAGGAGCTGAAATCCCATTGGTGCAATTTTCATTATATATGATTCATTCAATCCTGGTGTAGACAAATAAATAACCCAGGGTGCACAAAAGTGGTTTGAAATCCATGCAAGAAGCAATGTAAAGATTCAGCAGAGAGAAACGGGAGCCAGGTTACAGGAAAAAGGTGAGCAGGAGCTGAAATGGGGCCACAGAGCCCCCACCTGACTTCCAGCCAACATCCATGTCTCACCTGGGACAAGTTCTTGCTGATATGACCAGACAGAAAAATGGCTTTTACATTCAGAATACCCTTTCCCTGTCTCTTTGAAGATCAGACCACGAACTAAATGAAACAGATGTTAGGAAAAACATCATCTCTGCGTCTTCTTCTCTGCAGAAAATCCAAAGCAGAGCACAAGGCCATGTGAAAATTTGGTTTGTGTGTAAACTGTGTTTTTGTCTTGACATGGGACAAGTGTGTTTTGATTATGTGGTCAAGAAAATTCTGCTTTTAATCTTAAACTGTGGTTGTATTGAGCATATCACAGCACCATCTTAGTAGTTTAGCTGCCTGTAAAACACAGTGTTACAACGAATTTTCTCCCTGCCTGATTTGGACATGTCTGCTCCGGGGCCCTGACAGACTTATTAAAAATACCCCAACAACATAACCAAAACCCTAAAGGTGACTGTAAATCTTAGAGGAAATCCAATAAATATATCTCAAACTCTCTAAAGAGAGGCAGGCAGACAGAGCCAGGAAGGCTGATAATAGGATCCACGGCAGAGCTCAGTAATCAACTGAGGCAAATATTGTTGCAGCCTGTCAGCTCATACAGAGATAGTTATGATTACTGTCTTGGATATTCCTGAGCACAGAGAATAAAATCAGACACAGGAATCTTTCCTGTCACGGAGAGAGGCTTTTCTTATGCTGAATTGACACTGGGGTTGCATAAGTGCAATAATATTCCGATTTCCTATTTCTTGCAGATACACAGGACTTCTGTTTTGTGTGGAAATGGATGTTTCTCAATAGAATTGACTGTAAAAGACAAATAACATCTTCAGCTTAGACAAAAAGGGTAACAAATATCTCATATAGCTTGTAAAGTCCTATGGATTGAAGCGCAATATTGTATTTTTCTGTTGGTGGGCAGGACAAAGACCTTCTCTCTATGCAATAAGACTTTCTAGAGGAGAGAGCTTTTTACCAGGAGTCATATAAAAATGGGGAAAAAAAACCCTGAGGAACTCAAATGGGAAGTGATTTATATGTAGCTGTGTTGGAATATTTAAAGTATTTAAAAATTGCTCTATTTGAAAAGACATGATCAAGAAAATGGCATTATTTTGCCTGCCAGAGTGGCTCATCCCATCCACCAAGGCAGGCTGAGGCGATGGCGTTTGTGTTTGTAATGGATGTTCTGGAAGGTCTTGGCCTGTGGTTCCCATTTCCCAGAAGAAAGCAGAGCCCCCAAAAGGGGATGACAAAGGCAAAATGAGTAGTTTCCTACTACCTGTGGGAAACAGTTTTCTCTGGCAGGAGAATACCTTCCAGATATGTTTAGTGTAACCTATACCTACTGGAGGCTCTAGAAATTTTACTGCAAAATTCAGCAAAAGGAAGATAAACCTGGTACTGTGGATATTTGAAAATATCAGCAAATAGGCAATGAGAAGTTTTATTTATGCTAAAGCTTAAAGCTAAATAAAAGCTAAATATATTAAAACTTAAAGCTAAATATATTAAATAATTTTAGTTTGTATTAGGTTTGGAAATGTTTGTAGCACTACTGTATCATTAATTTAAGTTTTCTTGGTATTCTTGGTTGCATTTTTTCATCTTCCCTCTGTCTTATCAAAATGTAACTAATGGTATTTGCCCACAGTCAAACAAGTACATCTTGACATTTTCTTGCTTCAGATCTATTCCAAATTTTCATTCTTTCTGTGTATGTGGCACAGTGACCAGTCCTAACAGGTTGTCCTTTTTTTTTTAAGAATGGATACTCTTGATGGAGCAGGTTAAGGGCCAGGAAAATCCTAGACTATCAGAAATCGGTGCAGTTATTTGTAAAGCCAATGGAGTTCTGCCAGCTGACAGCATCTGATCTGGCTTTGTCTCTCTCTGTCTCTATATATATATTTTTTTTTTTTTCCCTTTTTCCTGTTTAAATAAATCTTTCATGTTAGGCTAGCTGAGCATTTTTATTTTCCCCCAATAAAAAAAATCATCTTTCAAAGGATCTTTTAGGTCTTTTAATTAGCTTTCACATTTATGTTCTTCATAAGCTGTGAGGTCTTGCTGTCAGATGGTGCTGAGACAGTTAACGGTGCTGTGTCCAGGATGCCGAGTGTCAGAGATGTGCTACTGTCCACTGATAAAAACACAGTCATTTCAACAAAACTGCTCCACGATGTTTCCCTGCCAGTTGTTACACAGTCTCACAAGACTTCTCAAACCCATTTTGGGTAGGGTGTGGGGAGATCAATTGTTTGCTTCTAAATTGATTTGCACTGAGCTGCATTTTCCTTCTGTTGAACCATTTACTGAGGTGCTTACAATCTCTTTGGGTCTTAGAATTTTGTCTGTAGTGCCCGGTAGTTCATGCAGATTTGGGATGAGCCCTCCAGCAGTGAGGTTTATGCCTTAAATCTGTCGCATCAAGCAGAAGTTTTTTAAATCTTGTTAACCTCAGTCAAACTTAGTTTCATATTTATAGAATACTGAAGGTCTTGGCTCCAGCTGCTGTGAAACCAACACAAATCCTGTTGATCCAGGCAGAGCCATAGTGCAGAGCTCACAATGCTGACATTCAAGAGTTTCCTAGATGAGACAATTTGTCTCCCCAGGTTCTGGTTGTCACAAAAGAGACAAAGTCTTTGTGGAATGTGCTTCACAGTAAAAGCCTTAAAAAAAAAAAAAGCCTTCTACTTAGCCATCCTCTAAGTAGAAGGCTGTTTTTCTCCACTGGATGTGTGTCGGGAATAGGGAGAGCAGCTTCCTTGTGCAGGTTGTGCGAGCCACTCTGCCTGAAAGTGAGTTTGTAGGGAAGATATTTTCTGTAATTTATTCTTCCTCTTAAATCTTGGATGAAGAACCATTGATTCTGCTGACAATGAGAGTGCATTTCAGACTATTGATTCTCATATCCCAGCTGCACTGTCCATTTTCCTGGTAGCCAGCCTGTGTTTTCTTTCTGTGGCTCAAGCTGTTGC
This sequence comes from Pardalotus punctatus, assembly GCA_013400915.1. Lineage (NCBI taxonomy): Eukaryota > Metazoa > Chordata > Aves > Passeriformes > Pardalotidae > Pardalotus > Pardalotus punctatus. Next base: position 196,124 of record VZTX01007010.1, on the reverse strand, counting down.
TTCTGTGTAATCTGCAATGAAGATGCAGAGCATACTCTTACAATGCTTTATTTTATAATAGCATTTTATAGTGGCTGTTTATCATCCGTGATTAGTCCTTTCCCAAAACACTGTGACCAAGCAGCTCGTCCCCATCAACTTCTTATAGATGCATATTTCTCTGAAGTAATGTGTTTTAAGTTCTTGGGGAACTGTGTAGTTTATTTTTGATCACTTTGCTAATATGTCAGTTTTCTGGTTTTGTTCCTTTACAGCCTTTCATGCTTATAATACACGTGATTTTATGCCATTTCTTTGGTGCTTTTTAGCGCTGACAAGATGATGTGGTTTGTTAGATTTTTTTTAAAAAAAGTTATTATTACTTTCTAGACTTTTCAAGTGATTCCTGTACTTACCACTGTCTTCTGAATTGCAAATGCATGAATTCCAGCTCTTGAGACATTGCCTGTCAAGCAAATTGTCCTAATTAACCTGGTGGTTCCCAATTTGCTAAGCAATCTTAAATCATAGAATCTCATCAAGTACCCTTTGGAAATCTGAATATGCTTCTATTTCCACTTAATTTCCCTTATCTAAAATGGTAGTAGTATAAAGCTGCAGCAGATTGGTTCATTAAATATAACCTCCAGTGCTTTAGCCACTCTTAACTTTGTATTTATCAAAAAGTTCCAACAGATGGAATATAGCATCCAGCTCAGGACCTGGGAAACCTGAAATAACAGTTTCTTACTAAAGCACTGAATTTTCTCTCTTGTGTCATTTAATTTCCTCATTCTCTAAATTCTCTCTTTGTAATTTGAGTTAAGAACACATGTTCCTCTTTTTATATTTGTTCTCCTCTGTTCCAATGGTGAGGACTTTATTTTCTAGGCATCTGAAAATGTGAGTAACACAAAAAGTCTGTCTGAATCAGATTTTAAGTGTTTTTCTCAATTTAGATGTTTTCAATTCATTGAGCTAAAACTTTTGCTGTCCACTCAAATCATACTCATGAAAGGTAGTTATAGATATGCAGGAAAGACTCCTTGAACAGCCTGCCTTGTCAGTCAACACCCCATAGAAAAACCTGGAATTCCTGTTAGCCCTACAGGAATGACAAACAGATGGGCTGAAAGGAGCAAAAATCCTAGAATTTGATGGCTGTGAGCAGTTTTTGCCTTCAAGGTACCCAATCATGTCTTCTGCCATTGAAATAGGCTGTTTTCAGCTGCTTTTAAATGAATTCCAAAATAACCTTGGAGATAGACTTTTTGCTCTATGTTCAGGAGTTGTATGGGTTTGGCTGTGTTTTGAAAGTAATGACTTTAACACTGGGGTTTCCAGTTAAGACTCAGTCTGTAACTCTGTTCCTTCTATTGAACAGAAGAAATCAATAATAATATGTTTTAAGACTTATGTTGTGCACAAAATACATTTTTATGCAATGCTACATTTGAGTTTCTCTGTGGGGATTATATTGGAAAACTAGACTGAAAATGTATTTGTTTTAGCAAGCAGGTCTCATAGAAGTTTGAACTATAGAACTCAGTGCATTTTTCTGGTGAAGCTGAGACTTCCAGTGATGATGATTATCAAATCTGAAATGCAAAGAGTAAGTGCTGTGTTGGATGCTTGTTCACAGTGCATAGTAATTTTTCCTTGGTGCGTGCTCTTGGGGTGTTTTACAATTCAGGACAGTATGTGAGAGCTCACAGCTTTTCTCATCAGCTACTCTTTCTGCTTATAAATTCGATGTGGGCTGTCTAATCACAGGAAGATACCTTTATTAAAACAAGCTACTAGGTAAATAAAGTTTTCCAGTTGTAATCACAAATACATGTATCATTAAACACACTGGAGAGGCTGAGCACATTACAGCTGTCTGCTGATGCATTCTGTGTAATTTTGACTTATGTGAATAGAAAGAGAAATCTTAGGAAAACATAAGGCTAGACTATGCAGTATTATGGCAATAAATGGAGTATTTTTCTAAACTCACCTCTTGGATCTGGATTCTGCCTTTAAAACCTGTCTGTTCTCTGCTCACTTGTCTCAAAAAGAATTCACACTTCGGTGCTGTGATTAAACCTACTGCTTTAGCTTAGGAGGTGGCAGTGCACAGAGCTAACAAATAACGTTAGTTCATTTCAATGGATGTTCTCAAGTGTAACTTTAAGTAACTCACATGATTTTACACTACAAGGCACGAGTAACTTTTGAGAGGTTCTCAAACTGAAGCCCTGCGTTAGATGCTGCCTTCTGCATAATGTAGGAGGTGCTGGAGGAGATGCTCTCCTGCTCTGCAGCTGCATTTGCTACATCCGTGCTTCTTTTGAGAAGTTGCTGCTGGAAGCTGCTACATATTCAACCCAGGCACTCCACTCCCCAGTAATCACTAACCGTAAAACAAGTAATGATGTCTTTAATACACACTTCCACCTCTATCACCCATTCTGCCCTTAAGCAGGCTATAAAACAGGATTTTTAACATTTCAGTGATGCTGCAAACCTTCCCATCTGGCTTCACTAATGCTAATTGTATGAAATTTTTTCCCACTGGTGAGTTTCCAATTCTTTGTCCTTTGTTTTGCAGATTCCTGTCATTAATACAGCAATAGCTGAAGTTTTTCTTGCCTTTCCATCCCAATTCAGCTGAATTGTCATGAAGTCTTGGACTTTTCTGTTCTTCATTTTCCCCTTTATTAGCTTGCCTTTATACTGTTAGTTTCAAATCTCCCTTGATGCTTGAGTCCACAGCAGGTATTAACCCCTTTTCTGGTTGTTCAAAGGACTGGGCCCATCAGTCCTTTTCTGTGTCTGAAAAATGGACTGATATTCCATGGTCAAAACTTCCAGCTTTTAGTCTCACAAGTTTTATAAAGTTTCATATGAATATAGTGGAGACTAAGAAAAAGCAAAATAATGCCTTTTCATGATGTCCAGTGTGGGTGCATCTGTACACCTGGTACAGAATTGGAGGTCCTGTGACAGCATTGAGCCAGGCGTTTTCTCTTAGAGATTAATATGAACTATCCCTAAGTGCTGCTCAAGTTAATTTAAACAAATTAATATAAAAGACTGTGTAAAATGTAATGATAAAAAATATTGGTCTGCATTGCACATACTCATGATAATTCAAAACTAGTATTTATTTTCCCCGTGATTGCACTCTGTCACAGGTCAGCAAGTCTGGTCTGTCTCTGTAGTTGTAATTTTAGTTGCTGACTCCTTTAATAAAGAGAAATAATTCTTGATGGCACAGGTTATTGTCATAAACAAGCAATAATAGAGAATGTATCAGAAATACAAGATAAAAACCAGCACCATTTTAAGTTATGGGTGACAGTAAATAAATAGACTGGTGATATAAATGTTGAATTATTTAGAATATAAATATCACACTCTCTGTAGACATAAGTGTTCAAATCCTTCTGAATGTAGTTGGAGTGGTACAGAAATGTTTCAGACCCAGAGATTGGACCTCCTGGAAGGATTTTGGAAAAGTTATGGTGAACGATTTATGGACTACGGCTACATGTAAATTTTGAGTGACTTGATTAAAGAGATGCATATTCCAGTGCAAATTGAAAATGCACTGAATGAGCCATGTCCTTAGATTTCATCTTTATTTTTTAATAAAGAAGTTTGAATCAGCAATTCTCATCCAGAATGAGCCTTGTTCAAATACCAGGGCAGGTTTGACACGTCTCTGGCTGAACTTTGTGGCCACTGTTCGCAGCCACCTCTCACGGCCGTGCCACGTCTCTTTAATCAAATCGTGGGAGGACAGAGCAGGGCTGAAATATCCAGTCATGTCCTGATAAATCTTCCCTCTCTCCAGGATGATGTCTACTCACTTCCAGGGCAACCTCAAGATTTATAGTGCTGTATGCTGAGATTAGCAGCTGGATTTTTCATGATTTGCTGGGTGCTTGGTGTGCTGAAGGAAATAGGCTGAAGGGGGCAAAAAGAAGGAAAAGGATCTGTTGTGTTCCAGATCTTGGTTCCCAGCTGGATGTCAAGCCAACAGGGAAATCATAACATCAACTTGTCCTGTTTATTTAAAACACTGCAGTGTTCACATTTGTGGAAGTCATGAAGCTAATAAAAGTTAACAAGAAAGTCAAATTTTAACATTGAATCTTTTAGCAATGATAAATTATGGAAGGTGACTTTATTAAAAAGAAGTATTAGTATTTTTTTTTCAGATTTCCATTTTTAATTCCATCCCCTCAAGTAACATTTGGGATTTTTTGTTTATTATGCAACAGGGTATTGTTTTAAAACAATGGCAATGAAATATTTTTTTCTCTTAGTAAGTCTGTTTGAAATAGATCTGCATTGCCAATTTACTGAAAACAGGCAAAGATAAACAAATGACAAAAAAAAATTTCTTTGGGACCACCCTGCCCCAATTTAAATCAACTCTGTTAATGTAAAAAAAAAATCCCAAAGGTTAAATACTTAGGAGAGAAATTTCTAATGTATGTTAGAGGGATTTTACTGATGTGACCTGTCTCATTAAAGCCATTGAAGTGGAACCTCTCCTAAGAGGGAGGCTGCTCGAGTGTGTAATTGTTTGCAGGGTGAACTCCGAGTCTGGAGCACACTGGGTTTTCTTAGTGTACTGTGAAAAGGCAGAAGTATAAGCATACAATAATTCTGTAATTAGAATTATATCAGGCATAATGTTTTTCATTAGACAGTATATTGGCTGGTTATAATAATGATTTGGAAGTGTGTGTTTCTGTGTTCCCAAGCTACCTAATGGATGTCTCCTAGCCTTGAACACAAAAGGAATCAAATATTCACTCCTAGGCATGACTTAAGCTGTCGCATCAATTTTTTACATTAATTAACATTTAATATAATTTTCACCTCTGATCAGCCTCCTTCTCATTTAAATCAAAACTTCCCACTTATCAGCAAACAGATTAGCAGATGATTCAATTCACCTTAGTAATTTAAATGTCTGAGGAGTATTGGCCATGAATCAAAGTAGCAAACGAACTTTGTCAATTTATAGGTGTGAGCCCTGTTAATTATGTAAAGAGGAAACTGGTGCCTCAATCAATTGCCTATGAACAAGGAAGATCTCTAGCGTGCCTTTAAAAATAGAGCATTATATTACATGTGTGTATTTGTATCCACATATCTGCTGTGGTGTGAAGTTCAGCTCTCGGACACAAGAATTGCAGATGTTGATCTGCTGCCCCAGGAAGCTGCCTGGTCTGTACTAGATGTAACGTACAGCCTTAACCCCCTTGTTTAGCCCATGAATTCATCTTCCATTGTACTTTTTCCTGGGAGATTTTCAAGAGAGTTTGTAGACTTTACTGTCTATAAACTCTAGGTTTGTACTTTTCTGTTGACGTTATATCTGTAAGTCTCAAAAAAAAAAAAAAAAAGACACTATAATTTTACCTGGGATTATTATTTAAACTGGAATATACTGAACCAAAAAAAATTTAGAAGTTGTTTCTAGGAGAAATGTGCCAGGAACACATATGATTTGAAACGTTCCAAAAGTGTCTCTAAAGAATGGAAGAGGCAAAAAGAATGAAGGAGCCAGACAGGATATTAGTGAAACAGCAGAGAAGGGGAGTTAATTCTGTGTACAAAGTGATACATTTTCCATTAGCTATCAAGCTTTTTAATTATCTTATCAATGCTGATTAATAAACTACAGCATAGTATGAATCTAAGGGAAGCAAATTGAAATTATCTTTTTTTCTCAGTCCCAATTAGAAAATAGATCCTTGTGTTACAGAATTAACTTACTTTGCCCCCAAAAGCAGGGTCGTGTGTAGAAAAACATAATTTACCCACTACCAGATCTATTATTTCAGAGTTTAGAGTTACTCTTTGCAATTGTTTCTTTCCAATAAAGCTGAAGCTGTCTGGGAGTGACAGAGGGAAATATCTGTCTGTGCAAACATGAACAGAGTTCTTGCTTTCCCTGCTATCAGAAGCAGCAGGGAGAGGGTTATAACAGGAGCAGGAAGGAGTTGCTCACCTGACCATAGAAATCTGCCCCTTTTTTCCCTGCCTGCTGCTGCGTGCACCGAGTGCACAATGCCCCGGGTTTTGTGTTGTATTCCAGGAATAAAGTGATGGCTCCTGCTCCAGTGAGTTTGTGAAATGCATGCTATTAACATAGCATTAATTATGGTAAATTGTGTGTTTTCTGTGTCTCCTCCCCCTCGGTTGATCTCCATAATGCTGTAATTGTTTGATGATGCCAGTAAAGAGTGGGTGTCTCAGGAGTCATGTCCATGAAATTTTCTTTTCTACTGTAGTCCATTAAGAAGATGCTGATATTAACCTGAGAGTCTGAGGCCAGTGTACAGACCATGAATTTGTTCAAGGACACTTGTTTGTTGTACACATAAATCTTTGTTTATAAAAGCCTTCACTGTGTTTCCTGACAGTGGCTCAACTTTACCACATCTTGAGTGCAAGCACAGATTGCACCAAAACCAACTAACATTATAGTGTGTGTGTGTCTTAAGTATTTTGGAAAAAAATTACTAATTTTATGGTTCTTCAAGTAAGCTAGGAAGATACAAAATGCAAATGTAGCTGAGAATCAATATAGCTTTAAATCTATTTACTGATGGCTGTTCAAAATAGTCAGCTTTACATTGATTGCATTGAAAATACAAGAAAGGAAGCTAAAATAATGGCTCCACTGTGGTTGATTTTTTTTTTTTTTTTGTTTTGTTGTGAGACTTTCTGCAATTCACTTTTGTAGTAAAATAGGAACAAAAACAGTTCTCCCCCTTTTTCTAGAAGCAACGTAAGCCCATTGTACAAAGCAGACTCTGTTCCCTCCTTCCTTCAGCCTCTTGAGTAACAGCAATTAAAATTTCAAAATCCTGATTGGGTCCCTCCTGAGGTCTTTGATTCAGTGCCTTTTTGTCAAATCCCACCCAACACCAGGAGAATTTTTTCACATACCTAAAGGTATTGGCCCAAATCTATTCTTGGTGCAAAATCCTTGATTGAAGAGCCCTAAAATAAGGGGTGAGCTTGGCTCGGTTCTGTTGACTGCAGTGAATCTGCACAGCTCAAAAACCAATTTGGATTTGTCCATGAGACTTCCTATTTTTATATCAACATTTTATTCTGTTTATGCTCTGTCCAGGGAGGTGGTAAATGGTGTGGAATTTCATCATAAGCACACAGCAGTGCTCTGGCTAGCAGGTGGCATCCCCTGTTTCACTAAGTCAGTAACAGAAGGACTGAAAGAAGTTTTGAAAGCGACTTCTGACAGCTACTTGCTCCAAACTTTGCATTGCTGAGTGAGTTGTTGGAATTGTAGTTCCTTTTCTATTTTGCCGGTAATGCTTCTGTGACTCTTAATAGCACAGTCAATTTATGGGGGAATCTCAACCTTGAACATGCCTTTGTGGACAAGCTCAGAATAAAATCTTACAACGGTATTTTCTGGATACCCGAAGAATGGTCTCTTCAGGTCATTTGGCAGCCCTTGATTTTATCAATCAGCCTTTAAAGTACTTTTGCAGCTTAGTTGAGTGATTTTACTTAGCTTTGCAAAACCTATCTCAGAAGAAAAATTAATAATGTCTTTCTTAAAGGACAATTTCATCAGAAGCTGTATAGCACCTTGTTGGAACTGATTTTGCCCTTCTTTATGATGACCAAATGCACTCACTGTAACGTATCTTGGCTGAGTTTTATACTTCATTTTGCATTGCTTTGTGTTTGATTTCTGTTTTACTCTGAACACAGAGAGTAGAAGTTAAAATGCTGTTTTTTTAAAAAAACACCATGATGTCAGGAATGCTGTTCCTCAGCCTATGGTATCCTTAAGTTAAGGATGGGTGTGGCCACAAATTTGTCCTACCTGGGCAGGGAAGTGCTCTAGGAATGGCCTTGTGTAACCCTCTTATCTGATTCAAAGTCCCTCCTGGTCCTCATGGTTAAAAAACACTGTAATTTGACTCAATTAAATAGTGCGGCTTTCATGGAACTACTAGTACTCAAATTACTTGTAGAGCAGAAGAAAAGCATGAACTGACTCTCATATATACATATATATATGTGTGTGTGTATATGTATGTATATATAAAATTTTAAAAAGAACAACCAGCCACTTGGGGCTGACGGTTACCTATTGAGATGGCAGCAGAAGCCACTTTTCTGACTTTATAGAATTGGTTGTGTTATTAAACAGCTCCTGACAGTAAAAGAAACTAAAGAATTGAATGATCACAGTCTCACTTTCTGCTCCTCTTCTTCATGTCAGCTTTTTGGCAAGTTATTTTGTAAGAATTTCAAGCAGGAGATCCCATCTTATGTTTGAAGGATGCCTCGCTCATTAGAGCCCTGGTAGGGGGCCTTATGTGATGCCATAAGAGAAAAAATAATTGGATATTGTTTGTTTTCATTCAAAGTACTTAAAAATGAAGAGTGATGAGGATGAATGTTCCTTCATAAAAGTAGAATTGGCTTTTGTTCTACTGAAAGAGAGCATTTTGAGCAGCCTGGTATTATTATGGGATTATAATAATTGTAATTATTACCTTATGTTGTTATTCATATTCTTGTTCACTTCACTGGCATTAGGCTCACTTCTAAAGATCTTTCTTTCCCCTCTAAATTTGTGACAGAAGGTTTAAAAAAGCCTTTTTTTTGACATCATTCAGTTTATGACAAAAAAAACCCTAAATTTTCCATTTACAAGAGCGCCGCTTTAGCAGTTCCCATGTATCCATCTGAATTTGTGTGCCCTCAGGATGTGACTCTGGAATCGGTTCCTAAGGGTGGCTTTCATGTTGACTTCCTAAGAAATGGAATTCAGATTTTACAGCAATGCAGCTGAGGTAATCTCAGGGAACTGGAGGAGAAGTGCTTGTGTGGCACTGTCAGATTACTGTGGGGGATCTGCTTCTACTCCTTACCAGACAAGAGATCCAGAAGAACTGAAGGTGGCAGATAGACAGATCTGAAAGCAATTTTGAGTCATGGATTTGGCATTGGAAGGACTGAAAAGGAAATTGCTAAGTTACAGATGAAGAACCAGCAGCAGGAAGTGATTTTTTTTTTTTCTAGAAAAATGAATAATTAAATTGCTAAGCTTGCTCTACCACAAAGCCTTCTGAAGGTCAAAATTAGTTATGTTTAAGAAGAGGTCTGCATAAATTCATGAGGGATAAGTCCATTAATGGTTATTTAAAACTGTGAGCCTTATTTACATTTCTAATTCAGCAAATCAATTAACTGGTTCTTGGCAGAGCAGATGAGGGGATGCTGGTGTTATTAGTGCTCTCTTGCTTATTACAGAATCACGGAATGGTTTGGGTTAGAAGGGAACCTTACAGATCACCCAGTTCCAGCCCCCCTGCTGTGGGCTGGGGGCACCTTCCACCAGAGCAGGTTGCTCAGGGCCCCATCCAGCCTGGCCTGAAACTCTTTCCCTAAGAAGTTGGTGCTTGTTCCTTGTCCAGAGCAGGATTCTGGGTTCTGTTCGCTTGGACTGTTCCCAGGATGCAGGTTTAGTGTCCCACAGGGCAAGAGCACAGAGCCCCTCTGAGTTTCCCAGCCCCCTGTTGGGGTGTCTCACTTGCAGCAGCCTTCACTGGCGTGTCATTTTTTAGCCTCATTTCTTGAGGTGCAGCAGCTGCAGAGCATGTGCCTGTGCTGCTGAACCTTGTGCTATTCTGTGCAAAAGCAGTGGGCTCTGTTTTGGCTCACATAACCGCTGCCAAACCCCCACCAATCCCCCCTCTCTGCCCCTGCTCCATCATGGCACTCTGGCTCCAGCGTCCCTGAGCACCCTGATCTTACAACATTTCCTTCCAACCCCTTCTCATCTTCACCCTTTGGATAGTTGTATTACATTCCTGTTTTTTCCGTTGTCCTTGATGCATCAAAAATAAAGCCACTCAGCCTGCTCTTGCAGATAAACCTCAGACTTGATTTATCAACACTTCAGAAAGATTTGGCTGTGGTAGAAGAAAAAAAATCTTGGCTCATTGCAATGCAGTGTTGAAGCATGCAAACTGTTTGGCATGTTTAAAACCAAACAGTCTCCTTCTGCTTTAATTTGTGCATGCAATTCCTAACAACAATAATAATAATAACAACACAATTTAAAAGATAGATTTGTCTTGCATCTTAGTGTGTATAATCAATCTATAGCTACAAAATAATGATCCTGATCTCATGTATTCTTCTCTGTGCTCAAAAATAGCAATAACATAGGCACAAGAATTATCTTTGGTGAGGGGAGTCAGTCAGGGTGATAATTAATAACTAATTCAAAAATAAACCAGCTCTAGCTCCTGTGGGACATGTCAGACCACCCGGGAGGAGCTGCTACCAGAAGCCAATAGACCGGAGCAGGAGCAGCAACCTCAGCTGGTGTGAATGGCTCCTCAGGGGAATTTCTTGGGAACTCAAGCTGTTGGCAGGGGACAGTTTCCCGCTGTCCCCCGAGGGCTGGAGAGCTCTCCAGGGAGGATGGGTGCTGGGAAAAGTGTCCTGGAGCCAGCAGGGGTTCCCTGCCAGCTCTGGGAAGGCCATATGGAATGGGCTGGCAGGGAAAAGTGTCCGTGTAGTTCAAGAAGCTGCAGTGAAAGGTAACCAAGGGAAAAAGAGAGCAAAAGGAAGGTGGGTCACTGTGCTGAACTCTCCCCAGGTGAATTGGTGGCACAGGGTGAGACACAGGCTCGTTGAGTCTTCTGTTGACTTCTCTGAGGGGGCAACAAGGAGGGAAAGGGGGAATCTCTGCAGAAGGAGCTCAGAAAAATCGTGAAGGAATGCTTAGAGGGGAGTGCCAGCAGCTAAAGGCAAAGACCTGGAAGGGCTTCTGCTGAGAGTTTTGAGAATTATGTGTGTGAAGGAACACTTTTATTGGCTTGCAGCTCTGCTAAGAGGTTTTCCAAATGAGATGCTTTGATTCTTATTGTCACATATTAACTTCAGGGATTTTAGTGTTCTCCTCTTGCAGGCTTGAAAAACAGAAAAATATATCAACAATGTCTGGAAAGTGGTGTATCACTGAGTATTTTGCAGTAATATTTTTAAAAAGAAATTATAATTAAACCTTCATGTGTATCCAGCTTTGTAGTCTACATACATCTCTTAATGCATTAATTGCTTGGAGTCCAGATTTGCCTCTTAATGCAGTAATTGTAATTCCAAAATACCAGTTGAAAGTCTACTTCTAATGCTGTCTTAGACTCTGGAATAAAGAAATAAAATTACTCCATTTTCATGTCAGAAGCTAATGTATGCTTTTAATCCAGCATCACCCAATATTAAAAGCACTTTGTTTTTAATAAACTTGAGGGTGAATGAGAAGTCATTTTGTTACTGTGACTAATGTAGAAATGGGCTTCTGTCCTATGAAATGTATACTCTGTGTACAAAGGAAAATGAAATTTCAACTCGGAAACAGCTTTATTGATGTTTTGAAATGAAGTGAGAATGGCACAGTTCCTTAAATTGAACCTGGAGAAGCAAAGACGCACTATTAGTTTTGTAAGTAATTTCGTTGTCAGTAACCTAATAATTACTGTGAATTGTATATGTAACAATAATCCCTGAGTGTTACTCATTATGAGCAGATAGTCAATGATGTGATAAGGCAAAAGCGTAAGGTGATAAGAAAGGTGGTTAATTACAGTAATGACTGATTTCCCACGAAGTATGGTGCTGTAATTTGTATGCTCTGCAGCAGTTAGAATGGCAACAATTCTGCAAATGCTGCCTTCATCCATGGCTCTTTCCCTAATGGAAAGCAACTGCTATGCATGAATCCAGAATGTTTTGTTGGACTATTTGGAAAAAAAAATTACCTGGAAACCAGCAATGTGTATTAATAAATAAAAACATCCATTGTCAAGAATGCAGTAGAATAAAAAGGGATGATTCTACTGAAGTCATTAGACACAGAAATAACTTCTTGGTCTGTACAGTGTATTCGGAAGTTTCCCAGTATAGTTAATGTGTCATAGATATGACTTGAATATGCAGAGATGCAAAGTCAAAAGGTGGTTGGATTTGCTTTTGTATTTTTGAGTCTTAGGTGTTCTATCAAATATTTCCCTTGACTTCCATCAGTTATGTTAGCATGTGGGTGCCCTAGGTATCCATATACCCGGATATCCGTATCTGAACCACTCAGGGTTGTGCATTGAGACCCACGTGCAGTATTCTTTCTGCATTATTTTTGTTGATTGCACTCTGTGCTTGTGGTGCATTGCTGCCTGGCAGGATTTGGTTCATTTTGCCTCTGCAGAAAAAAGATCCTGTCAAATTCCCCACTGTGGTGAGCCAGGGCTATTGCTGTCTGTGCCAGATGACTGCAGAGCAGATCACCACTGAATCTGATTGCCTCAAGGCCTTTTAAAATAACCATCTAAACATCTAAAAGAATCACCTTACTCTTGTACAGTGGATGCTCTTGTAGGCAGCAGCACATGTGGGGAAAGCAGGTCCGAGATGGTGCAGCGGTGTCAGGGTCCGTGGCCCAGGTCCTGGGGCTGGTTTTGCTCTCACGTTGCTCTCAGCAGAGCAGACCTTGGAGCTGAGTCCTGGCTTTGCATCACCAGGGCTGCAAAACACCAGCAGGAAGGGCTGCCAGAGGTTCTCTCAGCGCTGTGAACTGCTCAGCAGTATGTTGGTGTCAAACGTGTGTTCATTTAGCTGGCAGTTGTTAGTGTTGTAGCTGCTCCGTGGAGGAGGTTATGGGTTGATTTTTGGGTTATTTGGGTCTGGTTTGAGTCTCTGCTCGGTGTCCTCAGTGCCACAGTGCAGAGCTGGCCCAGGAGAAGCTTTGGGTGTGTGGGGCTGTGCTGTGGACTGAACAAACATCAGTGTCTCGGTGACATGCAGCAGCCTGTGACACCTTCCTGGGGAGGGGTTTCTGTCCCATATCCCAGGTACCGTAAATACATGGAATTATATACTCTGGGAGTTGTAATTATAGCACAGGAACAGATCCCTTTCATTCTTCTGTCTCCTGCAAAACCCCTTTTTAATCACTCACCAAACATATGCAGGAAGAGCCGGAGGACAGGATTAATACCCGTCACCACTCTTGGGCCATTTCTTAAACACCAACAAGCTCCCAGCCTAGCCCAGGCTTTCTCATTTAGTGGTCTAACTAGGTGTAATTAAATTTAGCATTATATATAGAAGCTACTGGCTCCTGTCTGAACTTTGTCTAAAGATTTATCTTGGTAATAGGATTATACTAATAATTGCATTGAGTTTGTCTTAGCTCAAAATGTTTTTGCTAATCAGAACACTGTTTGCCAACTTGGTGAGTTATCTTCTACTTGTATTAAATGGAAAAACTACGTAAACTGAAAGCACGGGGTAATAACTGTAAAGAACAATCATTTCAATGACTTGAACAGAGATGGCCAATTATTTAATAACCTCTTCATATGAAGAGATTCTTGTGCTAAGCTTCTGTTCATGCCCTCAGATTTAAACAGTTTAAATGCTGTGTCTTCTTCAAACTCAACATAGCAAATGAAAGAGTTATGACTGAACAAGAGTAGTATATATAGGAAAGACTATACGTAATAACCATTTAAAATGGAAAACTGAGCTCTGATGCTTAGCTAAAGCTGTCTTTGTCTTGGCAATAATCCATAATGTGTGTTTAATCAAGTAAATTAGAATGTGTTTTGGGTTTTTTTGGAAAAAAATATATTTTTCCATCAAAATGGACATCTTTACAGGAGTTTGATTTCAACAGAGTTGTTTAATGAAGACACCAATCTTTTTCTATCAAGAGTTAGATCAAGAGTAATATTTTCAAATGTGCCCAAGTGACTTGAAGAACTAAATTGGATTTCTGACGCTAACATAGGCATTTCACATGTTTCCAAAGAAATAGGTTTCTAAGGCACCTGAGTAATTTTTCATTTCAAAAAAACACCCACACATTCATTCTTATATTAAATGGGAAAGTACCAGGAAAAATTTCTTCTTAGATCAGATACTTAACCTAATCTTATATTCATTGCTAGTCACAAAATTTAAATTTTTAAAGAGCAAGCATAAAGAAAAATAGCTTCCACTTTCTTCTAAAGTCAGATTGAATTGTTAATTTAAGATAAGAATGTGATGAATCTGAAAGGATTACAGACACATGATTAAGATCTTGGTAGCATAGACAGTATGAAGTCCTGCAGGCTCTCAGGAGAGGGGACTCTGTTGTCCCTGGTCCAGAGGTTGTGGTGTGCAGGGAAGGATCATATCCTGACCTGATTTTGAGCTTGGCTTTTCTTACAGAACCTGTGCTGCCATGGACCAGCCCATGGTGCTTTTGGCTGTTCCTGGACGTGTTAAAACTGCTGTGGATGATCCCACAGATCATCACCAGGGATGGTTCCTCCCACTCCTGAACAGTTTCACTGAGCCACTCTGGCCTGGGCAGTTTCATCCTCCCTGTGTCAGGGCGTGTGGGTTTCTGCATACATTAAACTGTGTTTGCCTTGACAATTCCCTGGGATAACCCTGTACAAGAATTTATCAGGGCAGTCAGGATTTATATAGTCATGGAAAAATATTCCAGTTAGTTATTTCTTTTTCTCCGCTTCAGTGTGAAAGCGGAAAGGAGTAACAGCACACCATTACCATCGTGTTTTGTTGGCATGTGACCTTTAGGCAAAGAACAGAACAGCACTGACAATTGAATAGAAAATAAATATTTGTGCATGCAAACAGAGCCACAGGAACTGTTAGGTATTCTGAGAGAAAATAGATTAACTTTGCTTTTAAGGACTTGCTCAGGAAATTGTTTTAGACGCGTTGGTTAACTTCAGCTGCTTCCCTCCGACTGAAATAATGTTTTCCTCCTCACAAAAATATGATATCATTGTTTCTATTCTAGAGTAATGAAGCATATAATTTGTATGAGAAAGAAGTAAGGGAAAAAAACCAAAAAGGGACATGAAGCAGTGACAGGACTGGACATGTGTTAGTTAAGGTGGAGTCTCTAAAGGTCCTCGGAAAGGACAGCCAGTTGTCTCCTTTCTCTCCCTTATAAAATGTTTGCAGGATTTGACTTCTGGCTTCACACATGTGAAATTTGTCTCAATTTTGTTTTATGTGTTCAGGACATCTTCCTTCAGTTCTTTTGGGGCTAAATGTGCACCCGATTGGTGAAAGATGACACTGCTAGATCATCTCCCTGTTGCATGTAGGAGACTTTTTAATGCAAATCTACATTTTAAAGAAAGATGATTCTTGTAATTTTTAGTATCTTTTTAATAACTATGAAAAAAGAATGTGCTGCGTTTGGGTACTGATGGCATCCTTCATCTTCCCAAGAATCAAACTTTACCATCCTCGTGCCTGCTGAGGTACCCCTGTGGTATTTCACATTCAGAGATGGAGCAGAGTGGGTTAGGATTGGGCAAAAAATCAGCGAGTCTCTAAATAATGTGTCAGAGGCAGATCTTGCGGAGGAAGGAGGAGGGGCGGAAGCCAGAAGTATTGATGTTAGGTCAGCCAAACATTCAAGCATGTCTTTAGGAGGATGTTGTGGTAGTGAATTTAGAGGAAAACTAGACCTTTTAAGCCAGAAACAAGATAAGATTTCTAGACATCAATAGCATTTACTGCATGAAAGATCTATCAAAGAAATACAGCAGGCTTACAATAAATGGTAAAGATGTTTTTAGTTGTGGGGTGTTTTTTTCCCTTAGCTTGCACAGTTTGTACTCAGTGACCTTCTGTCTCATCTCTGTGTGTGGTAGGTATCTCATCTGAAAAAGAAATTTACTTTAAACTTGCAGCTTCCTTTTGTGACTCAAAGAGTATCTGCAGAGTAACTAGCAGTGGCTTTTGAAGAAAAGCATAAAAATTAGATCAGTTATTGAAAAGGCAATACTGAAATTTATGTTATGAATCTCATGGCTGAAAAATGAAAATGTAGTGCCACCCACACGTGATGTCACAGTGATTATTGCAATTAAATGAAATATTGCTAATGCATAAAGTAATTATAAAATGTCAGAATGTTAATTAATATACCTTTTAGTATAATGAATACCTAGCAATTAATCCATTTTGCATATGAGAAGGGTGAAGTAGTTCTTGGTAGAGACCCCCTAATTAACACTATAACATTAAACAATTAACACTGTGGTGTTAGACAAACATAACAAGCAACAGCATCCCATAAAACACAAAAAGGACATGAGAAAACACAGCATTATGGGCCAGATTTTCTGTGAGAATTCCTCTATGGATGGCAAAACCACTGCAAAGCCTGACGCTGTTGTTTTTCCTCTGCACAAGCGTTTGCAAAATTGTATTTTTGCATGGCTGAATAAGCACTACTCAGAAGGATTCCCTTTTTCAGAGGTCTTGTTTTTGTTGATTTTGGAAATGGTTCATTTAGCTCATGTAATTAATCTTGTTCTGCTAATACACGAGGAGTGGAAGGTTTCTTCTGCCTAAACCTTATAAAAAATATTACCTGGTTAATTATTTCTGTTCCTATTTCTGTGTTTATACTCATGTTCAGGGAAGTTTTTCAGCACTACACTGCAAGAGTTGAGCCTGAGCTATAATTGTGGTTAGTAGTAAGCAGTCAAAGTATTGCTCAGACTGTTCCAAAAAGTGCCCATTTTGGAGAAGTGGCAGAACTGAAACTGCAGGAAGGGATTTTTCACTGGCACACTCTGTTATCATCTGAACATTTACACCAAATCGCTCTCCAGCAGGAGCCTGAAACTATAGAGTTGTGATCAGCCTCTGCTATTTCAGTTTCAAAATGAACAGATGAAAAAATTCTGGGGCTGTTAAAATCCGAAAAATGAGGTTTTGTCATGTCAAAGACAGGATGTGGGCTGATAAAATTTTCGCTAACTGCTAAGTGGATAGAGATATTTTACCCCCCACCATTTTATTTTTCTTTCATTTACTTCCCTATTTTGTGTTGGACTGTTTTTGCTGAGAGTTGCCAGGCTTTGCTTTCTGCTTAGAAGGCTATGTTCCTGGAGTAAGCTCTGGGAAAGTGATACAGTTCAGTCTGATGGTCCATAATTCTTAATCAAATAAGTTTTAGGAGCTTTACTGATACTTACATTAAAAAAAAAAAAAAAAAAAAAAAAACGCAAAAATAAACATGTCTAACTATTTGCATCAAATGCACTGTCTCACATTCATATAAAATCCACTCCAGTTCCAAGAAAAAACAGAAATAACAATTGGATAATTCCTTTGGAGCACCTAAGTGTCTATTTAATGTAAAAAATTTCAAGTTGAAATGGGAATGTAGGGAGTCTGTGTCTTGACGAAGATGCAGGACTGTTATAATTAAGAATGAACAGGAGCCGTCAGGGTTTGGCATGAACTAAGGATTTGATCTACTTTTTAAACCATGTTCTGTTTCATACCATGCTTGGGTAGTTTTCAGTAAATTCATGTCTCACACAGAGTTCTAAAGAAACATGAAATTTCTTTTTTGTGTTTGCAGGGGTTTTTAAGTTACATAAAAATAACCAGTTTATTATGACATCTTGTCCTGGTTAAAATGCCAAACTTCTCCCAACTGTTTAGAAATATTTTGAGTGTTAGGGAAGGAACATGTTCTTTGCATCTGACTTTAGTTTGCTAGCATACACTTGGGAAAAAAAAAAAGGGCAAAAGAAAAATCAAATCCTGGCATAATACTACTAAAATGCTTTAAAGGCAATGTTAAGAATGGATGGAATACTTACAAGTAGCTTTAGAAATTCAATTCGAACGTCAAGATGGTGACAGCAGTCAGAGGTCTGCAGCTGCTGTAGGCAGGCGCAGCGTGGGGGACGGACGGGTCCCACTGCTGGCTCAGTGGTGGCCCAGCTGGGAGGCCTGGAAAAGCTCTCTGAGTTCCCTGTGTCTGCTCCTGCCCTCCCACCCCTGATTTCACAGTTTCTTCTGCAGAATCCTCACCTCAGGCTGAGGGCATCAGAGGTATAAAAGCTGTAATTCACCCGGGCATGGTACATGGGTGCCCTCGGTGTCTCATGCTCAACTTTCCCATTTCTTGTAATATTAATCTCAGAGACAATTTTGACACCACATCATTTTTTTTTTCTTTAATTTACCGTGATAAATTTATTGTTCACAGAAGGTGACTGACTGACAGACCCAGAGAACAAAATTATTCATGAGGAAGGTAGTAAAAGTTTAGGCAAGGATCAGTTTTGTGATTGCCATACTCTTGAGTTTGGAGACTTCTCGTAGTTGGATTTCTGACTGGAATGGTACAACTGGAAACTGATTGGATTCTTTATACTCGTCCATAAATAAAAAAAATCAGAGATTTGAAGATGCATCAAAGACAAAATACTCGTCTGTCCTCTGCAAGGAGAGCGCTTGGGACAGCCACTTCCCAAGTGTGAGGCCAGTAGCAGCTGCTTGCCCTTGGCCTGGAAAAGAGCATCCCAAGGGCCCTTTTACCTCAAAATGGGCTTAAAAACACCTGCAGAGAGGTGAAATTGTGGCTTGAATGCTGTAGACACCAGGGAATCCTGGATGTGCTAAAACCTTCCCATGGCTGCACTTACCTTTTTACTCTACAGACAACAAAATGAACGAATGCTCCAAAACAACCTGACCCCCCTCTTCACCTTTGTTGGGACATTTTAAACACAATTGTTCTCTTCCTGGCTGGCCAAGCTCTTTCAAGGAATGGATTAAACACAAAAGGCTCTCATGGTAACTGCTGCACCAGAAAAACATGTCCCTGGGTGGCCCATATCTCTGTCAAAGCCAGGCTCCTCGATGCTGAAGGAGATTGAGGAGGAGTTCATGTTCCTGGTCTGCTTTCTTTGCTGTAATTGATACTTGAGCTGCTAATAAGAATTTATGGTGTTGTAAACTGAAACCACTTCTGGAAGTGCTGCTTCTCAGTCAGTGTTTCTAGTGTGTCTGTATGCTGCGGTGTTTATTATTATTATTATTATTATTATTACTTTTTTTAATTTTTAGAAGCTTTTTTAAAGCTGTTGGGACTTTTCTATCTGACTTATGAATACACAAGGTCAAACTAATTTTATGCATTGAATTCAAATGTGTCTACATGTGATGCCATGCAACTCATGCCTTTGTTTTGCTTATGAAATAGTCTGGGGAGTGTAGAAGGACAAATTAAACTAGAACCTGAGTCAGTTTCCATCACAGAGCCTGAGCTTGGCCTTCCTCAGCACATAAATTTGTAAAAGAGGTTGTTCAGGGGTTGATCAAGAAGCATATTTGTGCTTTTTCCACCCAGGGCATGCAGCTTGTCACAGCCATCTGCTCACATCCCCCCTCCTTTTCAGTGTAGCCAATCTGAGGCTAAAATATTGATAAACAATCTCTGCTGCTAAATTAAGACTTAAACAGCAAAGAGGAGAATGGATGTGAGTTTTAAATTCTCCAGACGTTCATGCTACGTGTACTGCTGTTAAAATTATGGCAGTAAGGAGTATGAAAAATCTGACATGTATAATAGTTGTTTTCAAGTAATTTTAGTTAGGCTAGCAGTAGACAGGATGAGAAGAGACTCCCAAAGAACTCCGCTGTACCCACAGACAGCAGAGTCACATTTGTTGTGGTCACTTGGAAATGAAAGCCTGTGTTGTGTTAGTCACCTCTAAGGGTGTGGTTGCTGAAGATATTATTGCCAGGGGCAAAATGGAAGTTGTTTTGTTGATTTTTCATGGTGGAAAACCCCACTTCTAAATAGCTCTCTTCCAATGCATCCATGACCAGGAGCTACCCTCTGACAAGAATCGAGAAGGGTTAAGAAAAAAAAAAGTCCTTGCTTTCTGTTTATTCTTCATTATCATGCTTTACACATGAGCAGCTCAAATGCCCGGTTGTGGGGTGGGAGGAGGAGGATCCCATTCTCAAGAAACGGCCCCGAGGGTGCTCTGTGCCTTGTTAAATCCTTACAGCTGCTGGTTCGTGTACTTGGGACACTGCAAAGATCTGCTGAAGTTAAAATACAGCACAGGGCAGTGAGATATGAGAAAAACAAGATTTGGATAAGGACACACAGCATTAATTTAAGTATTTAAAGAGAGAGTGGGGAGAGGGGAAGAAGGGTGCATGGTCTCTATCTCCAGGTGCTTTTTTTAGAAACTTGTATTTACAATATGATAAACATCCTTTTCCATAATACTTCTCTGGCTCAGCAGAATGATTTAGGATTTTTTGCTGCCTTACCCGTTAAACCCAGAAGCTGTCAGGATCAGCAGCCTTCAGAAATACCTTTTAGAGAGAATGAGATCTCTGATATGTCAGAAAAAGAGACAACTTTTCTGCAGTTATTTTCTCCTGTATAGAAAGTGGCACTGAAGGAGCACAGGTGCACTAAAAGTAAATGAAGAGAGGTTTTTTGGAGAGATCACTGCTGAGGAAAGCACCTGCCATCACAGCCACAGTAATAAAAAGATTTGTAAAAGCCATTTTACTCCCTGCTTCTAAAAATGTCAGCTGCCTTGCCTACTTCTGCTGTGGTTTCCAGGTTCCTGGAGGCTCCTCCAGCTTCCTGTGCCTGCCCAGACTGTTGGCTGTTTCTCCCCAATACAACAAGAACGTGGTAAATCCCTTGTGCATCTGCTGGTTGGTGTTAAATCAGTGCAAACTGCATTTCCAGCTTCTGTCTGAGAGTCACTTCCAGCCCCTTCCTGCTTGCAGCAAGCTCCTCTCCCAAGGCAGTGCCTGCACAGTGCTGTGACCTTGATTTACAGAATTTTACAGCCGCTCTGATCTCTGCTTTATTTTCTCTGCTCCTTCTGTGTTCAGCCATCTGAGGATCTCCCATGTTTTGAGTAGTCTGACTTTCAGGAAAGTTAATTAAACTCCCAAACTTAATGTTACCTTAATATTTGCTGGTTTAATTTGATTTTTATGTGTGTAGTTTTCTCCATCAAAGTGCCAACATTTGCTGTAATTTAAACACAGTAGTGTCTGATGCTTGGATTAGCAAATGACTGCAGCGTCTTAGATGCTACAATTTCCCATAACAACAAGAAATGTTTTGGTCCTTGACTCATGTAAACAGTATTTCATAAAACTGTGAAGGCAGGGAATTGCATCTTTTCACCACAAATGAAGATGCATTGCAAACCTAGGAGCAAACAAAAGATCCTTTTTGTCCACTCATGGTTGTACTTTTATTTGGAGGTATCAAAACACTACTCTGAGATTGATGATATATAATGAGTGCTAATCTGAGATCCTAATGTGTTGTATAACGTTATGGAGATAGAAAATTGTATTTTTCATGTCTTATTTGCAGTGAAACGCCTAATTGGAAACAGTAAAATGTGTCTGTAACATTTTTGCTTTCTGCCTGGCTTTGGGTTTTGTCTTTATTTAAATGCTGTTTCAGCATATTCCTGGCTAATAAGGGGAGGTGTTTTACATCATTTTAGCAAAGTGGAACATTGGAATTATATGACTGAAAATCTATATTACCATTTTTCATTTTTATTATTACTTTTTCATAATTATGCAATAAATATAAGCTGTGCTGATCTGTATGATCATGGCAAGCTTTCTTGTATACTGCAAAGAATGAGGGAATAGGTGGAAAAAGATTCCAGCTATGCTTGGGAAAAAAATAATTTTAATCTTGTAGTATGTTGTGTTGCCTGCTGTGATTTTACATCAAGAGTGTGTTCGGGCCATGTGGCAAAAAAAAAAGGCAAAAAAAAGAAAAAAAAAAGGGAAAAAAAAAAGAAAAAAGCTGAGTCTCCCCAAGCCATATGTCTGTAAACTTTTCTGGTAAATGAGAGTTGGACATAATTCTCTGGCATTTTTTTGAGGGCAAACTGCCTCCACTCAATTTTTGAGCATTCCTGCAATGAAGAGCAGATGTGATGTGTTTGAATCAGTTGCCTGCATAGATCTTGTCTCCATTTAGTGAGCACAGTTACAGGTATCTTTCCAAGGAACAGGGAACAAAATACATCTTTTTCCTTCTGTGTATGGTTTCTGGAAATTTGACAAAAAGAACAGACAGAATCACGTGAGCAGGGCTCTGCTGATCTGTAAGAGAGGCCAGGTAATAAAAAAGCCCATTGAAAGCTGGTGGCAGCGAGGTAGCAGTTATTTCTCACATTAACTGTGCATTCTCTGCAGCGTTGCTGGTGGTTCCAGATGCAAATCGTTGTCAAAGCTGCAGGAGGACTTCTCTCCTCCCTCCCAGGTCCTCTGTGCCAACTTTCTGCTCACCCTCTGGATGACTGGGTGACAAATCTTCCCATCATTATTTATGTGAAAGATCTGCTACCACGTTACAGCATTGCAATCACACTCTTATTCATGTTTTATGTATTTATCTTTTTGGTTTGCTTTACTACCATAACTTCTCATATTATAATAATAATAATTGTGTCATCATAGTTATGCAACTCTGCAAATAGTTGTCTGTAAGAGTCCTTAAGTTCAGAAGATGAATGTTGAGAAAAAAACCCACTCATGTTGCACTGTGAGAGTAAATCAGCCCCTTTTAATGGCTTTGTGACTCTTAGAAAAGTTCAAGTTACGATTTTTCTGCTTGTGTTTTGGTTAGTAGGATGCAGAGCTCTGTTTATAATTGAGAAATTGCATTTCAAATGGTATCTTCCTTCAGTGTGTTCAGGAGGTGAACCTTTTCCTTCAAAGCAACTTACATTTGGCTTTTAACTTAATTTGCCAAAGTGTTAAGGTCTTTGGTCTTTCAGTGTGTCAAAATATTTTATTGAAATTTCCAAATGGGGCCAGCTGCTCTCCTGATAATCATGATGTTTCTAATAAGTCTGGCAGTAACTGAAATAATGTGTTCTTGCCAGTAATAAAAATGGATTCAAAAGTGTTATTTTGGAAGACCCATTGTGAGAGCTTTCCCACAGTTTTTTTTTCCAGATGAAAAAAATTAATAATTATGAAAATAATGCTCTTGAAGTACCATGGCATACAATGGCTGCACTAATTGTGTCCTGGAATTTCTCATAGTATGTCCAGGTATATCATGTTCAGAGGTTAAAAAAAAAACAGCAAACAAATCCAAAACCACAAACCTTAACTTTGGTGGAAAAAAACCCAAACCAATACCCTTGTTTTTTTTTTTCTTTCCCCCTGGAGTTCTAGAAATGAATGAGTTTAAGCTCAATGTTCCCAAAGGGCATGTGTTTATATGGGGTTGCATACATTGGATCTTATTTTTATCTTCTAGATATAAAAATAAATCCATTTTCTCTCACAGAACCAAGCATGGTCCATTTAAATTTTTTCACATGTTGGCTGATTGGCCTTGCCTCAGGAGAAAAAGGCCTGCACAGAACATCTTAAAGGGCTGGTTTCCCTAGAGGCTCTGTTATGGAATTGTGGCAGTGTGTTTATTGAGCAGGGCTGAGCAGGATCCGATGTCTGTGTTATAAAACCTCTGATAAACGGGATGGGAGGTTCTGGGTCCAGGTCCCTAAAGGTGGTGCTCCACTGAGCATTGCAACGTACAGAGAGTGGGGATGGCAGCAAGATATATTGTTTTTTCAAGATGAGTGACTTGCCCAAAAATTCTACCCATTTCACTACCTAAAATACAGAACTCAGTATAATTCCATGAAATATTAAGTTGTTGTCAAATTCACCATCTTCTGATGAAAAGCTCTTTAAAGTGAAATATTTGTGAAATACTCCAAATGCCACAACATTCCTGAGTCTATGCT